>OX375866.1:93008631-93532839 GCA_947359475.1 Heligmosomoides polygyrus bakeri | reverse complement strand
CTCAAAATCTTTTCGTTCTTTTTAGATTCGAATGTCTTTGTGGTCTGCTGTAGATTACAAAAAACGCGGCTTTCGTACTTATCCTGTACAGGAGCAACCGAAGTTCAAAGATAGGGGAAATCCTACGCCGCATATTGAGATTGGACCAATCCCTTGTTGGAAAAAAGAAAATCTATTCATTTCTATCCATTTCTCAAAGCCATTTTACACGTTTTATAAAGATCATCGTTCCGACAATGGAATAGTAGAATACTGCCTTTTGTAGCAGGCTAGTAGTTGAGTAATTCTTAACTGAATCTTAGGTTTCCGCGCGTTTGCGCCCATCCGAAATCGGGCCTATGTTATTCAAACTTGGCACTATTTAGTACCACAATGACACTTGATGCGTAACAAATACAGATCTGCTGAAACCATAGAGGATTTCTTAGTTTCCATGCATCTCGTTAACGAAAAGCCTTAAGGACATGCCACTGGGGATCTCGGAGGGGTCGTAAATCAATTAACGGAGCCGAGGAAGCAAAAGCTTCATAACTAGTCACTGTGCAATCGTTTTAGATGATGTTTAGATCGCTGGATAGAAAATGAGACGGGGCTTCTAATGGTGTTAATTAGATTTTAAACAGATAACTTTGAAAAGAGTTATGGCAATGCGACGCTTTGTGACGGATTAATCCGTCGCAAAGCGTCTTTTTTGCAAAGAATTTGAGCGGTATTGTAGGTCTCTGCTAAACTCAATAAAGACATTTAAGGAAAATGCTGGTAAATTCGTTGAATCGATAAGTCAATAGTCGTTAAATGCTCAACACTGCCCCGTACTTCTATTAGCACACTGCGCTCCAGTGCTAAAAATGCGCTCCGATGCTCTCCTGCCGACGATGTCGCGGACGCCGCCACATCGTCGGCAGGAGAGAAAAGGATCGCAGCGTCGACGACGCGTCGCCGAAGTATAGTATAGGCCACACTCCCGCGTCGCGCCAACGACCGGTCGCGTCGGCTGTACTGCGCGGGTAGCTACGCAGTTCGTAGCTACCCGTCAACATTGTCGCCGCGATCCGTCGCTGGAGCGACTCGGATGTATGCCAGGCACCTATGGGCACAGATCGGCGAAGGTATTGATCAATTTGGCCTGGCGGACGAGCGTCCCACCCCCTCGTCCCCTGTCCCGCCCACCCCCAACCCCCTGGGCTTGCTCGAGAGTCAAGTGGCTGCCTTAGCCCTAGTTTATACTTGCGCCGCCTCGCGGCGCGGCACCACTATCGCCATAGATATCGATTTTTCGCGCCGCCCGGTCGATACCTATCCACCATGGTGCCGCGCGCGCAGCGACGCAAGTATAAAATAGGGCTTACGAGATAGTGGAGACGCAGACATTTTCTACGCCTCTGTTTAAAGGGCGGGGGGGGGGAGCTAGAAGGCCACTCCGCCATTTGGCCTTCATGCATGCCATCTCGACATCTCGGCGGCAGCGCCGACGACAGTTGTGCATCAGAGCGCGTTTTCAATGCCATCATTTGGTAACCGGCCAGAAACGCGGAAGAGAAGTGAGGAAAGCGGGTCGTCCTTCCGTCCCTCCACGCAGTAATGATACGGACGCCAGAATTGGATAAAAATTTGATCAAAGCGCCCAACATGGAGGCGATATGTACTCCAATATCCCAAGCAGATGAAAGGTAAGAAAGCGATTTTGACCCTTTTTTCATTATCCTAATCGGGGTGAAGAGGATTGTAGGACATCTGTGTTCTCACACCTTGACGTGTTATGAGTAAAGCACGTAATGGAAATGGACAGACTTCCATTCCGTGAGTGCGTGACCAGGGGGGGGGCAGTCGTTCGGTACACCGTGATGTCTGCCGCCCACCTCCCGCCCTGCCCGCGCCGCCCTATTTGGACAAGTTTGCTGCGGGCGAAACCGTCGTTAATTGACGTGACGTCGTCCAGAAACATAACATCTGATAGGAGACGATTGGGAAGCGCATCTCTGGGAACTCTGAAGTCATTTTCCAGTCGGTTCGGTTACGGAGGCAGTTGAAGAAAGGAGAACGTCGCTCTTCTCTCCAGATTCATTCAATTTTCGCCACAATTCTTTCAATTTTCGCCTCAACTAGAAACTATGTGTGATTCCGTTCAGGAGTTCTATATTGAAGGCTCATGCGTAATTGTGCGCAAAAACGGCTAACTGTCCTCTCTTTCTAAGGATCAGACAATACTCCTTGTATTGAAGAATTTTCAAGTGGATGGTCGCGTTGTTGTCATGACATATCTCGCTAAGATGTTGCTGTACTTGTCGGAAAATGCGGACGACGCCTTAGTACTGAGCAATTTGGTGGGACCTGAAGAAAGCCTTGACGCTGCAGCTGAAAACTCTTTTCCTTCAAATATGGTGAACAAGATTCTGACTCTTGTCTCAAGAACGAAATCAGTTCAGGATAGAGCTGCAGAGTCCAGGGAAGTGATTAGAAATGTGATGCCTCCTTTGATGGTAGGGACCAGGACATCTTCGGCGGAGAGTCGTTGGATACACGGCCCTCAGGAAGGGGCGGGGCAAGGGGCGCGCCGAGGACAAGATGTCCAGGTCCCTGCCATCATATGGAGGCATCGCATTTCTAATCACTTCCCTTGGCCCTGCAGCTCTATCCTGAACTGATTTCGTTCTTGAGATAAGAGTCAGAATCTTGTTCACCATATTTGGAGGAAAAAGAAATTCTGCTGCAGCGCCAAGGCTTTCTTCAGGTCCCGCCACATTGCTCAATACTAAGGCGTAGTCCGCATTTTCCGACAACTACAGGAACATCCCCTTCATGTGCCACCTCACCGCGGTGAAGGGGTGAACATCACTTTGTGATGGCTAACGGCACAAACGGTCACGCAGTACGCGACGCTTTGTCGTGTATGGGCGGCTCTCCTGTATCCCTGGCCAGGAACATGTGAGTAACCAGACCACCGGTATGGCTCGAACAACTAAACCCGTGCCCCAGTCCTCCGCGCGCCGGAGGTGGACTTCTACGACGTCGGTTGCATTCACCTCCGGCGAGGGGCCATCTAATCTCGCAGTTAAATTATCAGGACGTCATTGGAATCGGACTACCAAAAACTCCCTCCCACCACGACACGGAAACTGCCTATTCGTCTGCACTTATAACTGTCGTTCGATCGCATCTGAGCAGGATCTTCGGACACTGCTTTACAGAAGCCGCAACATCAGATACGACGTTATCGTCACAATTAGCAGACCCGCTGCAGTACATGAAGAAGTCCAAATATCGCTGGGCCGGACACCTGCTTCGACGAAAGGACGATAGATGGAGTCTCCGTGTCACAGAATGGCTCCCGAGAGACCATTAGAGACCACTGGGACGACCGCCAACGCGATGGGCAGACTCATTCTCAAGATCTTTCAGAGAGCGGAGTCTGCCTCACTGGATGCAAACAGCCAGAGATCGAGCGGTCTGGAAGAGTTGTGGTCCCCGCTGGGAAGACCTCCAGCCGACAAAAGGACCATCAAAGTATCAAAGTAAGTAAGTACAGGAACATCTTAGCGAGATATGTCATAACAACAACGCGACCATCCACTAGAAAGTTCTTCAATACAAGGAAAATTGTCTGACCCTTGGAAAGAGAGGACGGTGAGCCGGTTTTGCACACAATTGCGAATAAGCCCAATGTAGAACTCCCGACAGGAATCATCCATAGTCTTTAGTTGAGGCGAAAATTTAAAGAATAGTGGCGATAATTGAAAGAATCTAGAGAGAAGAGCGACGTTCTTCTTCCCTCAACTGCCTCCATAACCGAACCGACTGGAAAGTGACTTCAGAGTTTCCCGAGATGCGCTTCCCAATCGTCTCCTATCAGCTGTTAGGTTCTTGGACGACGTCACGTCAATTAACACGGTTTCGCGCGCAGCAAACTTGTCCAAGTAGGGCGGCGCTGGCAGTGCGGGAAGTGGGCGGCGGGCAGCACGGTGTACCGAACGACTGCCCCCGGACATCTTCTCCTCGGCGCGCCCTTCGCGCCGCCCTTTTCCTGGGGGCGGTGTATCCAACGACTCTCCGCCCGTGACCAGTAAAGCGATAGAGCGTTGGTCCGCTTGATCTGATCCCAACGGTACTCTAGCCGATTGCTCCCTAGGTCTGAACCTCAGTCAGCCACCTGTGTGTGGTAGTCTAGCGACATCGCCGTGCTTTTATGCAGACATCGCTGACACTTGAATGCAGCTATGGACTGTCCCTATAGAAGAAGAGCCACAGAGTGAAGCCAGTGAGTTTTACCTAGGTCTTGCCTCTAATTTACTTAGAAAGAGTGTTCTGCAGGATGAAATGGGGTTTACGGGAATGCTCAAAATTATTAGAGAGATGTTCAGTTACATCAAAACTATTGCGCCAGACGCCAGGGTTCAAGTCCCGCCAGGCGCAAAACTTTTGATCGAAACATCTACATCCTTCGAACAACTTCTATCTCCTATGTCATTCAATGATGACCCAATATGGCTTCGACTACCCATAAAAACATCGTAGAGCTCGAAATATGTCGAAATATGAAGAGAAGCAAATGTATACACAAGCGACATGCTCAGAATTCTTAAATAAACCCAGAGCGTGCCGTCTCTCAAAGTCCGATTCTAGAATTTTGCGTAGGCCGCCGTTTTCAGCTGCGGCTCGACGGTCAACCGCAACTTGTCGTTCTGCTGCGTACGGTTGTCGGCTGTCCTAAGTTTTCGCCGACATTGTCGATGACGTGTCGCCGAAGTATAAAATATGCCTAACCGATCCCTGAGTTCTTCAATAAGCCATGTGTGAACTGCGCGCTCCCAGTGTTCGTTGGAGAAGTGAAAGTAAAACCTCCCACCGTAAAAAGCGCTAAAATTTACTATAAATTCCTCATCGGCCCCTTCGTTACTTCTTCAAGTTGAATACCTTTGATCGATTATCGATTTCACCAGCAGCTTTCCTTTGTTTTGCCGACGCATCACTTGTCCTTCTTACTAACTCTGAGCATAACAAATGACACGGCAATGACCATGGTCTCACCTTGTACGGAACAAAGCCGTCCGGCTCGATGTGCGCTCGGGTTTTATTCCTGTGAATCGAGGCCAGTTCTTTTTCGCTGACACTTGGATGCAGCTGTGGACTGTCCCTGTAGAAGAAGAGCCAGAGAGTGAACAACACCAGCCCGGCACCGGCATGAAAATAATACGCAGAGCGCCAGCCGAGACTCGATTCGCACAGCTGAAAATGCGAAAGATTTTCGTGAATGGGATGGTTTCTATCCTCTGATCGTCCGCTGAATTTATGGTGAACTGGTTGCATAATTCATTATTTGTCATGCTTTTCCCATGACATATTTAAGGCTTGATGTTGAGCGCAAACTTATGTGCTTTAAATAAATAATCGAACAACTAAACAGTACAAGTTGGTACTCAACAATTTAGGTGTTGACAAGGTTACAATGTTGAAGACAGTTCTTCACTGGACGGGTTTAAGCACTACCCTAACGAAACTTCCGATTTTAATAACAAAAGCTCGCCAATTTATGCTATAGGGACTCACCGTGGCGGCCAACGGATCTGTGATGATGATTGCCAATGAGCTGAATGAGGTCAGGGTGCCGATGAACAGGCTCATCTGAGAGAGCGGTGCCCAACGTACGCATAGAATTCCGATCGCCGCGAAGTCGGCCGAGTATGCGAGACCCTAAACTCTTCCTCTTCATTGCAACAGCTTTTTATTTTTGGAAAGACACGCAACGAACAGAGCAATACATTGTAATTTCCTCCCTAGTGCTCAAATTTCAAGGAATCACGCAGACTTATTAGCTGTATTATGACAAAAATATCAATTTTTCGTCAAACGACCCTCTCGAACCCTTTTTTCGTAAATTCGCAGTTATAAAAAGTTAAATGAAGAAAAATTAAACTACATCTAGTAACAGTAGTAACAGTTGAACAGTAGAATATGTTAAACTCTCCAAAAGTACTCCTATGAGGTTTGTCCGCTTTCCTCGCACTCATACGATTTATACGGATACGATTTTCACGACAAATTGGACACTCTTGTAAACAAAGCTGATGCTTCTGAAACCGAAGTAAACGTTTCCCAAATAGAAACGAGCTTCTTATAGGTTAAGCAATGTGTACTCTACAAGATGGTCAATTTTTTGTTCAATTAAATAGAATCATATACAAATCGACATGCAAAATTATTCAAAAACGCACATCTCTTTAACAGTTTTAAGTTCAATGCTACTACAGTCAAATAGGATTAGGTAGAATCAGTTGTTTTCCTGCACCCAAATTATTTGAAAACTATAAAAATTTGGTATAACTCCTATGAAATTTTATAGTTCAGTTGTCCGAATGACCGTACCTTCTTCTTCTTCTTCTTCTTCTTCTTCTTCTTCTTCAGCGTTTGTCCCGCATCGTAGCAGGGTCCGCTATTCTGGTGTTATGACGACACCTTTCCCGATCCAGCGCTAGATCAGGGTAAACACCAGTAATCTTCAAGTCCGCATGTAACGTATCTAACCAGCGCTGCTTCGGGAGCCCTCTAGGCCGCTTTCCAGTTACCTCGAGGTTAAGGCCTATCTTGCGGACGCTGTCTTCCTTTCCACGCAGAACATGGCCGTACCATCGCAAGCGAGCTTCGCGCATCTTGTCGGCTATCGGCGCGACACCGAACTTCTGCCGAATGACATCGTTTCGGATGCGGTCCATGCGCGTGACTCCAGCCGTCCAGCGCAGCATCTTCGTCTCCATGACGCTGAGGCGCGTTTCAACTTCCCTGATCGCAGGCCAACACTCAGCGCCGTACATCGCTACTGGCCGGACGAGTGCTCTGTAGAATTTCGACTTCAAGCGCTCCGGTATCTTCCTATCGCAGAGCACCCCAGTCAACGAGCGCCACTTGGACCAAGCTGCACTCACGCGTGAATTCACTTCGACCATCAGTTTGCCATCAGACGCGACTGCTGATCCCTGGTACTTAAAGACCGAAGTGCGTGCAAGTTCAGTACCGTTACTCTTAATGGAGCCGGACTCGTTCACGTCAGTCGTTAGATATTCGGTCTTCTTCACGTTCAATTTGAGTCCAAACCGCTCCAAGCGATCACACCAAGCTTGCACCTCTCGCTCGAGTTCATCTTTATCTTCGCTAGCGAGCATTACGTCACCAGCATAAAGCAACGTCCAAGGGACGGGGTTCTGAAGATCTCGTGTGATGGCATCCATGACGACAACAAAGAGGAGTGGGGAAAGCGCAGAACCCTGATGTTCCCCGACAGAGACGGGAAACTCCATCGAGGTTCCAGCTGCAGCTTGATCTCGACTCTTTGGACAAGACTAGAGAATTCGCACCCACTTTATGAGCTCTTCAGGAACTCCATGATGTCGCAAGGCGTACCATATCACTTCGCGCGGTACGCGGTCAAAGGCCTTCTCTAAGTCGAGGAAGGCGATATGCACCGACTTCTGTTTCTCGCGATGCTTCTCTATCAGGAGGTGGGCGGCGTGTATGGCATCAATGGTGCCACAGCCAGCCACGAAGCCGCACTGATTGCTGGAAAGCTGGACGATGTCACGAATTCGTCCGTCGACAATTCGCTCAAAGATCTTCATGCTGTGCGAAATCAAGCGAATTGGACGGTAATTGGAGCAGTCTGCAGGTCTGCCCTTCTTCTTCCAAATCGGAATTGTCGTACTTTGGCGCCAACACCCAGGCACTTTTTTCTCCGCCACAACCTGACTAAAGAACTTCGCCAACCACTCAGCAGGGTACCAAAACTTCGACTTCCAGAGTTCTGCTGCCACGTCGTCGGGCCCAGTCGCTTTGCCTGGCCTCATCTTCTTCAAAGCCGCTTCAATCTCCTCCACGGTGATCTTCTGAACGGGGCCGTGGGTTGGAGCCGTTGAGGGGATGGCTGGATGAGGAAATTCTACTGTGGAGATTTCTTCAAAGTAATCGCGCCATCGCTTCAATGCCTTCTTGCGGTCCATAAGAAGATGGCTTCTCATCATTGATGCCGAAGAACTTCTCGATGTCCTCGGTCTGGCGATGGTGATTCTTTGCAAGTCGGTACAGATACCGCTCACCATCGCGAGACTCGAGCTTCTCGTTGACATCTCCATAATGAGTGGCTTTTGCAACAGCCACGGCCTTCTTTGCAGCTTTCTTCGCTTCTTGGTACTTCCGCCAGTTATCGGCAGTCTTTTCGCCGAGAAACACGTGATATAGCGTCTTCTTCTCTCGCACTTTTGCTTTCACGTCATCTGTCCACAGCCAGGCCTGCTTGTCGACCTTCCGTCGCCCAGGCTTCGCAATGCCGAGTTCTGACTGTGCAGCGTGACGAATCGCGTCGGTGGCCTTCTCCCAAGTTTCGTCAACAGTTGTCACTGTCGGTAACGGCACGCGAGAAATCACAGCTGCTTCCTTTTCTTTCATTCGCCACCACTTGATTCTTGGTGCACCGCATCGCTCGACCTGCTTCAGCCTCGGAGGGGCGATCTCTAAAGTACAGATCAGGGGTAGATGCTGTGGGGCGACCGTCTCATACGGCACGACCTTCGCGTCTGTGACAAGACTTCGGTCTCGATCCTTCACAAGGACAAAGTCTATCTGAGTCTTGGTGCTCCCACTGTAGTATGAGATAAGGTGGGAATCACGTTTGCGAAATACGGTGTTCACTATGGTGAGGTTGTGCGATTCCGCATATTCAAGGATACGCTTACCATCTGCGTTACGCGACCCGTAACCGAACCCACCATGACAGCCGTACCCGTCTTTCGTCGCGCCGACGTGCCCGTTGAGGTCACCAGCGACTATGATGACACCTTTCGACGGTACCTCTGCTGTCTTCTCGTCAAGCAGGTTCCAAAACTCTTCCTTGGCTTGATCCGAGCAGCCAGTCTGCGGTCTGTCTGTCTGTCTGTCTGTCCGAATGACCGTAACAATTTTATAAAATCTTTGTTTTTCGAAAAAATAATACATTAAATTGTCTTTTAAACTGCTACAAGGCAGCAGTCTTTTAGTGCACTAAAAGCCGAAATCGCGCCATTCACTCGAATAGCGATCGTGGCGGTTTCCCTTTGGTATTAGGTTGTAACGAATTAATTGGCACTGGCTCGCGCCATTTTTTGGCGCGTCTTTACGCGTTTGATCAGGAACAAACCGTAATTGGCATATGGCATATCATTTAGAAGCACAAACTTTGCTCTACCGGGGAGTACCAAATTTTTTATGTAAAAGTGGAAAAACTTTAGAGTTTTATTGACTTTTTTGCAGATGGACAAAATGGTAATCCGAGGCATTTACTTGTATGAATTCAAGCTGGGCACTACAGCTAAGGAGGCGGACGAGAAGATCAACGTCGCATTCGGTCAAGGATGTTCGACAATTCGGACGGCGTATCGTTGGTATCAGAAGTTCCGGAATGGAGATGAGAGCTTGGAAGAACATGAAGGTCGTGGGAGGCATAGTGATGTTGATGAGGACAAGCTGAGAGAAGTGGTAGAGGAGGATCCACACAAAGGTACCAGGGAGATAGCGAAGGTTCTTGGCGTCAGTCACAACACAGCTGCCCGGCATCTGAAGGAAATTGGAAAGACCAAAAAGCTGAAAGATGGGTGCCTCACGAGCTGTCTGAGGAGCAAAGAAACCGACGATATGAGATCTCGTCCGCACTGCTTCTACGGAACGAAACGGACCCATTCCTTGATCGCATAGTAACCTGTGACGAGAAATGGATAATGTACGACAACAGGCGACGATCGGCACAGTGGGTGGACAGCGATGAGAGCCCCAAGGTTTTTGCGAAGCCGGAATCGCACCAAAAGAAAATAATGGTGACAGTATGGTGGTGTTCGCTGGGAATTATTCACCACAGCTTCCTCCCTCCCTGTGAATCCATCACGGCAGAGAAGTACTGCATTGAAATTGAAGAAATGATGAAGAAGTTGAAGGATATCCGGCCGGCCTTGGTAAACCGAAGGCGAGTTCTCCTTCTGCACGACAATGCTCGCCCCCATGTAGCACGAATGACGTTGCAGAAATTGAATGAGCTGAGCATTGAAACTCTACCACAACCACCGTTTTCTCCCGACCTCTCTCCAACAGACTACCATTTCTTCAAGCATCTTGGCGACTTCTTGGTAGGGAAAATATTCAAATACCAACAGGATGCCGAAAGTGCCTTCGGAGATTTCGTCAATTCCAGAACTTCTGATTTTTATGCTACTGGGATAAAAAAGCTTGTTTCACGTTGGCAAAGATGTGTAGAATCAGAAGGTTTTTGTTTCGATTAATAAACATGCCTACAAGCCGAGATATTAACTGTTTAAATTTATAGTGGTTCCGTGCCATTTATTTCGTTACAACCTAATATAAATGCAGCTTACGTAAAGCATCAAAGAGAGAATATGTGTCATGCCTACAACTGTTTTTGTTGAATCGTTGACAGGTGTGAAACCACATGCAAACAGAAATTTTGCTATCAACCGAATAAAAATCGCGAAGGCCTGAACGGGCATGGCGCAATCTCTTCTTTTAATTTTTTAGCCTTTCTGCTTTTTAAAGCATGCTTTAAACCATCGTTTTATTACAAGAACAAAAACTTTATAAAAGTTTTAAACAATTTATTCACTGATTGGGTAAGAGAGTCAAATGTTAAAAGAATGTCATATCTGTTTCGCTATATTCATTAAACAAGAAATCAATCCCACCTGATTGGAGAATTTCTGGTTAAACGTGAAAGGAGCTCGTTTTGATTTGGAAGATGTTTAGTTTGATTTCAAAAACCTTAGGCTTGTTTGTGGTGTCGAACTTGACGTGAGGTGTGTCTAATTTGATTTGAAAAGTCTCTAATTTCACGGGAAAATGGTAAAAATGCAAAGACTTATTTCTATTTCCTATGCTGTTGAGAATTAACGTTAAGTGCAAATACAATTTCCTTCAAAAGTCTGGTGGAAATATCTTTGTTTATGGACCCCATCTTCTTAGAGATATCAGAAGCTATCGCGTAGTGAGCATTGTTTAAGATGGTGATCATAGTGCCTGGCTTCTTTTACAGAGTTATTCGTTTAAAAAAGTTACCAAAACCCTACGTAATCCTCTTTGATTCACAAGCACTTACCAGCTAATCCCATTTTGAAGATGGATGACAAAACTGACCCTTATGGCAAAATGGTGTTTTAAATACTGCTTCTGAAACATAAATGTTTAAAGTTTATTCCTGAACATATGCTAAAATTGGAAGAACTCAGAGAATTTTAGCATGTCCCCTGCTCAAGGATAACATGCAATTTCGTGAATCGCTCTAAAAAAATCTTGAATCCTATCTTGAATACAGTTTTCCGCAAATACTCAATTCCAAATTTCAATTACAATCAAACTCAGCGCCGCCAAATTGCTAGTTCATAAAGTCATCAGCAGAGAGGTCTCCTAGATATAGGTGTCTACTTGCGCCTTTAGCTCTTGCTACTCTTAACAATTCCATGTTTTTTGCTTGCTTTCCTTTTCGATGGTTGCTGTTGACATTTTCTTTTCCTTTCCTTCTACCGACGTTGTTCTTTTCGTTTTTGTTTGTTTTTTTCACTACCGTTTTATTGTCCTAGGAGGATGTGAGCTATTTCGTATTTCTTAATGGTTATAGGGACAACTAGATGTTTTAAGCGCACTTTCCTTGCGTCCACATATAAATAAATAGAAGCTTAATTTTGAGTGTTCAGTGTGAGATACCCTTTAAATTTGTTTATCTTTTAGGGCTACCATCGTGACACAACTGACCTGCACGAATCGGGAGCCTAACAGATACCATAGGCCCAGATGAGCTGCAGTAGGAATCATCGCTGTTGACACCACTGATACCATGCCAGAGAAGAAAAATGGCCACCTGGAAACGGAATAGCTGAACGCATCCTAAAGTCATACTTATTGTTAGCGCTTCTTTTCCAGACGGCACCATCAAGATCCGTCACCACAGTGAGGCTACCTAATTCCTGCAGCACTCCTGCCTATTGAGAATTCGGTCGATGGGTCGGCCTTTTATCCGAAGAGTTTTATAGAGCTCCAGAATCAGATATTGCCGCAGTGGATTTCACACAACAAGGATGTGTGGAGATACTGCCAGCGTTCGTATTTTCCGATGATTTTTATTGACTTTGTTAGAATATACTATAAAGGATAAAAGAATTAAGGGAAGAGTTACACAACCTCTTTTGGGATGCGCTACGCATTCTATTCTACAGGATGTCGTGGAGGCGATTTGAATGCGTATTTGGCCATACAGTGACTTGCGGTGGCCAGTCGACAAGTCTAGCACCAATTCATCGACACTGGAGGGATGGAAGGCTTGGTTAGCCTGGGCGGGAAATCCGAACCAGGAACCTGGTGGTATGAAGTGCGCGCGACAGTCGGCACATCTTCCAACTGCACCACACCCGCCGCTAATATAAATTCGTCCATTGTAAAAAAATGGAGAAGGAGATCTTATAGGCTATGGAGAGAGCAGAGTTTGGCACAGCGCCTCAAATGGGTAATAAGCAGAATATAAGGAAGCACTGTTAGCTTACCTTGCGCCATACTTTATGTACAAGTAATTGACGGGAAACGTTCCAGCCACAGTTCCGACGGCTACGGCCCATATGATAGCGCTCTTCTCCAATGAGGTGTAGTCTAGAGGATTTCTGAATGTCTGAAAACAGTGAAATTGCCCTTGGTTAGCAAATGTGCACTCCTTGGAAGTAGAATGCCTGGCTAGTAACAATTACGGTCGTGCCTCCTTGCGCCCAACTAGCCGGGTTCGATTCCGCACTCAGGCTAAATAAGCATAAAAGTTTCTTTGAAGCTTTGGTCTCGCGCTTCCGACGAAATGCAAAGCATTGTATTGATACTCAAAAATTCGAATGGCAAAATTTTCAGGAAGAGCTAAATGCCTATGCAAGGTGTCTGCTAAGTTATAGGGAATCTAAAAACGTGGCTCATGCCAGCAGTGTTCTTCGCTGTGGATTTGGTCAGCATTTTTTCCAGTCGTTCAGCGCGCAAAGAGTGTTTAAAAGTGTAAGTGATATAAGGGATGGAGCGGCGTTAATATTAGGATTCCCACAGGGAATGTCGCGTACATTGTGGCCTCCTTTTCGCAGTTATTCACATCGATGTGAGCTCACATAAGGACAGCTTTTCACGTCGTTTTATCTTTTACATTTTCTGTTTTTACTGCATTATACCAAAATCGGTTTCTAAACTTATAGCCTTCAGAATACAATGGACCAGGAAATGATTGTGCGCGCATGCCTACTCTACGACTTCGATTTGAAGAAATCCCCTGCTGAATCACGCCGTTCGTTAGCAGCTTCATTTGGAGAAGGTTTCGTTTCCAATAGACATTTTGAACAGTGGTTTCAACGTTTTGCCGCAGGCGACGAAAGTTTTGAAGATGAAGAGCACGGAAGACAGGCGCCTATCCTGGATAACGATCTTTTACGGACTGCCGTTGAAGATGATCCGACAAAATCGACTCGGGGGCTTGTAGTAGAGTTCGCTTGCTCCAAATCCACTATCTATCCAGAGGCGCTCAAAATCGGGAAGTCGAACCGCTGTGGCAGATGGGTACCGCACCTGCTGGCCGACGCAATCAAAGTCGCGCGTGTATCCACGGCTGGAATTTTTCTTCGCCGAGTCAAGAGCTCTGCATTTCTCGATTCCATCATTATGACGGACGAAAAATGGAGTCACTACGATAACTACAGCAGGAAAAGATAGTGGTCACCCCTGGGGAGCTATCTAAAACCTGTCGCAAAAGCGGATTTGGGTGTGCAACTTCCTCGATTCGCGGACAGCTCAATTCTTTGAAGACGGGATCAATTCTTTGCGTGTACATTGGAAAAGGGTTGATGATATTTCTGGAGAGTGTACAGAGTTTCTCAATAATGCATACACTGTTTGAAACCTTATAACTTTGCTCAAAGGAAAGTTACTAAAGAAGTTAAGGGCTCATGCCTAAGTAAATGGAAATTCTCTAACGTATGAGCGGTACGGAATGCGCCAAGCACTCGTCTGAAGTTTTGCATTTTACACTCGATTGTGTCTTGCTTGAATAGGTTTTATAATTTCTGTACAGCGTGAAGAGATTACAACATGCATTTAAGCGAAGATGTTCGGTACTCATATGAAAGCACAGGGTAACGAGGTTTTTATTGCGTGCAAACGGTTAGGATTGCGCCATGCCTCCGCTTGAAACCTTGCATTTCAGACTCGATTGATTGTGCATGGGCTGAATGCTTGTTACAGTCTTGTTTACTACTTGACCAGATTAACCTGTGCTGCGCTTCTTTTGACGTTTTCCGTCACCCAGTAGCTGTAATTATGCCGATCAACCTTTCCATTCAGCTTGAATGTTGCCTCATCGGCCCACAGAATCCGTCTTGGAAAATGGGGCTCCAGCTCAAATTTAAATTGCGATATGAATAAACTCTCATGTCACGTGTCTTTCACATGATTGTCAAGTTCTAAATGTCAAACGAAGGAAAACACAGGTTAATCTGGCCAAGTATTAGAAAGATTGTAAGAAGCATTCAGCCTATACTCAATCAATTGAGTCTGAAATGCAAGGTTTCAAGCGGGGGCATAGCACAGTCCTAACCATTTGCCTGCCACAGAAATCTCGCTACCATGTGCGTTCATAAGAAACCCAAACATCTTCAAGAAATTCATTAGCAGAAATCTTAGAACGTTTCAGACAGCTCCTGCATTTTTTAGGATACCTTGTACTTTTCGCAAGATATTGTGCGTTTTCAAGTTTTGAACTTTACAAAAAGCCCAAATCACTCAGAACGACCACTTTGTGAAGAATTATAACAAGTATTCCAGCGAAACGCAATCAATCAAGTGTAAAGCGCAAAATTTCAGACGAGTGCATGGCACATTCCATACCGGTCATATGTCAGAAAATTTCTATTTTCTTAAGCTTTCATATGAGCCCTAACTTCTCTAGTACCTTTATTTGAACAAAGTTAAAACCTTTCAAACAGTGTTTACATTTTTTGAGACACCCTGTATTATCGAATAAAGTTTGGTTTTAATTGCTTTGTATAAATTTAGCTATTCTGTCTGAAGCGACATTCCTTCTAGGACAACATAATAAATCGATCTCTAGGGGTGAGCCACAAATCCAACACCTACGCAATACATATATTGTGAAAGCTGTTTAAGGGTGTAACTATTATAGTGAGCACTGAAAACCCATAGGCATGTGCTTTGTCTTTTCTTGGACACATTTGGTACCAACTATTCGGCGCAGGAGAAACAGAAGAGTTTGTTGGCCACGATACAAAAGGTACTTGTTGTCTACTTTACACAACCTCTTCTACTGCTATACCACCTTCGCACAAACACAGTTAATCTCCGCTTAAGGTGGAAGGTGTGGTTGAAAACGTATATGAAGATGTCGGCTTCTAACCACCTTTCCAACCTAATTGCAGCTCTCAATCTGGCAAGCGTATCTTCGAAAAAGCTGAACAAACGAAGAAGCTTTCACAATCCACATTCAAGCCTCAGAGCCGATACCTCTTGGAACAACTTGTCGTCGAAAATTGGGTGGCCGGAGTCAAAGGAACCGCCCGCGTAGCACAATCAGAAAACGCGTTGCGACGGATTAATCTGTCGAAAACCGTTGCATGCTCACAGTTCTTCTAATTTATTTGATATTTATTATTACATGGATACCCATGTGAACGAAGGTTTAAGAAAAAAGTAAATGAAAGGAAAAAAACAACTACAATTAAAGCAACAACACAACCAAAACCGGTTAATAAACAAAAACACGTGAACTGATAAAAGACGAGAGGAGAGAATCAGGCACCGCGAGAATCAGTAGACTCAGGTCGGAGCATTTTCCTAACGAATTTCCTAAAAGCGGGGACCGAAATAGGTAGAAGATTGTTTGAGCTTTTTTGAAAAACGGTTAGAACCGTTCGATTAGTCTTCTCGAAATTTACACAATACTATATACAACTTTACCAGAGTATATGTTTATTTTCAACTGTAACGCATTTTCACCGTGAGCGGTCAAAGAATGACTGAGCAGACTTTTTGTGATTGGAGCAGCTTATTTAGCAGAACATACATGTTTTCGGAGTATCTCAAGCATGCTCTCTAATACGAGGAATGCTCCGAGAGTGCACCGTGCACAACGCATACAGGATCGCACCTATCAATCGAGTGGGCGAAAGCATGTTCACTTCGCTTCTATTTTTCTTCTATCTAGTCCATAGGCACCTGTAATGCATCAAGAACACCACGGCGTCCGCCACCGCTGCGTTTAAAATTCTGCGTGGATGCTCTGAGCGAGGTGTACGGTGCTCTCCATGCCTCTCCAGAGAGTACGTCTCACAGATTCTTTTTGGCACACAATAAAGATGTATTGAAATACTGTCAGCGTTCGATTTTCAAATAGGCGAACTGCTAATATCGGTGATGCTGTGGAAAATAAGCCTCACTGAGATGGTCTTTCCACAAATTTTTAAAGTGGTGCGATGTGCAATATTATCTACAGTAGAATGACCTTCTTTCTTCTACCATGCTGCGCCTTAAGCTCCACTCTTATGTTTACCTCCTTCTGAACCGGGTCACATTTCGAAGCTACGCCACCTATCTAAGCCAACATTTAGGAAACTCACACCGTTTCCGACCTCGACAGACTCGGAGTCATCCTTCGCCATGCAGATGAAGGTGAAATTGATAATCACATAATTAGAGCAGATCGACGTAAGGCAGAGGAAGCCCAAGCAGAGCACCACATATCGGAAGTGGTTTCCATACACGTACACACCAGCCGTCATCAATCGATCAACAAGTAACTGGATGCGCATATTCCCTGGGTAAAAATTCCACTGTTCAGTGTCTACATTCTAGTGCAAACTCAGAACTGCGAGGAGGGCTGGACAGAGTGGTTGAAAGTCTGCAAAAGCAGAGAAACGGAAAATAGTTGAAAAAACTGGGGCAGTTGTGTAGGCATTGTTTTGAACAGGACGAACACAAAGCGAAGATAACAGAATAACGACCATAATCCGCATTCGACTCACTCATCAGGGCGCTAAATCTCCATCGATTCTTTTACCGGTTTGGAAGCAAAAGCGATCATACGTTTCGGAGAGAAGGTGTCAGTCTGTTTCAATATCAGAGCTTGCATCGAGGACTGGCTACATGAATTCCTTGAAGATGTTAATATTACAGTTTTTCTGCCTGATGTGAAGGCGACACAAAGGTCTATAAAAATGACTTCCGTGTAAGAACGGAAGTGGTCGCATTTGTGACTCATCAGCTAACGGAACCTTTAAAAATTTAAAGGCTGAGGTTAAGAAACCCTTTTTTAAACAAATTAATCGTTTATTAATCCGAATTCAGGAGCCATATTCATCAACCGCTTACCACCCTCTAACGGTGGAAATACCGGAAAACCTGATGCAGATGATTGGCATATCATACCAGCGGGTTAGGCAGTATTTTCACCGTTAGAGGGCTGTAAACGGTTGATGGATCTGGCCCCAGGAGGCTGTCCCAAATGACTAGTGGAGCACGTCTTCTGAATGCGGACGCACGTTGCGCGATTTCTTGAGCACGTCTTCTGCATCTAGGCGCAACTTGCACGACTTCCGGAGCACGTCTTCTGAATACGTACACACGTTACACGACTTCTGGAGCATTTATTCTGAATCAAGACGCAAGCTGAACGACTAGTGGAGCAAGTCTTCTGAATGTGGACGCAGCTCTGAATGACGGAAACGTCCAATATAGACAGAAGCGTCTCCGCCTCAAAAATGCAGAAATGTATCTCGTTCGGGTCCTGAACAGAGCAGAGTTAGAGCCAATCAAAGTTGGAGGGCAGTAGCCTCTCACGGCTAGGGACAAAGGGTAGATTATTCGTTCTTTTGGGATACGCCACACACACACTACTTTTACGGGATCAATTTGAATGCGCATCTGGCCTATACAGTGACTTGCGGTGACCAGCCGATGAACAGGTCGGTGGTTTATCCTTCCCAGACAAATCTGGTAAGTCACCGACTCCGAAAGGGTGGAACGCTTGGCTGTCGTAAGCGAGAAATATGAACCAAGGATCTTACGTCCGAATGCATACGACAGCCGGCGTCTCTTTCAACTGCGCTACTATGCGTCCCACTTATTATCTCATTGGGCATTTGTTAGAGCGACGGACTAGTTGACTGGTTGCAGTACACCTTGCATACTAATGGAGATATTGGATGTAGATACCTTGCTAAAAATTCTTTGAGGAGTGATGCACAGATGTTGGAAAACGTTAACACACAAAACTATGCGCATCTGTCAAAATGTTGAGGCAACGCAATATCTTTGAAGGAAGGAAGATGCTAATCAGGATGGGACTTTGGAAATTATGCTCCGAAAACAGAAATGCCCATGTTCCATGCGCCTCCAACCGCCTTCATCCCAGTCGTCTCATGTCTCTCGGTTTCTTACCGCCATGATCTCTCATCGCATGAATTCGAATTGTATTTTTAATGTCGGAGTGATCTCGAAGGGGCTCCCGCGCTACCGCAAAGGGCGCAAAAAGAGCGCATAAAAGCCGACATCGCCGTATAGTAGGGCTCAGTTTTTCTTTTGTCATTGTGGTTGTATCTGCTCTCGTGTACTCGCTCATTTCTGTATCGTGTTGTTGTTAGGCAAGGGTGCTTTAATTCCGATAGTGAATTTGTACGTCCCGGTTTTAGCCGGGTTGCTAGAGTCAACCAACAAACACCAGAGAACAGAAAAACCAAAATGGCGAAGAAACAGAGAAATCAGAAAGCAGAAAGTTTTGAAATTCTCGCTTTATGGCGCAATGAGTGGACGGGGGAGGGGAGCCCAACAACGCTCAAAAAAGTAGGACGTTTCGTGGCATTTTCCACGTATAAAAAGGATTTTGGCCCGTTTAGTTGGCACGTGAGTTTGACCTAGGCCCTCGCGTTGCAACTTGCTCTAGGCCTATGTTATACAATACCGCTCAAATTCTTTGCAAAAAAGACGCTTTGCGACGGATTAATCCGTCACAAAGCGTCGCATTGCCATAACTCTTTTCAAAGTTATTTGTTTAAAATCTAATTAACACCATTAGAAGCCCCGTCTCATTTTCTATCGAGCGATCTAAACATGATATAAAACGATTGCACTGTGGCCTAGTTGTGAAGCTTTTGCATCCTCGGCCCCGCTAATTGATTTACGACCCCTCCGAGATCCCCATTGGCATATCCTTAAGGCTTTTCGTTGACGAGTTTCATCGAAACTCAGAAATCCTATATGGTTTCAGCAGATCTGTATTTGTTGCGCATCATGTGTCATTGTGGTACTAAATAGTGCCAAGTTTGAATAACATAGGCCCGATTTCGGGTAAGCGCAAACGCGCGGAAACCCAAGGTTCAGTTAAGAATTATCCGACTAGTAGCGTGCTACAGAAGACAGTATTCTACTATTCCATTGCAGGAACGATGGTCTTTATAAAACGTGTAAAATGGCTTTGAAAAATGGACAGAAATGACTAGATTTTCTTTTTTCCAACAAGGGATTGGTCCAATTTCAGCATGCAGCGTAGGATTTTTTCTATCTTTGAACTTCGGTTGTTTCTGTACAGGATAAGTACGAAAGCCGTGTTCTTTGTGGTCTACAGTAGACCACAAAAAACACGGCTTTCGTACTTATCCTGTACAGGAGCAACCGAAGTTCAAAGATAGGAGAAATCTTACGCCTCATATTGAGATTGTATCAATCCCTTGTTGGAAGAAAGAAAATCTAGTCATTTCTGTCCATTTTTCAAAGCCATTTTACACGTTTTATAAAGACCATCGTTCCTGCAATGGAATAGTAGAATACTGTCTTCTGTAGCACGCTACTAGTCGGATAATTCTTAACTGAACCTTGGGTTGTTCGCAGTCACTCTGGTGCCAGCTCTACTCGTGCATGTTCGCAGTCACTCTGGTGCCAGCTCTACTCGTGCATAAGTCCCGTTGCCGCGACTCCATCGCGGCGATGAGTTTTGCAGAGTGACGCGAAAGAATTTGAACTTCTCAGGGCTCGTCGCATCGCTCTTCGCTCTGCAAGGGAGCGCACGGCGATGCGTCCAGGACCAACGCTAAACACGGGTCGAAAAAGTATGCCAAGCCGCAATGGGCGCGGGAAGCCATCGCGCATGCCGACCCCCACTGTTGGGCGCCCGCGGCAAAGTTTTCTTTTACTATTCGACCGGAATGGCCATGAACTGAGCGCCGCGATGGCATCGTGTCGATTGAAGTATGCCCCGGCCTAAGGAGGTCGTGGTAGAGCATTCCTTGGGAGTCCCACCAACATTAGAGCATTACCTTGCTCTGGAGGAGGTCGGACTTTATCTGCTTCAGAGATGGTTCCTTGAGGGCCTTCTGGATACGATTGACGTAGAAGACGCTGAACTTATCTTCCGTGACCACATCTTCAGAAAGTGTCTTAAGCGAAGGAGAGACAGAGCGATGCTCAGTCGCGACGACCGCTTTGAGTCACGGAGATTAGGGTGCACCGAAGTCGAGACCACCTTTAGCGCTAGAAGCGCGTGACACTAAGCCAGACCGCAATAGGTTCTGTTAAATCTTTAAAATGATTGAAGATTTTGTTGCAGGGCTTTTCCGATAGCCTTGAAGAAAACTCAAGAGCTTTTGGTGCGCCCTAAGATGAAGTTGCGTCATGTATAGCTCGTACGCGATGTTTGTTGAACTGAATGCACAGTTACTGGTTCCTTGTTTAATAAGCGGTGAAATGATTTTTAATTTTTTTTGCTCTGATGGTGACTTTTTACCTTTGCTTCGGCTAAATTCTAGATTTATACGCATCTAAAGAATTGATAAGAGATTGGAAATTTTAGTGGTCATTCAAACGATGAGAGCTTTTGTTGAAACGCCATGCGCAGATTACCAGCTTTTTGGTTAGGTTAGGTAAAATTTCCAGATCAACACAACTTTCTCGACTTTCTTGAAACGCGTAAAGTTTGCTTTGATAGGCCTCATCTGACAAGATAGAAAAGCAAGAGTAAAAAGAAAAAAGTTAACAGGAAAACTGCCCGGCTTGGGTTGAAAATACCACAAGAAATAAACAAGTATTTGCATCATTTTGTATTAACATTAGCAAAAAAGCTCATAAAAGTTTAGTGGTACTGCACTACCGTTAGGTGCCTCTTACGATTTACGATTTACGAAATTTCAAAATTCGTTTATGCACACACCTGCATCGCTCATCGCTCTGCAAGGGAGCGCAACGGCGATCCGCCTAGGACCATCGCTAAACTCCGTGCGCGGCGCGAAAAAAGTGTGTCATGCCTGCGATGGGCTCGTGAAGCTATCGCGCATGCCGGCCGTCACTACTGCCGCAGCTCCGACGGAGTTTCTTTCGACTACTCGACCGCGTGCGGTGGAAGGGTCATGCCGGGGGATACTGAGCCCCGGCGAAGTATCCCCCGGCAATGTACCGGAAAATTCCACAAAACGAAAATATGGGAAATTCCACGTCACCATGTCCGACTGATACGTTCAAGGCGGTCGAAGCGCATTGGCAGCCTCTGCCCCGTCATTACGTACGCTTTAGTTATGTAGTGTGTCTAAACATGTATTTCACTAATAACCAATACTTTTATACCATTTTACGTTAAAATGGGGGCTTAACGATGGAAGCGGTATGTGTTTTATGCAGATCTCCTTTTTTTTATTTATAAATCACCAAAATTAATTGAGTGCAGGAACTTTTATGAAATTTTAATCTTTGCAGATAAAATAGTGTATCAAATATTATTTCAACTGCAGAGTTTAGTATTTGAAAAAAGAGACCACACAGCTTAGATGGTCTCAATTTTTCTTCAATTGATAGTGATCGATTGTCTAGTGACATTCATTGAGATTCAACTAGTTCAATTTATAAAAGACCTGAAATCTGCTAAGAGGTAACTCTATGAACGATATGACGTTCTTCATGTCCCTCGAGCGAGGAGAATCCATTGGAGCACTCTGCACGCGATAGGGACGGATGTAGACGCTGCTGGCGCCCGCTTGGGCAACTCGATGCTCAGCGGGACGACAGGTGACACAGGTGCACATGCTTTAGGGACATGTACAATCTCTGGCCGTCATGTTACAAGGTATGCTTCTGTAGAATGACATTTAATTAAAGCTTTATACTAATTTAGTATTGTTTCAGAAACCGTTCTTGTGGAAGCAGCGATGGCAATTAAAGAAAACCAAAAGCGGTGAGATCGGCTTCTTGAGCTTCCGCTAGTGAACGGTTCCATTCGCTTTTGTTTGCCGAGTGTCTCCTCCCATTTCTTGATCAGGGATCTGGAACTGTTAGTTTGAGCAGTGAAAGTTATTGAGCAGAGCAAGTGCAAGTACGATCACCTTAGAAAGCGATCTGATTTCTTCCTCTTTTGACGCTCTTGTAATCAGTGTGAAGGAGGCGGGTTGATCCGTAGCAATCGGCCAGAAGACGATGTTGGCCTGAAAAGTTTCCACTTTCTGGAGCTATGCTAGCATTTTTCCATAAAGAGATCGAAGTTTTTGGAAATGTGTTGGGATTAAAAACACACTGACTCCCGCACTTATCAAGCAGAAACCTCCGGTTTCCGGAATACATCATGACAAACAGGCTAGTTAATGCCTAGACGGAAGAAAACAAAAGGTTTGTGAACTTCTTATAGCTATCAAGGGCGCAGTATGGAAGGCGAAGGTGTCCAATTCCTGTTCCACAATAAGGAATGGAAGCGACAGATTAGAATGGCACAATTTATGCCAGCTGGAGATGGAATTCAAAACACCAAGCCCTGTCAACCTTCGAGCACAAAAGGCGCAGGTCGACTCATCAAACATTATGTGGACCGGTCAAGTAATGTGGCGGAGAGTCGTTGGATACACCGCCCCCAGAAAGAGGCGGGGCGAGGAGCGCGCCGAGGACAAGATGTCCGGGCCTTCACATGGGGGCATCACATTTCTAGTCACTTCCCTTGGCCCTGCAGCTCTATCCTGAACTGATTTTGTTCTCTAGACAAGAGTCAGAATCTTGTTCACCATATTTGGAGGAAAAGAGTTTTCAGGTGCAGCGACAAGGGTTTCTTCAGGTCCCGTCACATTGCTCAGTACTAAGGCGTCGTCCGCATTTTCTGACAAGTACAGCAACATCTTAAGAGTTGACAACATCTGGAAAATGACCTCAGAGTTCCCTGAGATGCGCTTACCAGTCGTCTGCTATCAGCTTTTAGGCTTTTGGGTTTTTGTTTCACGACAATTAATGACTGTTTCGCGCGCAGCAAACTTGTCCAAATAGGGCGGCGGGCAGCAAGGTGTACCGAACGACTGCCCCCCAAGTAATGTTCTTGACTGGTACACGTCGAGCAAGAGGTGTGATTGTCTGAGTTCCGCGAAATGTCATTAAAAACACAAGGACGCACCGTACGGCTTGTTCGAACTTCCTTTTCAAAACCCTGAACGCCGCTATGGCTAAGGATAGGGCAGGCACGCCGCCGACGGCGAACTCTGCGTCCCTGCCCTACGGTTAAGGATAGGGCCGCGGAGTTGCCGCAGAAGTGTGCAGGGGCCTTTAATCAGTCAACCTTGGGATGCACCACGCATTCTAGTTGTACGGAAAGCCATTGGTGTCATGCCTGGTCTGTATAATGGACTGCAGTGGTCACCCGATCGACAAGTCAGTGTTTTATCCTTACTAGACAAGTAGGGTACCAATTCACCGACTCCAGTGGGATGGAAGGCTGTCTTAACCTGATCAAGAAATCCGAACCAGGAACCTGGGATCGACTCGCGACAGTCGGCGCCTCCTCCTACAGCGCTCCAAGCGCGATTCCAGAAAACTCACCAGAAATAGCAAGACTCCATTGATCCAGTACACATATCGCCACTGATCGTGGCGATGTTCATCATGAACCAGCAACGCGACCATCACCGGGCCAACAAACAAGGCTATGCACTTCATAAATTGAATGGTTGCCAACACGAAATGGGCGTACTGCCTGAAATGAAGAAATGAACTTGAAAAAGCATATGGTATTCCATTCAACGATAATGAGGTAAATAATCAGGGAAGGATAATTAATATTAGGTTGGTGCATAAGTTCTCGGACATTTGGGGCATGAAATATTTATTATCACAACATACGATCAACAATATCAAATCATTTGAAGTAACCACCCTTTACATCAGTTGTCTTTCGCCAACGTGCTGGTAAGTCGTAGATGCCTTTTCTCCAAAACGTGGCCGGTTTTGATTCGAAAAATGTGAGCAGTGCCTCCTTGACATCCTCTCGGTTCCTAAATTGCTGGCCGTCCAAATAGCGTTGAAGGCATGAAAACAAATGATAATCAGAAGGAGCGAGATCTGGTGAGTAAGGTGGATGTGGAAGAACGGTCCATCCGTAGTCCGCCAACTCAGCCGCCGTCGTTCTAGCAATATGCGGTCTAGCGTTGTCGTGTTGAAAATAGACCTTCACTTGCTCTCCTCGTGTGGTTTGGAGGTGGGCCCTCAACTTCCTCATTTGGTTGACGTAAGCCTCTGCCGTCACTGTTATCCCTTCGTCCAGCAGCTCCCAGTATTCTACGCCAAGAACGCTCCACCAAATGCATAGCATCACCTTTTTCACGTAAAGGTCGGGTTTCGGAACGTCCTCTGCCTCTCCAGTTGCGTCAACCCACTGTGCACGCCGGTGATAATTAGAGTAGAGTATCCACCTCTCACCCCGGTGACAAGGTTGTCCAGCCATCCGTGGGTACGTCTGAGGGTAAGGAGAGACAGAGCGACATCGGTTCTGCGATCCATGTCATGTTGTGTCAAGTCGTGATGTACCCAGCGACCCAATTTTTGCACCTTGCCAATCGACTTCAATCCTCGAACGACTGTTGATTGACTAACACCAAGAGTGCTTCATAGTTCGCGAGTGGTTTGGTATGGGTCCGCTTCCACTCTACTTCTGAGGCCATCCAAATCCAGTGTCATCGGGCGCCCTTCTCGTTCATTATCTTCAACGGAGAATTCACCAACTGCAAACTTCGAGAACCACTGGTACACAGTATTTCGAGCGGGAGCACTCTCATTGTAAACATCCTTCAGGCGAGGATACGATTCGTTGGCATTGAGGCCAGACTGATGAATGAGTAACATGACGTTCCGAATATGCGTCTCAGTTGGGATGAATTGCTTAGCCATAATAGCTGACGTTGACAACGCAGAAGTAAATGTTAGGAACAGTTTTGTAGCGCTTTCCTTTCTCTATCGATCGATCATTTACGCGTTGATACATGTGAGAAATTTGGCGGGAAAATGCGCTTTCAATTCAGGAGGGATCAAATGCCCGAGAACTTATGCACCAACCTAATATTAGTCAGGAAGACTGTTGGATTTGGGAGGCCTGAGGTGCATTTTATTGTCACTAACGCTTTCTTGATGTTTTACCCGCTTTTTTAACCCCAATTTCTTTAAGGTTTCAACACGATAAAAGACCTATCAACCTCCTAACACGACAGCCTTCATAACTGAATGTAGCGGCTCTTTGTACTAACATTAAGCACTTACCGTGACGATAGCGTTCCGCACTTGTAGAAGCCACCCGGGTTGAAGCCCATGCAGGTAATAGTGGCCGTGAACAGCAGCACACCCGTCCTGGAGTATTCGGCCGGAAAAACGCCAATCAGTCCGCAAAATACACCGGCTAGGCCGACAGCGACGGAGTTGAAGAAGCGCATCTTGGTGCGCTCGGTAAACGATCTGAACCACTTTTCGTTACACTTTGAAAGTTGAATTAGTGGCGCGTGTACTCTTATGCTGAATCATAAGTGAAATATAGCATTTTCACTTCGAATTGGACACTTTTCAAATCAAATTGGACACATTTCACATTTTTGAAATCAAAGCGAACTCTTCTGATCGAAATGACCTTTAGGCAGACTAAACTACAGACTCACTAAGACAGTTAGAACAAAACAATTTTTGTTAAAGAAAAATTTGGTAGAACTTTTTTGAATTTTTTTAGTTTACCTTCCCCTAAAGTGCAATAATTTTATAAAAATTTTAATCTTTGAGAAAAATAATAAAGTAAATTTTGATCTGAAGCGCAATAAGGCAGCAATCAGGTCGTATATTGAAGGACTGGATCGCGACATGCGCTCGAAAAACAAGTCGCAACGATAACGATTAAATACTGCTTACATGCAGCAAAAACGTTAGGATGTGTGCACTTCCTACAATTGTTTATGTTGCACCGTGTTGTGTTGTTTATGTTGTGTAATACTGCTTGCAAACAGAAATTTTGCATTCAATCGAATAGAAAAGTTTCGGACGGAGGGTAGCGCAATCCCTGTTTTGACAGTACAAAATGGCCGCCTTCCCGGTCTTTAAAATAAGCTTTGAATCATTGTTTTTCCTCAAAAAATTTTTTTTGTAAAATTTCAAACTATGTGTTTTCTTATTGGAAAGCAAATTGAAACTTCAAAGAAAGTTATGCTAAAATTTTCCTTGAACAAAAAATTATTCGAACATTTTTGTAGAGCCTCCAGTTTAATGCAGAAGAAGCTTATTTTAGTTTGGAAGAGCTGGCTTTGATTTCAAAGGTCTTAGACTAGCTTAGAAGAGTGTCTAAGTTGACGTGAAAAGTGTAAAATTTGTTTTGAAAAGTGTCCAATTCGACGTGAAAAGGGTTCAGAAACCGTTAGCACTGAGACGACGGCGTGAAATCTGTGACAGTATACCGACCGCATCTTTTGGCCTTTAGCCGGAAAATGAGCATAAAACGACTTATCCGCCGCGTTTTGTTAGCGCTCTTCAAACCGTGTACTTTGAAAGATAAATCCGATATTTGGGATCAACATCAAACGATCTATGCGATAAAGTAAAAAACGACCAATAAATGTTTAAAATGTTAATTCGATGTTGAAGGATGTATACTGAGAACGGGACCTTTGGGTGTAACTATCTCCCGCAAGAGAAGGGTTCTCCGCGCCGACCTGAAAATAGGACATCGAATCTCCCTAATGCTGCAGAGACTTTGTGTCCATGTTAATAACTTGTATGCAATTTTAGGAAACTTTCTAACTGAAGAGCATGATTGAGTTAACTTGTTCTTTTTTATCCCTTTCTTTTATCCGGATTCCTCCGATAGTGAGTCGAAATTAAGCGGACGAAGCTATTTTTGTCTTTGAAAAATAGTAATACACAACTTATATGTACGTTCTATACTGACAATGTCAAAAGGATTTAACAAGAGACTCACTTCACTCGATCACTTAAAACTCCTCCAGCAAACTTCAGAGGTAGGTGGATACAAGCAGCGAATGAGACGAGTACACCTATGTTAGAATTAAACTGCGAAATGAGGAAGAATTAAAAAGCCAGCTTTCAGAATATAGTATCAATACCTGTAGTGGGGATATCGTACCCTAAAACGACATGGAAGTATGTCGGAGCGTAGACGAGGAGCAGTGTTACCGTGACCATCTCCACAAATGCGTTGAACCACACAATGAGAATCACTTTGTCCTTGAGTATTTCCTGTAAATTGCACTTACCCTACTTTGTCGTTTTGTGGAACACCTTCAATCCGTACAAACATCAGTCCCTTCATGATGCATTATTCAGACCCTATTTGGACTTCTGCTACAGTTTTCATTCTCCTATCTCATGATTCGGTGAATCGCGTGATAGCGCAGTTGGAGAAGGTGCAGGATGTTGTCTGCTCCCGAATGAGGTTTTTGCTACCCTGGAGGGCGCCCAGGCCAACCAAGCTTTGCATCCCTTCAGGGTTAGCGAATTAGAACCAGACTTTTCTACGAAGCATAAAGCACTGACTTGTACCTCGGCGCTAATCACCGAAAAACGTTATGTATGCCAAACACACATTGAAATTGTCCCCACAATCCGAACCAGATGTAGCTTTGTTCGCAACTAAACTTTCATCTAACAGCTTGTAATCTCTATAACAGCCGCACTAACCTTCAGCAAACACATAAATCACCTTCTTCCTTAGCTCAGCCTGAAAGGCGAACTTCTAATTTGAAAATTTGGTTCATGTCGCAAATTTGGGCAGCATTGGGGAGTGAGAATGCATCAGCGAATCAAGTCGCGTCAGCACGGCATCTAGAGGTGGCATGTGCAGTCGCTGTCCTGATTGGATGACGTGTGTTCGTTCTGTGCTCTTTTGGGATATCATTAGCTGGGGCGCTCCAACCTCTCAGTGCTGCTCACCTTCACGACATGTTCCAAAATTTCTTAAAACAACAAATTACTTTAACTTCCTTAAATGTGTATATTTAATTCCAAATACGTTTCCTTGCGCATGAAAAGTGTCCGAATTGTCGTCAAAGTGGTTCATATTCCCTTCAAGCGGTTAAAGGGGTTAAAGGGCCACACACTCTACTTCCGCTGAATGACGTATGTAGAGGCAACTTGAATGCGTATTTTCTCAATGCGATGACCTGCAGTGCCCAGAAGTAGTGCTTCATAATTCTTAGACAGGTCCGGCACCACTTCTTCAGCCCCGAGGGTTTGAAGGTTTGGTTGAAGGATAGAAGGTTCCAGTCAGGAACTCTGGAACCATGAATGGGTTCAGCTCGCAGTTCATGCGCGAATCAGCGCCTCCTTCGGCTGCGCTGCACGCGTCCAACTTCCCTGTGCAAAAAAGGATAAAGGATTCAATCCTTTTTGGGATGCGCCAGCGCATTCTACTTCTACGAGATGTCGCGGAGGCGATTTGAATGCGTATTTGGCTATACAATGGCTTGCGGCGGCCAGCCGATGAACATGCCAGTGCTTTATCCCTCCCTGAGAAGTCTGATACCAATCACCGACCCTGAAGGCTTGTTTGGCCTGGGCGGGAAATCCGAACCAGGAACCTGGTACCCGCGACAGGATACGCTCCTCCAACTGGGCACACGCACCTATGCCCTATACAGTAGGCAATCCAATCTATCTGCGAGCTTGCTTACCTTGTATGGTATGAAGCTGTCCCTTTCAATGTGAGCTTGTGTTTTGTCTCGCTGAATCTTTTGCAGCTCCTTTTCACTGACGTTAGGATGCAGCTGTGGATCGTCGTCATAGAAAATGATCCAAAGCAGAAACATGACCAGTCCAAAAGCGGCGTGTATGTAGAACGCCGATCGCCATCCAAGGCTGGACTGGCATAGCTGAAGGCACGTGGATAAAAGGAGATCATATCAAATGGTGAACATTTGAGACGCATTGGGCTAGAGTCGCTGTGCGCACCTAGGAACGATATTAGTAAATTTACTCCTATCAGAGTGAAATGTTGAGTTGTTGAGAGATTTCGTTTTTTCTTCATAACCGCGGTGGATCTCAACGTCAGCGGATTTTTCCATACCTACGTGTGGCTTTTTTCGAATGGTGTTTTCCCTCCTGCTTTGGCTTCTTCTGTCACTTACCTTTATATGGCGTAGTGTCCGTTAGTGGTTAGTGCTTTTCCTTGAAACACCTCAATTTCCCCTGGTGCAGTAGATGTCTACATTACCGCCTTTCAAAAGTGGTGAATCCTATCACACTGAGAAGCTCAGGTACTGCAGGCATTACTTGAACGAGATGGCCTGTCAGATCTCGGAAGGGAGAACAGAGCGGATGACGCATTCATCCTGCGAAAGATGGCAGGAGGCAGGTGGACATGGCTAACGAAGAGATAGGAGTAGAAGTCGTGGATGACCTTCTCCATGGTCCCTCTGGAAGGGAGTGGCGATTCCATCAAGGCGTCGGAGAGCGGTCATCTTGGTCTTGAAGTTGGTTCCGGCGAGCATTGCGAATGCTCAACCCTGCCTTTGTGCAGCTGCGCAGCCAACACTTCACCGCTCTCCTCAAGATCCTTCTATATCGCCGCTCTCCATAGCTTTGCAAGCTCGGACGTCAGTTGGTAATTGCCTGACGCTCGTGCTGCTCCACGCTGGGGTATCAGCTCGAGAGTTTCCGGAGACAGGCGTCTCTTGGTGGTCTTCAAGCTCTCGCTCCCTTAGCACTGTCGTGGAGATGGTGCACGAAGCGGTCGTATTCCTCATCGACGTTTTCCATGACGGCATCTTCCCAAAGGCCAGGAAGAGAGGTGTGGAGGTCCCAGTTGATGTTCGTTCTAGGACTCCTCTTCTTGAGCTTCACGGCCTTCTCTCCTTGACGCGAAAAGCGGAACCTCGCGCGAAGGAAGCGGTGGTCCGATCCCGTGTAGAACTTGGGGACAACGGAGGGTGCGGTCGGGCAATGCTTGCGATTGAAGATGATGTGGTCGATCTCGTTGTGGAACTGGCCACCGGGGGATTCCCAGGTCCATCGTAGAGAGGGAGGCTTCTGGAACTGTGAGTCTCCATGGATGGTCTTAGTCGACATGATAAACTCAGACAGCCTTTCACCTTGCTCGTTCCACTGTAAACAGTGGGTTCCTATGTGTGTTCCGGCTACCTTCGTGACCCAACCTTGGAGTTTATTTATTTATTTATTTATTTATTTACTGCACCAGAAGTGCGCCTTTAAAACATAACGGAGAAAGAGAACACATTGTTAGTCAAACAATCAAATTCAGCTATGAAAAATAATCCAACGGAAAGTGTGAGTAGTAGGAGAACACTATGAGCTGCAGCTAGGAAAAAGAACTTCGTGTGCAGCTGTCCAGCAGACTCAGCGCAGAGGACTAAGAAATAGCGTATTTGAAGAGTTGAAGTCGCCGACGATCACCTTGTAGAAGGTGTGATCTTCCTTATAGAACTTCTCCAGAAGGCCTCGACGTCTTCGTCGTCGTAGTCGGATGTTGGGGCATACGCGACGAACACAGTCAAGGCTGGCACGGAGCCACATCGCTTCAGTCGCAGACGTCCGATTCGGCTTGTCAGAGACTCGTACGAATCGATGTTCATGGCCAAGTGCGTGTTGACGAGGACACCAACGCCGCCTACTCCCCTGCTGTCGCATGTTCCGAGGAACAGTTCTTCTCCGGAGTCGTAGGCGCGTGTAGGGGGTGATGTCTTCTCGTCTCGGTCAGTCCGATGAGGTCCTACTTGATCTTTCTGGCTTGCATCATCAGGTCCTCAACGGATGCTTCCGATGCGAGCGTGCGGGCGTTGTAAGTACAGATCGTCATCCTAGTCCTTCTCAATTTGCGCAGCCTGGTTAGGCCCTGAGATTTTGGCAGTCTCTCCGTACTCGTCCTTCCCATCGTTGCAGAAATGGGGGCTCTTTCGGGGTCAGGGGAATGAGGCCCTTTAGTGCTGCTGTGTTTGACTGGAGTACACAGCTGAGTAGCTAGTCAGGCTTTATCTTGCCAGTCTACCGAGAGCAGGCTTTCGGCCGGTTCGACAGAGTTACAATCCCCATAGGTGCAAACAGTCGGTCTTGCCCGGTGATCGTGCCTTACGTTCGCGATAGCGATCATGGAATCCTGTTTATCGACATGGGTTTGCCAGTGGATTATTCGGTGTTCCCTCTCTCCATCACAAAATGGTAACAATCGATCCCGAAAGGAATTACTGACTTAGTGGGTACGAGCCGTTTAACCCAGCTCGATAATGATCTTTCGAAAGATAGAGAGACAATTCTTAGCAATCCTTCTGTCTCGCTATTTTTCTAGGCAAATATAAGTGAGTGAACAAGAAAACGCGAAGCACGCTGCTTCTACTCAATCGTTCAGACCAAAGAAAAAATTTGGATCAGTTTTTTCAATAAAATACAACATGTAGCGCTTACCCAACCAGCTAACGGATTCGTCAGAACAGTGGAGACGGGTGTGAAGCAGGTGAGTATACTGATAAATAGACTTGTTTGAGAGAGTGGAGCCCATCGAACGCAGAGTATTCCGATGGCGGCGAAATCCGCTGCGTAAGCAACTCCCTGAAAGTTAGCGCAGACTGTTGGCAGATGAACAAAATTTGCTAGATGAAATTGTTTTTAAAGCTAAAGAATAATATTCAGTACCTGAATATTAAACTCAGTTTTGAAATTGAAACAAAAATTAGTCAGCATATTGTAGGAACCAGTGCACAGATCAACGTTTAGAGCTGTGAGTCAGGTATTGGCAGAATTTGAACAAGCACAATGCTCATACCTGGACAAACCTGAACGCCAACAGGAATGGAAGTCCAAGGTGAGCCGCTAAAGGAATAGTAGCTGTGGACAAGACCGATAACATACCAGATATGAAGAACGGCCATCTGAAGCAGTGGTTGAATTCTCTTCACCTTCCTCAGGGCAATATGTCCGACCTGGCTCCAAATCTGATGTAGGCGTAATTGATCGGGAAGGTGCCCAATATGGTGCCCGCCGCTATCGCCCAAATTATAGAACTCTTCTCGGGCGGACTGTAGTTGAAACGATTCACCAACGTCTAAAAAGCTTGCTTGTAGCTCATACAAGTTGATGATTGTTTTTAAATTAATAATTGACAAATTTTATATTTTTAAAAATATCCATTTAATCAGCACAGCATGCCGCTTCATATATCTGGATTCGAATAACGTACGTAAAATACGTTACTGAACTTACCAGTTACGGTACCTACCAAATGCGGTCCAACGAAAGCCGCGGAAGACAGCTCTTGTCTCAAGTGCGGCACTAACTTTTAGCGTTCCGTCTTTTTGTGAGTAATATTCCCGTTATTTCTGAAAGGACGCTAGCGCTGTCGAAAGAGTCGCCGGTCACTGCAGTCACTCCATACTGGAGTGAAGTTTCTGGTTTGATTTCCACCCTGGCCAATCAAGTGATCGCCCTCCGCAGTCGGTGTGTTATTGTCGCTTTTGTCTATGAACAATAAAACACTAAGTTGCCTCTCGGTTCGCCACCACAAAAATTGTATAAATCGGGTACCCATTTTAACTGCCTCCATAATACAGGGTGTCTCAAAAAATGGTATACAGTGTTTGAAAACTGATAACGTTGCTCACTTGCTCATATTTAAGTTACTGAAGAAGATAAAGGCTCACATAAAAGCTTAATTAATGGAAATTTTCTAAAATATGAGCACTAAGGATTGCGCCATGCACTCGTCTGAAATGTTGCCTTTTACACTCGAGTGATTACGTCTCGCTTGAATACTTGTGAATATAATTTCTTCACAAGTGGCCGTATCGATTGATTTGTGCTTTTCTTAAGGTTTCTTAAGGTTTAAATCTTAAACTCTCGCTACGGCTTGCAAAAAAATGCAGGGTATCCTTTAAAAAATGCAGGTACTATTTGAAAGGCTCTAATATTGCTGCTATTAAAGCATATAAAGATTTTTGAGACTCAAGGAAGAACGCAGAGTAACGAGATTACTGTAGCGCGCAAATAGTCAAGATTGCGCCATGCTCTCGGCTAAAACCCTGCATTTCAGACACGATTGATTGTGCGTGGGCTGAATTCTTGTTATAATCCTGTTACTACTTTGCCTGACTAACCTGCACTGTGCTTCTTTTAACGTTTAAAACTTGACAAACACGTGAAAGAACGTTACGAGCGAGTTTGATTGCACAATTAAAATATGAGCAGGAGCCTCATTTTCCAAGGTGGATTCTGTGAACTGATGAAACAACGTTCAAGTTGAACGGAGAGGTTGGTTGGCATAACTACAGCTACTGGGCGACGGAAAACGTTAAATGAAGCACAGCTCAGGTTAATCTGGCTAAGTAGTAGCAAAATTGAAACAAGCATTCAGTCCACGCACAACCAATCGAGTCTGTAATGCAAGGTTTGGGCGGAGGCATGGCGCAAACTTGATTATTTGCACGCCACATAAATCTTGTTTTCATGTGTTATTAAACGATTTTCAAACACTTTCAAATGCTCCACTAGCAGCATTTTTAAAACCTTTCAAATAGTACCTGCATTTTTTAAGGGACCCTGCATTTGTTGCAAGACGTAGTGTGCTTTTGCTTTCACCCTTTTATAGAAGCACAAATCAATCGATATGGCTACTGAGTGAAGAAGTTATAACAAGTGTTCAAGCGAAACACAATCAATCGAGTATAAAAGGCAAAAGTTCAGGCGAGTACATGGCGCATTTCATGCCGCTCATATGTCAGCAAATCTCTATTTTTTAAGCTTTCATACGAGCTTTTAACTTCTTTAGTATCTTTATTGTGAGCAAAGTTATCAGCTTTCAAACAGTGTATGAATTTTTTGAGAAACGCTGTATTTCGAAGAAGTAGAACGCTTGGCGCATTTCATACAGGGGTTGCTCAACATCACACTTCAGCTATATGTATGTCTTCCTTGCATTGCGCAACGCTTACATATTATGCAAGTAGCGTTGGGCGAATAGTCTACATATCTCCATGTCTCTAACATATCTAGAAAGAAAATCGCAGTCTAATTCATATCAAACGGATGATCGGGAGAAATATCTTAGAACAACTAACTAGTTTCTTATAATCCCCTTCATTCGTATTGAGGTGTTCAAGTTTTTTCCACAGAACTTTCTCCGACTGCGCTACACGCTACTGTAGCCTAAAGAGAATTAACTGAAATTTAGTTTCCTTTATATAGGAACTTCGAGTACGACTTTTTCAGAGTGGCAGCAGGCCACGCACCTTTAGAGCATAGGATTGTCCTCTGCGAGAAGCATATGGAAAATATTCCAAAAATCTTTGAAAAATAATAAAAACAAGGTTTTAAATATTGTTGTCTAAAAACCAAAATCTGCTGGATAAAATTACTAATCTTGAACATGCGTATGGACAAGAATTTTAAACGATACAAACCCCGTTTCCACTGTCGACGAGATCCGTGTCGTCGTTGGCCATGCAGATGAATGTGAAGTTGATGATAATATAGTTCGAACACATAGAAGTGAGGCAAAAGAATCCGAGAATAAGGAGCACGTAGCGGAAACGGTGCCCATAGATAGCTGGCGCTAGCCCCATTACCCTGTAACAGGGCAAATGAAGCATAATACAGACTTATGACTTACGACTTACGCAGAAATTCGCAGTGTAAATGCATTGCTCAAAGTGTCGATGTAAAAAAAACTTAAAGATCTGTCGTGCTTTAAAGGATACCTTTAGTGTATAAATCAAGACGGTACGGGACGGGAGGGGGATCGGAGGAAACTAGAATTGTTTGGAAAGGGTCAGACACTGAGTTGTGCACCAGCTGTCCATCACAAGCGAACAGGTTATTATACTGGATAAACATGCATTAAACTTTTCTCTCGCAGAAGCAGAGTGCATGGCACATCTCGAACAGACAATGATTAACGCCGTCCCTTACATTATGAGAGCAGGATTAACAGTTGGAGTCCTCCACGCAAGGACTCCAGACAGTCTGTGGTCGAGCAGAGACCAGGGAACATAAGTTTCAATAAGCGCCCATCACGGTAATAATGCGTGTTTACTGCCGAAAACAAAGGGATGATCAGCGATTTCCGAACTCGATTGGAATCTTCTCACAATGCGTTATCGCACGGCGACGGCATAGAATACGTGAAGTACATAGAAGGGCCTTTCCAGCGAGCTCCTCTTTTCAATTTCCAACTTCTATACGAGGATCTTCACTCCAGTTGAGGACAAGCTCTCACTGAAATCTGATTTCAAAAAAAAGCCAGTGCTGCTATTAGAAGGGACTGCGTTTTTTCAGAACTACTTACTCCACAGTAACTTTTAACACACTTGAACCGCTTTTGTATAGCACAGTTTTATTCCCAACCTGATGCTTTTTTATGTGTATGAAGCGTCTAAAAATTATTTTGCCTAAGCGCGAGAACAAACTGTTGAATGTGGACAGAACAAAGAAACTTCTACTAGAACTTTTGGTACATGTCGAGAAGATGCACAGCATTGGAAGGTGAGAACACTTCAGCCACTCATAGCCACTCACAGAGCACCCCACCTTCCTTATCTACGCCAGGGTGCCGATCGTGCACGCGCTTTTTGAATGGTACGCCCATTCGATGCGATTGATTGGCTGGCGCGTCCCCCACCCCTCCCCCTCCAAAGCTGTGCACATTCGCGACATATTCCCAATTTCGTATTGCTTTTCTGGAAATTTAAATTTTTCCTCTATTGTACGTCGGACGTTTGATGACGACGTTTGATGGGACTTATAAGGAACATGGTTCATCTGAAGGTAGGTGGCGAAACGAACCGTTAGAGTTTGCTTTTACTATTATTTCTCCCTAACACTTAAGTATTGCTAATGTTAGTAAATAAAATGGAAACACCCTGAATGTTACGCGCAAACGAAAGCGTCAACATGAGCTATCTGCCGACTAACTTTTTGTATTGTCTAAGCGCTTAATTACCAAAAATTCGGCCCTTATACATAGAGTCGGGAGGTGGGGAGGGGTCACCATGTAGGGCAGCCCTACACAACGACAACGTTTTATGTTGTCCGAAACCAAAAGTTCACTTTAAAGAAATAATTTTAAATTAAAAATTTTGAATAATTTAAATAAATAAATTTTGAATAATACCAAATAATTTTAAATAATTTTTATTTAATTTAAGAAATTAAATTTTATACTGGTGTGTTTCACATCTATGGTGAATTGAGCTAGACCATTTCTAGTGTAACTGAACATACATGTTCCTTCCTACCATGCGAATTTCCACAGAGTACATGGTGATCCCCCGAGCCTATTTGCTCCAAGAAATTTTGGCGGAAATATAAGTGTATTATACCGTTAAAATGGTTTAGTGCTATCAAAGCTCCTGCGCCGAGAGGAACTCGGATCCGCAACGGTTACTTTCCGGGGAGGATGCTAACCCTTTGAACCACCAGCGCTATTTGACCATAAGCGAAAAGCCAAGCATAGCAGTTTTTACCCAATTTAAAGTGATCAACACTATGGTTATGACCGCTTTAAACTAGAGGTCGAAAACGATAATATTCTGCCTTGTACTTCAAAAGAACATTTAGGTGGTGGGAAATGGTTCAACAGTTAGCATTCGTTTTGATCAAGGCATTAATAGAAAAAGGATGGCCTTGCGACACTATCGAATTGAGCTTCCACTGCAACTTTTGCAAAGCGACCTAGAGCTTTTTTACAAGCCAAAACGACGTTCAATTTTTTCAAATTACTCTCTGGTGTTTCCTACATTGCTTGATAGGAAATCCGATTCTCATTGTAGGTATGGGAATATTTTCAAAAACAAACAACTATGATATCGCAGAAGCGCCTTCTCAGAGCAAAAGTTCAGCGCTGCGAGATCTAGCCTGCGATAGGAAAACAATGCGCGGGGAAACAAAACATGCGCTTTGCGATGATAATTGATAACTTGGCAGCGCCGCGTTTCTCTCTATAAAACCACCCTCGGTGGAGGGAGGACAACTCTCTATCTTTCTGATCTGGACCTTGTTCTCCGTATTTTGTCTACTGGGTTTTCTTCTTTCCCCTTTTTGGGATCCTCACTTCGATTGCACTTTAGGACTTTATTGTTTAGGACTCGCTCCGTTATTGTAGCTGGTAGAAGGAATTAAAGTATTATCCTTATACGCGTGGCAACAAGTTTTTTCTCATATGGAGCGTGTCATCAGAAGGCAGTGGTTTCCCACCAGGAACGGTGCAGACTGAGCAATTTTGCGTGGAATATCCAAAAAATAGGAGTAGTATGCATTGTACCGGTTTATCCACTCTTGTCAAAATCTTCCATGCCTACGTCCTTCTCGTCCTGGAGAACTGTAGCCAAATTCGGAGTATTATCCTCAGAAGGGCATTAGTAAAATAGAACGAGATCGTATTCACAGGACTTGCCCAGCGCGGAGTACTTCCTAATAACTCGTACCCCATGTATTAAGGGGGGGGGGGATCAAAAGTAATGAGGCTCTACATGCCGTGCCCAAATATGTCGTGAATGGAGCCTGGTTTCGTGCTTCGTGCTATGTTTGTTTGCTGCTTTCTGAAGGCCACCTGAGAAGTGACCACTTTTGCCCTTTCCAGAAGAGTCGACCTGTGTCCCGCAAATCTCGCCCAATTCCCAACCCCGAGCAGCCTGGACTCAATATTCACGCACGAAGAGAAGTACGTCTTCTACCTTAACCCTGCCGAGCAGCGAGTCTGGGTGAGGCCTGGTGACCCGTTAGCGACCTTCGTTCGGCGAGATGTTCACGGCGAGAAGCACCTTCTGAGCTTTTGAGTCTGCGACCGGTATACTGGAAACCGTTTTTCAAAAGCACGACGATGGACATCAAGCCCGGTGAACAAAATAGAAAAGCACGACGATGGACATCAAGGCCGGTGAACAAAATAGAAGAGATGGACCGGCGACTCGCACTTATTCGATCTCAGCGCTTCAAGAAGGTCCTCCCCTTCGACAACGCCGCATCCCATTGGGCAAAAGTGACCACGCATAAGCTTGCCCGCTGGCCTACGTTCACATGCCTCACGCCCCGTATTCGCCGGACACCTCTCCATGCGACTACCACTACTTCTTGAGCCTATTGGACTTCATGGCCGGAAGGGACACAAGGACCCAAGCAGACCTCGACAACCATAACGAGCAGTGGATCAGCAAGTTTGTTGGAGTTGTCTCATTACTTTTGGCCCACCCTGATACATTCCTTCCTACAGTATACGGTTAAAAGGCACGGTATAGTAAGTCTTTTCTTCGAAGCACTTTGCAGACACTGTTAAGGATTCAAAGTTCCTCAACGGTGCAGTTCGCATTGCTCCATCAAGGTTCTGGTGTTTTAGATTATTTTTCATTCCAAAAGGCCTTCTTTGGACATTGATGCTAACAGTTTCAGGCGACATGGCTCCACACTAAACAACAAATCCATAAAACTCTTCTATCTTTCAGTGATAGAACGGGCCTGTAAGGCTACCTGGAGATCTTATTCGTAAAGCAGACAACTTACAATCCAGAAAGCTTCCATCAAAAAACGATTTCACGCATATGATTGGTGCGACTGGTTTCTGATGTCCATCAATAAAAAGGTGTTTGCTACTTTTATTTTATTTATTCAAGGCGTATACAGTGACCTTTGTGCAACAAACTAACAAAAAAGAACAACAAAAACAACTAAAATACGTGAACTATTCGGCTACATGTCAACTTGTGTTACGCTTTCAACACATGTCGTATAGCAACACACTGAGATATTTATCAAGCGAGATACGTTCTATAAAGGATAAAGGATAAAAAACGGCGCTATTCAATCCTTTTTGGGATGCGCCACGCATTCTACTTCTACGGGATATCATGGAGGCGATTAGATGCGTATTTGGCCATACAATGACTTGCGGTGGCCAGCCGATGAACAAGTCAACGCTCTATCCTTCCCAGACAAGTCTGGTACCAATTAACCGACCCCAGAGGGATAGAAGGATTGGTAGGCCTGGGCGGGAAATCCGAACTAAGAACCTGGTATCGGATGCACTCGACAGTCGGCGCCTCCTCCGACTGCGCTACACGCGTCCAACTGCGCTACACGCGCCTGGTTCGCGCCTACATGTTCTATAGTTAGGCCCAAACAGACTCGCAAGACCGTGGTACCTCTCAAGTTAAAATCGTTCAGGAATCCTGCACGTTAATAAGACTGACCTACAATAACGCCCGCGTCGCGCGTTCAAAAAGACGGTTTGCGACGGAAAAATCCGTCGCAAACCGTCGCATGCGCATAACTCCTTTAATTTTAAGCTGTTTGAGAAACTGTTGACACCTTTTGATTTGTCTCCTCAAGATCTACACAAACATATATAAAACTTTCCCAGACCACCGCGTTTTCGCCGTGGGTGGCCTAAAATAATAACTGCAGCAGGCTCTTGCGATTAGAGCACCTTATTTTTCAGGAGGTGCATGTGACGTGCAATGTTTTCGAAGTATCTCAAGCATGGCGCGCGTTGTCAGTGCTCTATCATGCCCGGAATGCTCCGAAAGTGTGGTGTGCACAGCGTATATAGAATAGAACCTATCAATCGAATGGGCGGAAGCATGTCCACTGGGTTTCCATCTTCGCTTAATGGAAAATGTAAAACCTTCAAGACTATCTTGCACCGTTTGGAAAATTTTATAAGAAATTGTGTAACTTAAGTACTTTGCTTATGTTTGTATTTCTGAAGACTGCTTTTACAGCTCCATTTGGATTGTATCCTATATAGCGCAGATTATATGAATACATGCATAAATACAAAAATAGAAACAAATAAAATTGAAGCAAAAAACTGCAAGAGGTAAACGGTGTGAGTGGTTCGAATGGCTCGTATCACGTGGCGCTGCTTCGTTTTTCCAGCACGTCAAAAAGAAATCGGATTATTCAAAACAGTTTCAGCCAGTGATGGTGCAGAACGGTTCAGCGCGATCCTTGCATTAGTGGACGCAGGAGAAAACAGGGAGCTGTGTTTATTCAAAACTAAACTGATAGCAGTGGAAACGATCTGCAACAACATGTGATTGGGGGATGAAACGAAGGTAACGGATTAATTCTCTAAAGAAAGTGGCTAAAGATTTTCCTTTCGAAAACTGCATTTTAAAATAGTAGAATTCTGATGGTGAGTAAATGCAGGCCTTCGTAAGTGATCGATTAACAGGAAAAGTAAAAGCCCAACTCACCAGGTTCAGCTTGACATCCAATCCGTGGAACTTGAAACGGTACGTCTGGTTTATTTAGGTGAAAAATCAAAGGGTAAACGCTTGTGCAGTATCTGTCGTAAAGCATAGTGTTTCTTTTATCATTTTGAATAAAAGGACCTTCAAATGCACTTTAATTTTTTATTTCAATTTTTTTTATTTGTCTTTCTTTTTGGAAAATTCCAATCGCTGTTAGGATGAAAACGACCGTTAGATAGAGAATTCCTTCATACAACAACTATGAAATTGGATGATAATGTAATAAAGCACTGCTGAGGTTAGTCTTATGATAGATTACATTAGTGCATGCGAAACGATCTGTGAAGAGGGAAAGAGTAAGGATTCAGCTCTTGCGTTTGCTGCACGAGATTCATTAGCCGTGTGAATGGCTTCACGCTTGCTGTGAAGGAGAACTTCAGATGTGGGGACAACTAAATGCACCTTTTGGCAGAGAAACGGACACCAGACAGGCCTATAAAAGGCGACTGTTAGACCAGCGGCTCCGCGCTAAGTATACCCCACAAGAAACGGGGTCAAACCATGCACATATTTTACAGCCTCCCTTTATTACTGCAGTACCGGACATGTCTTTTGGTCATTGGCCGAAAAAGCCGCGCAGGTCAACTTTTTGGATAACTTCTTTAGAAATCAAGTACTTGTAAAAATATACATATATTTGAACATAGCAGCTTGAGCTCTATCTTTTGGTCTATAAATCTTAGTAGAGTTGAACAATGCATATAGGCCCAGCAGAATCAATCGAGTGGGCGCGACAACCTGTAGAGCGAGCGTCTGGGGAGTTTTATTGGAAACCTCTAGCCGTCCTAATTAGAAATTGCTCTAGGAATGTCCAGCTTGCATTTGGAAGGCGCAGAGAACAATGCATACAGAATCGGATCTATCAATCGAGTGGGCGCGACAGCTCGCAAATTGCACGCGCGGGCATGTTTGTAACGCAATAACTTTGTGGAGATCGAATCGTTCCGGCTGCGGCTTGTGGATTTTGTAGGCACTATAACGGCCTAGTAGTGCGCTAAAGTATAATGGTATAGCTTATGATTGGACTATATTACAGGGGTGCGAAAGTGCAGGATAGCCTTGTGTGACGCATTTTTTCCGAATTCGGTGGACCACCTCGGGAAGACGCGGCGAGCTAACAGCCTTCAAATGCATATGCGAACAGAGCGCTTAAGGTACTTTACGACGACATGCTCAGAATTCCTCAGCTGCCTAAACTGCCTTAGCCTCAGTTGCCAGTTTAAAGAGGCAGAAGATAGCGGTTAGAGGTTCTTGCGCTCTTACTCGCCAAGATTTGAGTCGTTGACACTCGCAATGGTACCGTTTTGTTCAGCATGAAAGGCGCTATCGAATGGTGTCAATTTCAATCGATTTTGGAAAAATCGATTTTTTGACAGTTTCGCATGGAGGACGAGGCCGCTCAAGGCCGCGGCAGACGGACGATGACGTCATCGAAAATCGATATTTTCGAAATTGGCGAAATTTCCTTTTTTCCAATTTCTGTTTAAAATCCTCTAGGGGTTATTTGGGGCGCTGATTACGAATCCGCCGTCCGTTTTTGAAAATTCCGCCGATTTCAGTAGGTTTTGGATTTTCTTCTGGATAAAGGGGGGGGGGGGGGTTGGTCGGACCAGAATCACTCAAACTTCGTATAGGGGCGAGGGCTCATTCAGAATGTCAAACATGCCGAAGTCCATTCGGGCGATTAGCCAGGAGACCACCCATACTGAGGGTGATCGGTGATCCTGACCCGACCACCCTCAAACGGGAAGTAACTTACAGAAATCGGCGAAATTTTCAAAAATGGACGGCGGATTTCAGCGCCCCAATAACCCCTAGATGATATTGGACGAGGAAATTTGGCCATTTTAAAAAATATCAATTTTCGATGACGTCATCGTCCGTCTGCCGCGGCCTTGAGCGGCCTCGTCCTCCATGCGAAACTGTCAAGAAATCTATTTTTCCGAAATCGGTCGAAATTGATACCATTCGATAGCGCTTTTCATGCTGAAAAGAACGATACCATTGCAGTGTCAACGACTCAAATCTTGGCGAGTAAGAGCGCAAGAACCTCTAACCGCTATCTTCCGCAGCTTTAAACTGGTAACTGAGGCTAAAGCAGTTTAGGCAGCTGAGAAGTTCTGAGCATGTCGTCGTAAAGTACCTTAAGCGGTCTGTTCGCATACTCATTTAAAGGCTGTTAACTCGCCGCGTTTTCATGAGGTGGTCCACCGAATTCGGAAAAAATGCGTCACACAAGGCTATCCTGCATTTTCGCACCCCTGTAACATAGTCCAATCATAACCTACACCATTATACTTTAGTGCACTACTAGGCCGTTATAGTGCCTACAAAATACATGAGCCGCAGCCAGAACGATTCGATCTCCACAAAGTTATTGCGTTCCGAACACGCCCGCGCGTGCAATTGGCGAGCTGTCACGCTCACTCGATTGATAGGTTCGATCCTATATACATTGTTCACGGCGACTTCAAATGTAAGCTGGACAGTCTTAGAACAATTCCTTAGTAGGACAGCAGAAGGTTTCTAACAAAACTCCCCTAACGCTCACTCTACTAACTGTCCCCCCCCCCCTCGATTGAAACGTTCGATTCTATATGCATTGCACACGGCGCACACCAAAGCTTCGCATGGACAGATTGGAGCTAACCCTAAGTGAGGCGTCCAAAAATTTACTATAAAATTCTTAAAACGGTTCAAAATAGTCTTGAAGATTTCGCACTTCCCAGTAAGGGAAGATAGAAGCGCAGTGGATATGGTTCGCCCACTTGATTGATAGGTTCGATTCTGGATGCGTTGTGCACGGCGCACTCTCGGAGCATTGCTGGCATGGCAGCGCACTAGCAACGTGATTGTGATACATGTCCTGGGGAATAAGCTGCTCTAATCGCAAAAGCCTGCTCTACTCACTTTTCGAACCACCCACGGCGAAAATGTGGGTGTTCTGTTAAAGTTGTATGCACGCTTGTACAAATCTCGATGAGACAAATCGAACGGTATCAACCGTTTCTTTAAAAAAAATTAAAATTAGAGGAATTGTGAACATGATCTGTGAACGAGTTGCCACAGATTTTTCGTCGCAATCCAAAGTTTTGACTGTGCGACGTGAGCGGTATTTACGATGATGATTTAGATACGGTAAAACCATTGCATCCAGATTTTGGGCGAAATCGGCCATCATTCACGTGAGAATGAAGGCAAACGACGAGGGAGCAGCTGCGATTAGAGGGATGGGCAAAAAAGTCAAAATGGAAAAAAGTTCGTCGTGTATCGGCCATTTGTATACCACTGGATAGAGCTGCTCAGTTCAAATATATGTTTATTTTCACAGGTATTGATTTCTGAAGAAGTTATTCAAAAAGGCAGCTTTGGCAGCTCTGCAAGGCGCCTTTGTTGACTTGCGCGCCTTTTTCGGCCAATGACCAAAAGACATGTCTATGTCCATGAGAAAAGACGAAAAAAGGTGAAAGGCGTGTTCAATCTTCTTTTGATGTTTTCGCGTTTCAGTTCAACGTATGATCATAAGATAGATCGGTCATTTTACTATTATATTAGGTCGTTACATATGGAATTGCCGAATTTGACGGAATACTTTGACAGATCCTAACTTTGCTTGGAAGCAATTCTACTAATCGAGATAAGCACCATTACAGTTAGTGCACTTTTTCCAGCGATAACCTAGACATTCCATCTTTGCGAAAATTAGAACTACGAGAATTATAAAACCTAAGAAGTCATTTTCGACATCATCTTGGTTGCTGAATTTATTATCCTGTACTCAATCATCTAAATGCTTGAGGAAATGGTAATCAGTAGGGAACAGATCTGATGCAGATGCTGGATGAGGCAGAGTTTCGTATCCAGTTCATCCAACTTCTGGACAACAATTTTTGAAACGTGCGGACGCGTGTTGAAGGATTGGGCCTCTTCGATTAACCAAAGTCGGTTTTTCAATCAACTTGTGGTGCGACACCACAACTTCGGCACCGCACTTCTCCGCTGTGATGGTCTCTTCGGTCTTCAGGAACTTGTAATGGACTGTACCAGAAAAATGCGGTCTTCATGGTCTCTTTTGGATGCAGATTTGGTTTCGGCATCTCCTTGGGACTCTTTTCTTTGTTCAACGATTGTGCAGAGCGACGTCGATTGTCATGAAGGATCCGTTTTTTGCTGTATGTCACGATCCTGTATAAAAAAAGGCTCTCTTAGATTGCGCAGCCTTAACAAAACACAGGTGTCGTGGTGCTTCAGCATTTGCCCGGCGGTCAGTTCGTGCGGAATATCTAACTTCTTTACTTTTCCGATCGCATTCAAGTTGCGACTGATAGCGCCGCCATCAACAACGAAATGCTGTGCTGGCTCTCTCACAGTTTGACGAGGATTGCACCACGGCTTTGAGAAGGACGTCGTTAAGGAGTGATGGCGGCCTTCCTCGGTCTCCATCTTCGAGAGTCTCATCTCCAGATCGAAACCCTTTGAATCAGTGGCCTGGCGAATTGTGCGATCCTTAGCGAAGTCCTCCCTAAATGCAGTGTTGATATTACGAGCTGCGGCCGCGGCGTAGTGTCCACCTTTCCATTCATATAAGTAGAGCACCCGAATATCACGTTGTTACGTAGTGCAAAAACGACGTAAAAATCTCGTCAGGAGGCAATTATGTCACAAAACTATATATAAATGGTAAGAAAGCGGAAGTTCTGCGCTCGCCTTCAGAAAGTATATACAATGCTTGAAACGAGAACATGCGTAGCTACGAAAAAAACGACCAGAAAATGAGGTTGCAAGATCGGCCATTTTATATGCGACGACCTAACAAAATGGTAATACATATAATGTTCACATCAAATTGGACATTCTTTTAAATAAACGTGAAGCTTCTGAAATCAAGATGAACGTCTTCCAAATCAAAATTGGTTTGTTACAGCTTAAACTAAAGACTCTCTAAGATGGTTTCTTCAAGAATAAATTTTTGTTCAAAGAAAAATTGGTATACCTTTCTTTGAATTTTTTAGTCAGACTGTCTGAAAAAGTGTGACAATTTTATAAAAGTTATATTTTTATAAAATTGCTGCACTCTTTTTATTTTTCGACGGCAATGTAACCGCAATATCTGTTACTAATACGCTGCATTTCGTTTTTTTTGTCAGCTTATTCTTGCGCGTTACTCACCTCTTCTTTGGCTGTATTTTCGCTTTCGTCAAACCCACTTGACTTCATAATGTGGACCTCGAAAATGTTGGCGGATGGCGGACATACTAAGATGAATACCGGAGCCCATTCCACGCCTCCTCCCATCACGAAGCCAGGACTTGCGGCGTTGGCGGGCCACTGCCCTTCTCCCCTCCCCTCCCCCCCCCAATCCATCAACTGGATGTTATTACCGTTTTATATACCGCCTTGTGAAATATGCCTACACTGCTTTTTCTCGCAACGACAAGAAACTGTTCTAAGTAAGTAAATAAAGGATAAAAAGGATAAAGGATTGCGTTATTCAATCCCCATTGGGGTGCGCCACGCATTCTACTTCTAAGGGATGTCGTGGAGGTGAGTTGAATGCGAATTTGGCCATACAACGACTTGCGGTGGCCAGCCGATGAACAAGTCAGCGCTTTATCCTTTCCAGACAAGTCTGGTACCAATTCGCCGACCGCGGAGGGATGGAAGGGTTGGTTGGCCTGGGCGGCAAAATCCGAACCAGGAACCTGGTATCGGGTGCAGGCGGCAGCCGGAGCCTCCTCCGACTGCGCTCCACGCGCCCAAATAAATACAGGGTGCGTAAAAAGTATTGACGCACTAAATGTAAACGCTAGAAATAACAGCATATCATGAAACTTAACAAGCTTATATATAAAAAATGTCAACAATGACCTAGCGAACAGAATAGCATCACTTGTATTTTATATGGGCTTCTTTGCTGCGAAAGCAGGGGCGAAGACGCCGAGGATAGGCATCGACGGTGCGCCGCAAGTAGTCCACGTCGATTTCGTTCCATGCTCTGACCAGTTCATCCTTCACTGACTTCATACTTTTGTGGGAAGTAGTGCAAGCCTTGTTCTCCAAAACTTACCATACAGTGTGAATCAGCGGATTCGAATCCGGTCTGTACAGAGGTAATTCCTCTCCCGAAATGAAGTCCTTCAAGTTGACGCGGCACCAGTCCTCAACAATCCTCGACTCTGCGCAGGAGTGTAACCCTGCTGGAAGACATACGGCTTACTTTCGACGTGGGATTCAAGACAAGGAACCGGTTGCTTCTTTAGGACATCAATACAGGTAGTTCTACTGATTCATCTTTACTCCTGTATCCACGAAAACGAGAGGCGGTTGTGATGAATGCACAAACCATCATACTGGCCAGATGAGCCTCCCTTGTAGCGAGCCTTCCGCCAGAATTAGCACTTCGGAGGTCCTTGAAGAGTATGTAGCACTTTTACAAGTTGTATGCACAAAAGTATCAAGTCACTGAAGGCCAAAGCATAGAACGAAATCGACGTGGACTAGTCGCGGCGCACCGTCGATGCCTTTCCTCGTCGTCTTCGCCCTTGCATTCGCAAAAAAGAAGCCCATTTAAAATATGAGTGATGCTATTCTGTTCGCTAGATCATTGTTGACATTTTGTATATAAGCTTGTTGAATTTTATGATATGCTGTTATTTCTAACGTTTACGTTTAGTACGTCAATACTTTTCACGCACCCTATAAATAAATAAATAAATGTTTCTTAAGAAAACGTTGTATTAAATTTTGTTGTAAAGCGCAACAAGGCAGAAACGATTTAGTGCATTAGGTGACGGGATTGCGGCATGCACTAGAAAAACACGTCGCGAGTTTTATTTGATTGATGGTGCAAATGGCTCTTTCATAAAGAACCAATGTGTGGAGACGTTCTGAGAGTGTTTCTTACAACTGTCACTTGCATCGTTTGCAGGTGTAAAACTACATGTATCCATGAAATTTTGCTTACAATCGAATAGAAATCGCTAAGTCTTGATGAAGACATAGCGCAATCTGCTTTCGTATAACAAAAAATGGCCGCTTTTCTGCCCTTTAGAACGAGCTTTAAACACGGGCAATACAAATGTTGTATTAGTGGTAATTAGTTTTAAGAGTCATAGGAAGATATAATTGATCAACGATCAAATTAAATGGAAGCGAAAAAATGAGTTTTCGCTTCGTCTTATTTTCATAACGACTGTCATTCATCTTCTATCATATTTAATCGCAGCGAGAAGTTTCGCTTCCTTATTTCGAGCTTGAATCGAGCGTGAGAACCGACGGATAGAACACATTAGTGACACGCCAGAACGGCGAGAATATGCGCCTTGTATGCAGTAGTTCCTCAAGAAAGGAGTGTGAATAAAAAACACAGCTCTTAGAAGAAGGCAGCAAATGAATTGGAAAGACGTCTGCTGCACGGACAGGTTTCGTTATGGATCGGCCACAACGATGATAGATAGCTGACAGTGTTTTGAAGGGATGCAATTGATAACCGCAATCAGAGCCCTTTGGCGTTCGGTACGGTCATCGCTGATTAATATGACGGTATTCAAAAGAATGAATCGAAATCGTGTACTTCACATATCCGGTTCATGAACTGCGCCTCCGCCGATGTGCAGCAACCGACGGATTTGATCGATTCAGCCTCGGTCACTTTCGTGCGTACCCATGGTGAAAGTTGGTGACAAAACTGGAAAGTTGTCTGGCAGATCGAACTGTCAACTTGAACGGTAGATAACCGTAGTACCTGTGAGAGAGATACCTTGTCGATGTGCCTTAAAGCAACGGTATGAGATAGGCTGCTAAGCGAATACGCCATGATTCCTCCACATCTATCTGCACTGTCCCATTAGATTGCATGTTCCCGACGAGTAAGCCTTTGGTCGGCAGACATCACCAAGCGACTCTCCTTGGTAATTAGGGTTTCAATATGTTTACTGCGCCGAGCGCGTGGTGGTGCAGTCGGAGGAGGCGCCGGCTGCCATTCCGCCCGATTTCAGGTTCTTGTTCCAGGGTTCTCTCCTGATCAGCTATGCATTAGCATATCCTCGAGGTCGGCGAATCCGCACCAGACTTCTTTGAGAAGGATCAAGCACAGATATGTTTAAACTCTGGCCATCGCATCGTTCTAGAGGCCAAATATGCTCCCATTTGGTCTCCACGATATTCCATAGAAGTAAAGTACATGGCACTCACCAAAAGGCATTGCTTACCGCCGTTATTTATCCTTTGTTATTAACTAAATTCAATTTAGTTGAATCAAATTTATGAGTGCTTCAAAAAAACATTTCTTGTTCTGTTTCACAGTCTTCAGTCCATCTAGGCTTATTTCCCGAAACCTTCGGGCTTGCCAATATCTGGTAATAATTTACTACTTGTCTATAATTGTAGATTCTGTTTTTGTTCATGAAAGCAATTGTACAGTACAACTGGTAGAGCTGTACTGCACAATTGCTTTAGAACTGCTTTCTGAATGCTCTGTAGGTTTCTTGAATTGTTCTCGCAATTACAGCGTCGATTTTCAGTTGGTATACGAACACATTATGGATTCACATTTTTTCCTTAGGTAAAACTGTTTTAAGAAATCAGAAAATGTCAAACATTTTTAAAAGATACTGTGCATTTTAGAAGAATCTGCAGTGTTCCTTCGAAGAAAACTCTTGTTTCTAGATCCTTCAGGAATTTTCTGCCATGGAAGGATGAACACGCAATGACGGAATTACATTTTATTTTCGGACTGGGCTAATATCGGTTCCATCTGGTGTTGCACCTTTAGCACATGGGTTCAGGTCTTCTATGAAGTGAAGACGTTTTAACTGACTGACAGGAATGATGACATCCTTTGGCACGGGACTGTAGTGTTGACCTTCTATGTGTAAAACACTGTTTCGTACGAGTGGTGTTCATAGCTGAGTTCTTCTGAGCCCTTTCGTAAGCGGAATAAGCATTCATTCAGAGTTTCCACTGAAGCCTAGTTGACAAGGAATGTCTTCTTCTTTCAATAAATTATAGTGACATTTGTGAATACATCTATGTGTCTATCCTCTGAACTCGGACGTTTTAGTCTTGCATAAGCTCTTCAACGGGAGATACTTGAAATTGCGTTTATTAAGTGATAAGTTAAGTTAGAAAATGATGTCGTCGAAGGTATTCGAGCTCGAGCTGAAGCCGCCGCTGTTGAAGCTGTTGCTGACCGATATGCTCGAATTTGGACCTCAAATAAAATGACCTCGTAAGAAAATCGTCACTGTAAATGACGGAATATTGCAGATGTAGATCGAAGTTTGCTGTTACTTTTGCTGTTCAGTTAGGCTTTATAACTGCTGGTATAGACATATGCGTACTAATTTCGAAAACCACATAGAGAACCAGCTAAACTTCTGTAAGTTGTTAGACACTTCTCAGTCCAGTCTTTAGTATGAATGTGATTGCGGAAAAAGATGGGGGGAAAATGTGGTACAACCTGTTCTAATCAAGCCAACGGGTTTTACCTAGTAGATCGCCTGTTGCACTTCAGAATACATCTTCTAGCGCTTCTCCACGTGGTTCTCACCATCTTTAACGTGCATCAAAACCTAAGCGGCACTGTTTATGGTTAAGAACGGCTTGGCTTGAAGGTCGCTAGGCGATCCTTAGCTTCCTTAACACGTTGACGACAATGCCGCTCAATGCTGCGCGGTGATAGCCTGACTCGTGGGACGACGCCGCTCAGTGGTGTGCGACGGTCCATTTCGTTGAGAAGGACGAGATCAGGTCCATCCAAATTCCGTCTGGAAGGGTTATTTGGAATGGTGAACATGGTGCCGATGTCCCTTGTGTCGATTGATCGGTCGGTTTTCTACCAAATCGATAACTGCAGTTTTCGTGTCGGGCCTTCGATTTTGCACAAAGTCCGTGTGGAAGACTTGAGAAGCTGGTCACAAATCTCGCGTTTTCTTTTCGGTATTTCATTAAGTTTCACGTCTGTGACAATCTACTTTCTTTAGCGCTTTAGCAGCTCTCCTCTTTTCCTCTTCTCTCTCTGGATTTCCCTTCTTTCTCTGCATTCTGCGTCGATTCATTGGGCAAGAGGGCTATGATCAGTTATATTAGGCTGGGTATGAGCTGCTGAGCGTTACCCATCTCCAACGTAACATACTCTAGCTAGTTTGTTGAAATTCTAAAAATCGCACATCACAGCACCAAAAATAATCTCCTAGACGAAGTCCTGGCTAGATCGTTGACGCTGTCTCCGTCATATCGTCTCCCATCCACATCACGTAGTTCATGTAGCCCACGTAGCTTACTTACCGCTGCCTGTCGTTGTTGGCTGATATTTGAAAAGAGAGTGTGATATTCGTGATCAGCCCCTCCAATAACCCCTTAGACGAAGTTCAGCACAACGGTGAGTCTGACACTACCACCCTAGTTATCGATTTGCGGGCAAGTGTTTGCGTAATCGTCCAAACAGACACCATCATCGCGTTTATCGTCCCAAATTATCCTTTCGAAGAAGTTTGGGTCACAGGATCTCGTCTCATACTTGCGTGGTGCACTTCGCCCCATGTGACAGACTCGCGAAAATCGCCCTCGTCGTCAACGTGGTAAGAGGTCCGTAAGCGGCCCATACAACTCCTGAACTCTTGTCAGTTCGTCTTTCACATCTTTCTCACTGTTCAACGAACGTCCGATTTACAGATCGACGTCTCGATGAGTTAAGACCCTCCAATTAAATACCGTATCCCTCGCAGTAGACGATCTTCATGAGCTGTGTCTTGCTTTACTTGATTCGTAGTCCTATCGCTTTCCCTGCTTCGTTTATAACCACTACCTCCACTTTCGCGATAGAATTCGAGGAGAGTCCGATCTCGTCAGCAAAACAAGGATTTGACAGGAATCTCCATTTCACACGTATTTCCTTTTCGGGCAAATGTGGTGACTCTTTACCCAGTAGCCCTTGGAGTTCTACTAAAACCAAATGTCCGGAAGAAGATCAAACTCCAACTTTTGCTAATCCCGTTGCAGGGAGGCCCAATATATAGGTGTTGCTTGACGGAATTTGTTGTCGCTACGAGACCATGGAGGAATCTGATTCTATTAAAGGTGACAAGCACTGAAAAGAAGGCGGATGAGACATCGTTTTCCCTACAGTACCTGTTCTTCTAGCCATTGGCACGCCGTTAACGTAGAGGATGTTGTTGATAACCGTGACGCCGCTCGAAGTACTGATTGGTGGCAGGTCTTAAATAATTTGTGATGAAACTTCAAAGCGCTTCCAATATTTACGAAGACACAAAGAATGAACGGTCTCGAAGAAATTCTCGCAGGAAAAAACCTACTGTGATCTGGTGGCAAGGGGGTGTATCCCGTCAGTTCGATTGTGCCAAAGCTTACTGCAATGAGGCGATCACTCTATATTTGAAAAAAATCTGATCACTCATCACAACCCACCTGCTGAATTCTGCACCGGAGCACCATTCTTGAAGATTTGGTTATTCTGAATACTCCATGTGGATCCTTGGCTGTCTGCAATAAAGGTTTAACTACATGTGCGCATTGCGTTGGCTTAGAAACCGCCAACTTATTGATATATTTCAGCGTATTGTTATCTGTGTTGCAACAGTCAACTTGTCAACATATGTTTCTGATGTTTATTCCTTTTCTGCTTGCTAATGGGTTTAATGCTCATGTACATACTTTAGATGAAAATTAGCAAAGTTAAATTCACAAGGTTTGCTATGCGCGGTAGCAGCTCTCTTTTAGATTCGCTAACTATAGGTTCAAAATCAACATCTATACATTAGATTTCTTAAAGTCCTTGATGCCTCTAAGCTTATTTAGCTGATTTTTAAAGACCTCTGCGCTTCATGGCTCAAACGTTGTCAATAAATATTTGTCTGCTACTGTCATCGATATTCACTATTTAAAAAAACTACACCTTATTGTGCATCATATGGAAATGAAATAAGAAGAAATCAAACACCAGTTTTGGTGAAGACATGTAATCTTCAGATCTGATTAGTCAGACTTAGAGCAACTTCGAGAACTCTGATCGAACAGCCGAATCTCATGAATACCACGTTCATGAAGAACGGATGCGCTTCTGATGCCCCATTCTCCCCAACGGAACGGAAATCTCTGAATGTTCCAGCTATGTGCATCTAAGTCGCCAAATTTACATGGTCAATACTATGTATATGTATAGCTCCGCTTTTAGAAATTTTATCGAATGAACGAATAAATTCGATGTCGAACAAATGAAGGAACGAAATTATTCGCTCATCAATTTTTTTGAATGACCGAAAACCGAGTAAACCCATTTTTCGTTTATTCGAATATTCGAGTAGTCGAATAATTTGTTCGAATCAAGTTCTGTGCCTAAAGGTTCGATATTAATTCGATATTCGAAGAAAATTGATCGATTTTCGAAAGAAGTCGATATATTCGATGTTGGAATAATATTTGAATATGGCTTCCTTTCGATGCTCGAATTCGAATGAATGTTCGACTTTGTAGAACCGTCGATGTTCGAATTCAAACAAATATTCAAAAATCCAGAAAAACCGAATATTCTACTATTCGAATCATTGCTCGAGTAAATTATTTGAAATCTTGGAACTTCGAATTCGGGACGACAGGTAATAAAGGTGAATGAAAATAAAACTGTATTTGTTTAGAAAACTGATAACTCAGTCTGCCATGGTCAAAGGAAAAATTCGAATATATTAGTTCGAGCACGACTATAGCCAATACCTACTGCCAGGCTGGACACAAGAAAACGAGCAACCGGAGACCTTTCAGGAGCGTCGAAGAAGTCGTGAAGAAGGCGAAGAACTCCCGGCTCCGCGTCCACCTATTCGACATGGTTCCAATATGCAGTCGTTCCGTGTATAGAACGTGGACTACACTAATCTTTTTACGCCTCAGAGACCTGGGCCATATACGAACCCAGGATATCAGCGTCGCGAAGCGTGGAATCGACAATGCTCGAAGTGACACGATTCACACAAGTGAGCGAAGACCTCCGGAGTGCCGAGCTTCGGCGAAGTTCGAAGATCAGGGACGCTGTCGTATTACCAAGTCATCGAAAATTAGGTGGGCCGGCCACGGAATGCACTTCATAGACACCAGCTGGAGAAGCCGATACCGAGTTGATATCGCAGTATGTCAAAGGAGCATGACCCGTGGGAAACGAGTGAGGGCGTTGGCCGCATTTGAACAACTGGACGATCAGCGGGACGACATGAGATACGGGTGAAAAAATTAAAACCGCGTTTGTTTAGAAAACTGATAACTCAGTTCGACATGGTCTCAAGATGGAGTCATTCCGTGTATAGAATCTTCAACATCGCTTTCTTTACTTTAAAAATGATAGTGGGAAGGTGAATACCTGGAGTTCCTCGATATCCTTTGACCTTCACAATTCCATATCCACCTAAAACACGCTACGTTAGTCAACAAACGAATTCCTACGCAGAATTTCTTCTGACTTGAAGTGTCGCACCATTAGAGTACTGGATGCGAAGCCGGCCGTTGCCTAGCTCGGTGATCGTAGTTCCTTAAACATCTGCATCTCATGAGACAAACCGCATAAGCACTTCCCATTAGCCTTAGAAATCAGTTACTAACAGATGAAGTATACATTCACCCACATAACGAAATATCTGACAAGTATTCTCGTTTAAAACCAGAGCTTTAGAAGAACCCACCGTTTTTGTAGTTTACTATCACCCGACCGTCGCCATTGTCGTACACCACAGTGCCTAAAATTATCACTAGTAACTTAAGGGTCTCATCAACTCACTTTGGAATCACTACATGCATTACATCTCAATGCAAGCAATGATTCAGGACAACGTAAAAATCTTGCTTTTCAGATATTGCTTTCTCTCAGTTTGCAATTTGTGAGTTAGATTTTTTCATTTTAGGTGAAAATATAACCTTACTGAAAAAAAAACTAAACTTCTTCGCAGCGATCTTTGACACGATTAGGGCGAATCGAATTCTCAATTTTCATTATAATTTAAATATTTTCTACCTGAAGCAGACCATCTCTACAAATTTCTCAATTTTCATGTTAAATCATTTTCTACCTGAAGTAGACCACCTATGCAGTTAAGATTCTGCCATAAAGAATTCCAAATCTTAATCAAGCCAAGTCAATCGAGTGCACAGTGAAAATTATGATTTTTTGAATCGAGCAGGTTGGTCATCCGGCATTTTACCCTTTATTGTGACTCTGTTAAAGTATCCTGCCAGCCAATTGACTCTACAGTCACCAAGTATCTTTCAATTATACCCCATCATGCCCAGCTTCCTTCCCGAGCTTCATCTTCTCTATGGGGTTGCGAACCTCTTCCTGCGTCCAGCATGGGATGGGTCCTTCCGTTAGCTATTCGTCTTGAACTTCTCGACGAGGGAATTCCTCATTCAGGAGCTCCTTGAAATACTCCATCCATCTTTTCCTGACCTCGACTGGCTTCAGTAGTACCCTGCCGTCAGCACTCCTTACCGTCTTGACCACTCGAATGTCGACACAAGCTCTATGCCGCGTCTTGGACAGCCGGATGACGAATTCCTCTCCCTGTGACCCGTCCAGCTTCTCTTATAGGACTCCCATCTCCTCTTTCTTTGATTTTGCTACGGATGGCTTTGCCGGCGTCTCCATCATTCGATAGACAGTGAGATGCTCTGGTGCCCTTGTGTTTCTTCACTGCAACCTGCATCTCTTCATTCTAAAGCCATGCAGCCTTACCACTCTGGTTCCTTCCTTTGTTTCACCGAAGGTCTCCTTGGCACGTCGTAGTTCACGGAACCAGTTGACTTCGAGCAGTCCTTCGCAGCTCGTTGCGCTCTGTGCCCTGTAGTCCCCACCATCGAATCTCGATTCTGTTCTTAGGGTTTGCTGGGTAGAGGAACATTAAGGTCGGCTACCAACTTCCGTGCACTTCCGTCCTTCTTCTTCCTCTAGCACAAGTCACCTTCTACCTCTCCCCCTTTGCGAAGAATGTGCTAAATATAATGAGGTCGTGGGCGGTAGCCAGGTCTAGAACCTTTCTCCGTCTGAGTTTATCAAGTCGGCCTTTCACTTCCATGAACCCTTTCCACTCCTCTTCTGCTATTCCAAACATTATTATGGCAAAAAGGTGGTCACGTTAATAATATGATGATATTTTTGGAAAATTTCAGGTGGTCGTTCAGGCAAATTACTTGAAAAAAAGATGTCTGTTCTGTTTTGGCCGTTTGCTTATATTTTACTCCTTGTCGGCTTTCTCTTAGAAGAAGTCTAGGTTTGCTTCGCCTAAGCGTAGTCCCTATTGTTAATGTGTTTTTAATATTTAACTCTTTTTTTTAGAGGAAATCTTTTTTTTTAGAAGAAATCTTTTTTAGAAATCTTCTTCATCTTTATCTTTAAGACTTCTTACTCCGTATCGACATATCTATTCAACGTGCGTGCCCCTTCTATGCAATCGCCCGGGATACGTACCAGTTTAAAGAGGTCTCTGACAAGGAGAGCCTCCGGAGTGGCGGTGAGCTCTTGCAATGCAATTTTTACAGGATGTAGGGTGCCGTGTGAGAAGTCCAAAACCATAGTTGCTTTTTGGAATGCTCTTCTGTGGTCGAAAAGCACCGTCTGGACGCGTGAGCGTCATGGCGCCCTGCTGTCACCCAACGGGATGTGGTAGGTTGGCGTAGTGGTAATAGGGTCGCCTCTCGGCACCAGGTGGGTTTGATGGTTCGGTTCCCGGTGCCGACAATACCCTTGCACGCATCGTTTCGTTACTATTATGGACTTGCGGGATCACAGGAGTCAATTTGTATACGATTAATGCTTTTAATGCTTTTATTGCTTTTTGAACCTAGCCTTTTTGGGCTTTCGTTTTAGTTACCTTTCAATTGATCGTATTTGGCCTGTATCATTATATTGGATCGCTAACATAAAAAGCAATTTTTTGCTCACAAGAAGTAACTGTGTTTATTGCTGATAATGATAATCAACAATTATAATGCAGAATTATGAAACATTTAAAACAATCGCTTATCACACCAGTAGTATCTTGCAAACGCTAGGGACGAACAATCTTCCTCTCCCTGACAAGACATCACTACTTCTTCTTCGTTGAAGGCATAATCGGTAGGCGTAGAGAAGAGCCCCGGGTGATCATCAACGTATCCAGCCGCCACCCAAGCGTATGCCAGACATGACCGGAATACCGGAGAGCAGAACTGCCGGCAGGTCTGGCTTATAATCTGCGATCGAACAAATGCGTGCGGATGGAATCCAGTTCGTATGGTGTTATATGCTATTTACTTACTTTCAAGATGCCATTTATGCTGTGTGCAGCAAAATCCGGGTGATGCTGTATCACATAATCATGCACCCGTCGGGTGAAAAGGACATTTTATTGTTAATGTTAAATTTTTACCTTTATCAAACCAAGTTCATACTTATCCCGTGATGTTTATGTGTTTGCGTGCATTTACGGTAAACTTCTTACTGGTTTCGAAATCATGTCGTAATCCTTGCTTTTTTCTTCCTTTTTCTCTTTGCTGTTTTTTTAGAGTATGCTCCTGAGTTTTCAGTTTCATTAGTGGTCTGTCATTTGTTGTCATGTTTTCTAACGATTGTATTTTAATGCTTGGTATTGGCGCACTTCTATGTGCTTTGAATAAAAAAATAATAAATAGAAAAACAAATGTCCAGCACGATTTGAAGAAAATTCTAGATAGCCGTTCAACCGTTAATAATTACTTGTTATATTACTTCCGCAGATCTGTTGGCATAGCTAAATAAACAAATACAAAGCCAAAAAAGAAGCATTTGTTTGCCCTCGCAATATTTGCTATTTTTTTTTTGTAGGAAACGCTTCAGAGCAAGGTGCATTGACCAAAACGTCAACCCATTCAAGGAACAGAAATGGGACGTTTTAGTGTTGAACACATTTTGATGGCCCATATGTATAAAATATTCTCACCAAGCTCGCTTATATCCACACAGCGGCCGAATCGATTCGGAGCCCAGTTTCCAAGAACACAAGTGATTCTATCGATGCCTGAAAGAAATGTCAAAAATCTCCTTTTTTAAACCGTTCTTTTTTCCCGTTTCTCTTCCTGAACTATAAAATCTATAAAAAAGTAATTAGCCGAAAAATTCAGCAGCATTGTGTGCTGAGTACATAAGTTTCGTCAAAAAGAAACGTTTTTCTAGCCACTTTAGAAAGAGACACGAAAAGTAGGAATTTAACTCGACAAGCACTGGCCTTGATTGGCTTATTCACAGGACTGCAAAGCGCTGCAGGCTTTATCCACTCTAGCTAAATTAGATAAGCGCTAAAATTAACTCTACTGCTCAGATTCTCTTGGTCTCAAGTCTTAATGTTACAGGAGTTTTCTTGTAGCAGTAGTAATAGGAAAAATAATAGAATATCAAAAGGTGGTTGACATTGTCATTGGCTGTTCTGGAATGCAGTATACATCACACTTCTAATCGATATCATATACGAGTTTAGAAGTTTTGTGCCTTTTTCTTACAATAACCTGGAAAAGCCAAGGTTTAGTTCATGCAAACAGGTCTGACTCCATTCTAGTTTGCGGTATAGATTTCACAGCTTTTAGCCCTGGAAGTGAAACGCAAGAAAGCCTCAGTTCCGCCTCCTCGCTTCCTCTTTAATCTTTCATCCTTGCCTTTTTCAGACAAAACCGTAGAGCATCTAGCTTGGACTTCCATATATGTATGAATGTGTGTAGCTTTAGGGGTGTGCATGAAGCGCAGTCAGGGGAGATACCGGCTGTCGCGTGCACCCGATACCATGTCCTTTGTTCGGATTTCCCGCCGAAGCCAACCAAATCTTCCACCTCTCCGGGGTCGGTGAATTGGTACCAGCATTGTTTGAGGAGGATAAAACGCTGACTTGTCCATCGGTGGCCACCATAAGTCATTGTATGGCCAAATACGCATACAAGTCAGCTCCAGTACATCCTTTAGGGGTAGAATGTGTGGCGCATCCCAAAAGGGACTGAGTAACGCCGTTCTTCATCCTTATCCTTCATGTAGTTTTGAATAACCTTCGAATTTTTGGCCTTAGCTTTGGAACGCTTTTTTTCAGAAGTACCTGGTTATTCCTGTAAGCCAACAACCTAAAAGGTAAACAGATATGGACAACAACAATATTGCTGAGATTTCAGACCAATTTACGATCGTAGTAGTACAATACCAGTCGTATCTTTTGGTTTCTGTGCGGAAACGCGCAAAAAAAACGTTTTTTCCGCTGCTTTTTGGTACAGGTATTCCTCCTATAGCTGTGTGCTCTTCAAAATACATCCGATACTTGGAATCAGTATCGAATGATCTATACGGTAAAGTAAAAAACGCCCAGCAAATGTTTTCGGTGTTAATTCGATGGACCAGGATGTGACCTTTGGCCTCCCGAGAAGGACGGGCTCCGCCGCGCCGACCAGAATATTGGTCATCGAATCAACATTTTGAACATTTTTTGAACATTTTGAACATTTAATGGCCGTTCTTCATTCCATCGTTCGATGCTAGACTATTCGATGCTGATCTCATCGAATTTATTTCTAAACACACGCAATTTGATGGGCGCTATCAAAAAGCGGCGAAAAGGTTTTGTTTGCGCTTTTTCCGCCCAAAGACCGAAGGAAACGGCCGGTATTATAGCTTTATACGGACCATCTCTTTGGATCTTGTTTGCTGTAGGTTTTGCTTCCGCCCAAGGACGAAAAGAAACGATTTCAACTGCTTTTAAAAGGTGTTCTTAAGTCTCGCAAAGTTTTGGAATTTCGAAGAAGACTCGAAAGAATTAATGTACCCTCTTTAATAATAAGTAAGTAATCAGGCCTCTTACAAGGTAAGATTTGCGATGTTATATTGATAGTATATAAGGCCGTGCGAGCGGAGTCCAGAACCACATTTAGTTTTTGCTGAACGATTTTTTAAAGACCTGAAAAAGGGGTGTGCTCAACACTCATCAGCTCCTATGACACTTCACGAGATGTGTCTCCGTGACGCAGTCGTCAGGAGTGCCGCCTCATGGGAGCAAACCGGCGGGCTTTTGAGTTCGAGTCCGTGCACTGCCACTACTTTTGCGCATATTAGTTTGTTGTTATTACATTTTCTCATGTCCACTTAAGTCAATTCTAGACCAACAATGCTCACAACAAACCAAGGCTATCTATTTGCGCCTTCATATCTGCTAGTGTTGTTTGGTGGGTGGCAGTTGCTTACGTCGATGTTCACCCAGGACTCTTCTCTACACCCACGGATTACGCGTTCAACGAAGAGGAAATGGTCATTCCTTGCCAGGGAGGAGATTGTTCCTCACTGGTTTTTGTAAGATGCTGCTGATGTGACAAGCGCTTGTCATAGTTGTGTAGCATAGCTGTTGACCAAAAGGGAGGAGCAATAAGACTTTTTATTTCATGAGAAATGATATAGTGTAGATATGAATAGTTGAAAAACTAGCACATATGAAGCCGCAAACAGAGCCTTAGTTTGTTGTAAGCATTGATGGTCTAAAATTGACTCCTACGATCATTAGAAAGCGTAATAACAGCAAGCTAATATGTCAAAACCATTGGCAGTGCGCGGACTCGAACTCAAAAGCCTCCGGCGTGCCCCTATGATGCGGCACCCCTGCCAACTGCGTCATCGAGGCACGTCTCGTGTGGTTTCATAGAGGTTGATGAGTGTTGCGCACGCGTTTTCACACCTCTTCTTCAAGACATTGAAAAAGCGTTCAACAAAAACTAACTGTAATTCTGGACTCCGCTCTTTAGGTCTTGTCGACAATTGACGTGGTGCTAGGCCGTAAAGATTGCTAAAGCGAATTGAGCATTTTTTCAGCTTCTACTCCTTATGACACAGGTTGTTTTCATGCAGGCCTCTCACAAGATCTTCAAGTCTTTTCAGTGGTTTTGTGTCGCATCTCAGCTTCTCGGTGTCGTATTTGATTTCTGCTTCGCTTTTGGCGTTCCCGTATGGGTCAAATGCAAATAATTAAATAAAAGATAACGAACGGTGTTACCTTGGCAGAAAAACCGAACCCAGAACCTGGAACCGAGTGCAAGCGACAGCCGACGTCCTCCGACCGCGCTACCACCCACAGAGTTTGTGAAATATCAGAAAGAATTCAAGTAAGTCCTGTTGTGGGTGTCGAGCTGCTAAACTGAAGCCTATATTTCTCTTAATATCTCGAAAAGCAGACCCTCGGAGGAGGCGCCGGCTGTCGCGTGCCCTCGGATCGAGGTATCATGTTGGTGTTCCCCGCCCAGGCCGAACGAGCCTTCCTTTCCAACTGGGTCAGTGAACCGCCAATAAATGTAGATGTCTACACAAAGGGTAGGACACTGACCTCTTCATCAGTCATTGAAAGTTATTATATAAGCATCAAAACTGCCTTTAAGATATTCCGCAGAAGCAGAATACGCTGGCTGTACATGTCCAGGACCAGAGACGTTTTTTTCGTTCATGTTATTGTTAAGTGCTCAGATGGTTTGTTTTGAATTCTATGGCAACTTACCTAGCAAAACCTTCATGTCTTCAGTGCACGTGGCAGTTACCACGACGTCGGATGGTACCATGCCCTGCTTGCTTAGAGATACTCCTGCAGGTGCTGGAGGAACTTCGCACGAGTCTGAATCAGAAATTGAAAGCATGATTGGTTTGAATCCTTTCTACTGCTCCTACTAATCCTCATATATTCACTTACAATTTTTGAACATACCTACCATTAGTACCAGTTTATTCAAGCTATTGTAAATGATTTCAAAATTGCGGATGTCGTATAGACTAACAGATGTGAAGGTTACCTACGAGGGGACTTAAACCTAAACTCATAGTTTCTTAGACAACAACAAACTAAATATTAAATAAATTAAGCAAAATTTACATCGCTTGCTGTTTGAACAATCGCCGAAGAATGGTGGCTCCCACTGGCCGAATATGCAGGACAAAGAAGAAACGCCTGAAGAAAAGAGAAATTTTTTCCGATCCCGAAGTGCAAGATACAGCATTCCACCTCAAGTTCGGCACTTTTCAAATCAAATTGAACCTCTTTTAAACAAACGCTTTTTAAATGAAACTAAACATCTTCCACCTCAAAGATCCTTGCACATTCAACTAGAGACTCTACAAAAATAATTCTCTGTCCAAGGACAATTTCAGTATTACTTTCTTTGAAGTTTTAATTTGCATACCAAATTAGCGGACACATTGTTTGAAATTCTATAAAATTTTTATTTTTCGAGGAAAAATGGTGATTGAAAGCTTGTTTTATAGCGCAGGAAGGCGGCCATTTTTTGTGTCAAAAGAAAAGACTTTGCCATACCCTCAACCATCGCGAATTTTATTCGTTTGATAGCAAAATGTAGTTTTGCATGGAGTTTTCCGCCTGCAAACATTGCAAAAATACAGTCTAAAAAAGCACACATGCCCTCACTTTGATGCGTCATATTGGCAGCATTTACACTATCAACCAAACAAGAATCGCGACGAGCTTTTCGAGCGCATGGCGTGATCCCCTTTTTAAATAACTGATAGCTGCCTTGTTTCGCTTTCAAACAAAATATAATTTTTTAAGTGAAATTTTTATAAAATTGTAAAACTTATTTGGACGTCTGAGCTAAAAAAAATGCAAAGAGAATTGCACCAAATTTTCAGAAAAAACTAAGAAATATTCTAAATATCTGTAGGTTAAACTGTAAAAAGCTTGATTCGACTTCGAAAACGTTCAATTAGATTTCAGAAAATCAAGTTTGTTCAAAGAGTGTTCAATTTGACGTGAAAGGTGTCCAGTTCAATCTAAATACCATAGAATCCAATTTAACGTAAAATTGGAATAAATAAGAAACAACGGCATGAGGAAGGTTCTTTGATGATCTAATTTTTCCAAGCACAATGCGTTAAAACTTAACTAGCTCAACTCACTAACCGATCATCCTTCCTCCATCGTTGCACACCGCCTGAACCATGTCTCCCATTCCGAACGGACCCGCGCTTGTCAAATGAGCGCCTTCAGGAGCCGCTGGCGCAGGGCAAGAGTCTAAAGGCTTTTGCTAGGTTTGGCGTGATCATAAGTAAGATTTTTAAACCTTATCTTCTAATCAAAAACATTAAAAGAATGACGAATGAATAATAATTGCCACATAATCCAAATCCTGGATGGGATGCGCCATGCGCAGTACAACTAACAAGAAAGCAAAGAACACGTATTTGGCTTGGAAAAATTCTTATGCATTTTTATATTCTCAGTCTATATTCTTAGACTAATGCGGGAACCGTTACAGAGGATGAGGAGTTTGGTCGACACCACGATTAGGCCTCTGAAGACGATGGTTCGTACGAAGCCTCATGCCAAAATAAACATCCAATTACGTACAACCTCGTGTTCAGCGGAGTACTAATATACACAGTAGAGTACGTAAATTTGGAATGTATTTCGCAGCATTGGATGAGATAAATATCCACATGCATAGTCGGAGAGGCTCCGGCTGTCACGATCCTAACGAATTCAAGGATCTTGGTTCGAATCCCGCCCAGGCCAACCAAGCCTTCTTTCCCTTCGGGGTCGGTAAGCTACCAGTCACAACGAGTTGCCCATTCGTTTTCGTTGACTTTCTCTACCAAACAATCCTTTTTCGCTTCCACTAAGAGTCAGAAACGAATCTAAAATCGCCTTCTCCTTTGAATATTCACCTTCAAAACGAAATGCAGGTGAATATTAACCAACTGGGAGTATGAAGGCACTCCTCACCACTATTCCGATGAGCAGTGAATCGTGGAGCATGACATTTCTGACGGACGTTCGTCTTCTTAATTCTTCCCCGAAATAGCGCAATTCTACTTAATTGGGAGAAAATTGGAAGCTTGTGTGCAGGATAATGTTGTTTTTTGTCAGGCCCTTGTCCAGCTAATGAGAAGCACTGAGCGTTTCAAATAATTGCCAACCAAATTGTGACGTTTGTTTAAAGAAGTCAAAGAAATGATTCTCAAAGAAATGTTTAAAATTTCAAAGCGAATTCATTCTCTAAGCAGCGGAGAAAATCTCAGCTTTGTCTGTAAAAAAAGAGAAAAGTTAGATTTCGAAACGCCAGTTAAAAAGTCATTAAAATAAATCAAATCAGTCGAGTCATAATTTAAAAAAAACTTCATAATTGGGAACATTTAGTTGTAGGACAGTTGGTTACCATTACATAATACAAGAAAGGATCAGAAGAACGTGAAATAAAGGGACAATTAAATTCCTTCGTTTTACTGGTCCACATCTAGCATCAAATTTGGTTTTCTTTTGAATATGTTCAACGAGGATTGAAAGTATCTATGAGGTTTGAAGAAAAGTTAGCTCTTTTCGCAGCCAGCTATCTCACTTGACGTACTCGACGGTCCGTTGCTGCAGCGGCCAAAGAAGGAGGGTGCCCATGAGCCATAGACACACATCATTGATGATGGACCTACAACGGAAATTCCGTCATTGAGACAGGAATTGCCATCTAGTTGCTCTTACCAATGATGTAGCCGTTGCCTTTGCATCTGGCATTCACGGTGGCGAAGTTTGAGTAAGGACCCGTGTTGTCCAGAAAAACGCCTGGAGGAACGTTCGGTGGAGGACAATCTGTGAACAAAGGCGTTCAGTAGAGTCGAGCCATGTTCTAGTGACCATAAGTGACTTTTCAATAAGCTTGGGAAGTTCATAAAGAACTATTGAGATTAATGGGGGTGGGCACTTCACTGTGTTTTTAGAACAAATAAAATGAAAAGAAACTTAGAAAAAATCGGAAGGAGATCTCGCCGAAGTTGAGACTGTTGCAGATGACGCCCTTGCTAGAGTGAGATCAACTTAATGACATTGTACTGTGCTCATTTTCAAGGTTTGAAAGAGTAGGGGAGTTTCCTCTCACAAACACATAATCGAACGAAAAAAAATCACCTGAATAAGCGAAGTGAAACAGGACGAAAAGTAGCACACCGTGATTTAATTTGGTCCACATAATCGACCTGAAATGGAGAATGTGTAGCAAGTGTCTGTAACAGCTCATATAAAATGAAAGAGGAGAACTGACTACCGATCTTGTATTCACAGTAAGCTCAAATGAAGAAGCACGATTTTCAGGATTCAAGATGCGAAAATTTTGTTTTTAAACAGCATAGTATAAGTCTCCGATGATAGTATTCGGATAAAAAAGCGCGAAACAGTCTTCAATATGATCATGTTAGGCTACTGGAAAGTTCTCAGCGTTTTGAGTGCTTCACTTTCCTCAGCATTCTCAAATCTCATCAGATTTATCGAAATAAGCACCGTTCGAATCAGCACACTTTTGCCAATGGGCCTCCGGTGAACCTAATCCATCAGCGAAAAATCAGGTGGTCGAGATTCAAAAAAAAAAATCACGAAAGCTGTTTTGGCTTGGTCCTGATTGGAGAGGGTTTTATCAGCGAGAAGTTTTGAAAGTGCTTGAAAAGGTGGTGGTCAGTTGGCGAGAGGTCTGGTGAATATGGCGGGTGAGGCAGAGCTTCAACCCTTAATTCGTTCAATTTTCGAATAGTGATTTGTGAAGCGTGTGGGTGGGCGCTATCGCGCAAAAGAATCGGGCCTCTTCAGTTGACCAATGGCTGAAGTTGACGCAATTTTCGGCACATTTCGTCGATTTCCTTACGGTATGCTTTAGGTCTCAAAGCATCCGCTACAGGAGTTCAGAGACAATTTGCCGTTTTTTGTACTCAGATGGGCAACTTTTTTTCGAAAACCTCGATTTGAAGCCCAAGCAGTGGCAGCCGGCACCTTCTTCAACTGCGTTATCACGCCATGTTGACGTGATTTTGACTACGCCAAAGCCAGAATCAAACGAGAGGAAAAAAACTGGTCCTTAATTCACCTCACGTAAAACAGTGCGTTTCTCCTTCACATCAAACAGAAGAATCAGAACTTCAAAAACAGCGCCGATCACCACTACGCATACTTCTACGTCAGGAACGGATCAGATTTGACGGCCGTGCGCAAGCGCGGCGTTCAGTACATCCTACGGGGGATTGGTGTCAATTCCACATCAGAACGGTGATAGGTTTCGATGCTCTGAGCGGGAGCCGAACCAGCGACCTGGGAGAGGGCTGCGGGAGAGAGGCGGCGCCTCTCCGCACGCGCCCGAGCGGAGCATTAGTCATCAAGCATTGTGCTTTTATAGGCACCAATACGCATCTATAAAAATGAAGCTTAGCGTTCGTTGACATGATGACGTGGCTTCAGAATCATGCGAAAATAAAAGGCTAGCACCACCTCTTCCGTCACGTAAAACAACGCATTTTCCTTTCCGGAGCAGTGTTCTGACGGAACTTCTCAAACGAAATTGAGCAACAGTTAGCCACGAAGCATGAATCAGCGATGAGAAGGAATCGAGCTTCACAGTCATCGATACTAAAGATTGCTGGTTCTGTGCGGGGCTAGGTAAATACAGGGCATTTGGCATGCCCTCGTGTTATTGTGTGCGCTGGGGCGGCGCCGTTTTCCGTATTAATCAATCGTTTTCTTTCATGAATCACACCAGGCTCATGTGAACCGCATCTGCTCCCCTAGCTGTCGATGTAATGGAATTCACAGTTTTCCGGCAGAAAACCTTAATGATGGCATCAATTCTGGGAAAGTGATCGATCGCTTCGAGAGGCGCCTGCTTGAGCGGCGTCAGCATAACACGTCGAGCAGGCCTAATGCAACACGACGAGTTCCAAAGTTCATCTGCTGCAGGCGGCACAAAGTGCACAGAAATAGTCTCTGGTGAAAAAGCGCAGCGAAGGCAGCTCTCGCAGAACTAATTGGCATGAGAGAGCTCCGCAAAAAGGTGTATTTCATCACATGAGATACTGTACCATAACAGAAATTCCTCTTATATTTGCATGGATAATAACGTTGCGTGAAGTCATCTGAAACCCCTAAAACCTGCCACACCTCGATATGATCCAACATCTCCTTGAAAATCCGGTTGTTCCTCAACTCAATTTCACTGGGCGAGCGCCTAACCCATCGCCGCTTCTGTAGAGAAAATGGAATTAAGCAGCTCTGTGTAATTCTTTTATTGAATTCTAGGACAGTGAATAGTAAAACCGCCAGATTCGAGCCTACAAAGCCTGAAAAACTCAAAAAATCACGAAAAGCACTAATACGCCCGTTTCGGATTTTTAGAGGTGTGACAACAAATAATGAAAATGTACTTACAAGGCGGCCCATAAGTCCTGTAACAAGTTTCGCGCTCTCGTTAGATGGAAAGAAATCGATTTTTTTTAACCAAGTGGTAACCATTCTTTAAGCCCCGTTTATACTTCGACACCGAGCGACGCGACGTCATGTATAGTGGCCATATTGATTCAGCGACGCGATCGATCAATTTCGGAGCTTTACATCGCCTCGCTTGGCGTCGGAAGTATAAACGGGGCCTTAGTGCACTCCTTTCTTATAGTTCTCAAAAATACACATCCTTTCCGTAGAGAATGGTGGATGCGCGTTTAAAAAGAGGCCAATCTTCGAACTGTCCAAATCGGGACACACAACTCACAACTGCTAAAATTCTGAAGATCAGTTGCTGACTGTTTATCGTGTGATCAAGCGTGGAACTGTTCGAAATCTTCCTAGGACTGGACGCCCGGTGAGTGTCGCTACGCAACGACTGAAGAACACTGTTAGATTGCGAGTTACACGCAATCCAGCGAGGAGCATAAGGAAATTGGCGATCGATCTCCACGTCTCCTGCTCCACCATGCAAAGACTGGTCCTGCACCTTCAACCGTACAAGTCCTAAAAAAGAGCTGGGGCTCAGCCACCAGCAAAAGGTGTCCAGGAGGAGAAATGTATTACGCTACTGGAGCGCGTCGCTCACGACGAACACCTCTCGACAGTTTTCTCTGATGAGAAATTATTCACCGTTGAGCAAACGTACAACCACCAAAACATGAGGATACTTGCACGCAGCACTGGTGCCGACTCCACCTACCCAATCTCATACTGGCAGAGGAATGACCAGCAAATTCCCAGACCTTAACGTAATGGCTTACTATGTATGTCCCATTTTAGAGGAGAAAGCCTGCTCTACACGACACAGTAGCGTGGAAAGTCTGAAGTCCTCCTTGAAGAAAGCCTGGGACGAGGCTTTTCAAGAAGCCCTGCTGCGCCCGTTTGAAGCTAAAGGAGGTCATATTGAATGATTCTATGGCACTTTGTTTGGTAAGACCTTTTAAACTGTAGTTCAATGTGTTCGTTTTCGTCCTTTCTGACCGGAGTTATGCGGCGAAGTTTTTGTTGCAGGACTTATGGGTTACCCTGTATGTTACTATCTTGGCTTATAATACTTACATTAGGACGGTCGTAGGGTTGGGACTACTGTTTTTAACCCTTGTAAAAAGAATGCTTTTAGAAAGAGCTTAGAATAATTATATTATAATTATAGCTATATGGAAACTTCTTATTAGAGTTGGTGGCTTCTACTACTCTAGAATAGCCTGTGCGTCAATTAGGAATAAATACTTTATATTTTCTTCTAGTATAAGAAGGGATATTTGTGATGTTTGCATGGTACACAAAATCATAACAGGGAAAGTTAAACTGGTCTTCACGGCTTTTAGGATTGTTCCGTTCATTACTCGTGGTCGACAAAACAAAATCGCTTATGGTGGAGCTCTTAGGTCCAATCTTCCTGTAAATAGAGCTCTCGAACTTACTACTCTCGTCTATATTCTCTACTCCTGCCCAGAGTCGAGTTCAAGCTGCAGCTGGTACCTCGATGGAGTTCCCATCTCTGTCGGGGTACACTATGGTTCTGCGCTTTCTCCACTCCTCTTTGTTGTCGTTATGGATGCCATCGCACGAGATCTTCAGAAGCCCGTCCCTTGGACGTTGCTTTATGCAGATGCTAATGCTCGCTTGGAGCGTTTTAGACCCAAATTGAACGTCCAGAAGACCGATTACCTAACGACTGACGTAAGAGGGTCCAGCTCCATTAAGATTAAATGATCTTGCATGTACTTGTTCAAATACCTGGGATCAACAATAGCGTCTGATGGCCATTTTATGGTCGAAGTGAACTCACACACGAACTCATTTACAGAGCATTGCATTGCGTTGAGTGTTGGCCTGTGACTAAGGAAGTTGAAACGCGCCTCAGCGTCATGGAGATGAAGATGCTGCGCTGGATTGCTGGAGTCACGCGCATGGACCGCATCCGAAACATGTCATTCGGCAGAAGTTCGGTGTCGAGCCGATAGCTGACAAGATACGCGAAGCTCGCTTGCGATGGTACGGCCACGTTCTGCGTAGGAAAGAAGACAGCGCCCGCAAGATAGGCCTTGAGTTGGAAGTATCTGGAAAGCGGCCTAGAGGACGCCCGAAGCAGCTTTGGTCCGATACGTTACACATGGACATGAAAGTAACTGGCGTCCACCCTGATGAAGCGCAGGATCGGAAAGGTGGCGTCGTAACACCAGAAGAGCGGAGCTCGCGACGAAGCGGGACAAACGCTGAAGAAGAAGAAGAAGTGTGATAGAGTTGAACAAGAGTTGTTATTTTCTTCTTTCCTTTAAGTTAACAACATTTCTCCCCAAGGATCGGTGTATTGATCCTAGCATCTGCTGCTTCAGGTGGTAGGGCACTAGTATCTCGAGCATTGGTAGTTCAAATTTGCCCCAGACCAACCAGATTTTCCATTCCTCTTAGGTGGGAATAGTGGCGCCAGAAAGATGAGAGCGACTGACTCGTCACTTCGCCATTGCAAGCCAGTGTAGAGGCCAAACATGCTTTCAAAACGCCCCATAAATACGGAGTGCATGGCGTGTCCCACAAAGAGATTGTCAGAGGTCGACTTTTATTTATTCCTTTGACCTTTCATAGTGTCGACGACAATTAGTGTTCAACTCTTCGTTTCAACATACACCAGCTTCGTGATATTCCAGTTATTCCAGTCCGCAAGATAGGCCTTAAGTTGGAAGTGTTTGGAAAGCTGCCTAGAGGGCGTCCGAAGCAGCGCTGGTCTGACATCTTACATATGGGCTAGAAGGTTGCTGGTGTCCATCCTCATCTAGTGCGGGATCGGGGAAGGTGGCATCATGGCGCCAGATTAGCGGACCCGCTACGAAACGGGGCAGACGCTGAAGAAGAAGAAGAACCGCAAAAATTATCAGGAACATTCTGTTCTATTCTTGGTTTGTTTTTGTGTTTGATTATTGTTTTCTCGTGTATATGACGTTAGCCTTAAGCAGCGTAAGAAGCTTAAACTTATTCTTAAAACCAATATCTGCTGGCACAAACTACAAAATTACTTCAATAATATAGAGAAACTCTAAAGCTGCTTTTCGCCACCTTCCTTCAGACGAACACTGTTAGTATAACAGCTCCTCAGTGGCTCATCAGTAAAGTGAGAAGCTGTTATAATTTAAAGGTTGTTTGTTTATTCAATATTTGCACATATGGACACTTTAAATAATACTTCAGGGCGCGGCCTCCCCAACTTCTGTACATTACGCTTGCTCATTTGTTATTCGCCAACTTAGTTGTTGCGTATTTTTTGGCAATAACTGCCGCTATGACGCGCTCAGTGAGCAATGCACATAGGCCCGGCGAAATAAATCGAGTGGGCGCGACCGATCGCGGAGTGAAGTTAGACAGATGGGAGCAGCTTATCCAAGTGTTTAGAAGAGCGGGGCGTAGTTTTTATAGCTGCTTGGAGGAACATGATCTACTTTATGGAATTAACTGCCGCCGTCAATTTCGATAGTTGACGACAGTAGACAATCGAATCAATAGTTTGGTTTCTTGGAAGCAGCTCAAAGTATGCCATACCCTCGCATGTGTTGGTGCGCTTGCTGAAGTAGGTTTCCTTTAAGTTGTGAGGAACTCAAACATCCAGTCCGAGCTGTTATAAGTATACAAGTAAACAGCTCAGTTCGATGTGCCACGCTTCTCTTCCATCTCCCGAGTTGTCATACGCCGGTCAGTTTCAATCAACGCCCTTATTTTGCCGTCACGAGTAGTTATTGTACGACTGGTATGTAGTGCATCTTGCGCATTAAAATTTCCAGAGCGAAAGCGAGCGAACCGTCGCTGGCACTTTCACCTCTCGTAAGACATTCCTCACCATAAACCTCATATAATTTCTTCCGACCTTGCACCGCATGCTTGCCCTTTCAGAAATAAAACAAGAAAGTATGCTGATAATGCTCTCATTGACCGTTTTCAACTTAATTATTCACCAACTTATTTATACTAATGACACCCAGTTCCTGACGGAAGATAAAGAGTAAAGTTAAGCCTCTAAATTAGTATATAATTATGCAAGCCACGCAATCACTACTACATAAACATATACTGCTCACGTCATCTATGAGAAATGAGAACGACATTAATTATCGAACAATCCAATATTATTCGTTGACCTCAATTACCTATAATAAAGACGACATGAGGAAGCTACAGCCACTGAGCTTCATGCTCCCGAACAGTTATTGTTCTAATCTAGGGTCAGCTGAGTAAATTAATTTTGCAGATGCTTCACCTCATTTTTTAAAAATTTGAAGCACTGTGGTTTTTAATGATCCCTGGTAGATGTTATGGTAACCGAAAATGGAAAGGTTATTGCATACAACACCTTTTCTTACAGTCTTATGGAAGGGTATTCGTATAGCGTAAACAGGCGCCTTCTAACACTCATCTTCGGCAATGCTTACGTACCTCCTGAAATGTACACATTTATGCATGTCTTAAAAGAGTTTTGGGTACATGTCGCGTAGGTGGGCAGCATTGGTAGGGGGAAGCGCACCAGTCAATGATAACAAAACGGAGCACAGACAAGAAACAAACGGAACATGCCAGCCCATAGGGGTACCAACTTTACATGCTCCCTCTGAGTAGCATAACCATTCAATGCGGTCTGATTGGTTTAGGGGTTCCCATCTACCAATGCTACTCACCTAAGCGACATATACCGAGTTTTGCTCCATGAAGATAAGGTATAAATTTTCCAATTACTTGACCGCAGTTCGGCATGGAAGAAATGATATCTAGTACAGCTAATACTTCGCTTCTGTGGCACAGGTGAGGAAGCTGAACATATTTATTGTACGTAGATATACCCATGAGGAGAATTTTGAACTTTCGTTGGTGACTACTTCTTCAACGGTGATCTCAGCACATGTCAATCTTCTTACACACGTCACCTGGTGCGGTACCAGACTCGAGCTCCTTGATGATCTTGTTCAGGTCGTTATCGATGAACTTCTGGCACTTCTGAGTGGCGAACGGAATCTTGTGCAGCAGCGCTTTGCATTCCTTGTTTACAGCCTGAAAATCCCTTATCAGTTAAACTGTCGCGATCTCCTTATCTTGTATTCTGATTCCGTGTGAATTTTATAGACACGATTATGGTGCCCCTGCTTTCAGTTCATTTTTCAAGACCACAGTTTCTTTGACATTCTATAGTTTTCACCCAAGGCAGTGAAATTATACAAATTTTTAAGGATCAACTGTTACTGATTATTTTCTATATAAAAGACCATTATATCAGAATACAGCAGAGGAAGCGACGACTTTCGCGCGCAGTCCATTTAAAGATTCTTGGTTCCAGTCCCGTCCAAGCTAGCCAAGCTTTTCTTTTCTCTTTTCTTTTTCTTTTCTCTCCGAGGCCAGCAAACTGGCACAATACCTTTATGGAAGGAGTAAACTACTTACTTATTTATCGAATTATCGCCGTAAGTCGTTTTATAGAGCTATAGACTAAATGCGCATTCAAAACCCTTGTCAGAATTCATTGAGAGGGATAGAGCGTTGTTCACCGACAACGCCGCAAGTAACAGGCAGATTTCAGGGTAAAGAGATAAATAAATGGATAAAGGAATGTGCCAACAAATCCCTTTTGGGTCCACGTATCCTGCTTCTACGGGGTGCCGCGGAGGCAATTTAATCGTGTTCTGCCTATAAAACATTAGGTTCCACCGCACCGTATTCTGCCTATAAGATATTAGGTTGTTAAGTATTTCGCCGTATAATTTTTTCAAATTTATTTCTGCCGCTCCATACATTTGGCAACTGACGAACATTTGCACCATTATTATCTACAACATATTGCCATTTGTTATGTAATTTGTAAGTCCTGCTTCTTAAGAATTCCTCGGGTTTTGACAAAAAAAGACCCAGCGAGGCACTTTTCAGGTTGCTCTCTGTTGTCAAACTGTTTCTCCTGCAAATGGTTCGGCAACGAAAGAAACAGATGGTGGTCCGTTGGAGCAACATCCGGTGAATACGGTTGAGGAGCTGGAACATGACATCCGAAACACTGGAGCTTTTCTGAGTGTCCCTTGCAACGCGTAGGTGCGTATTGTCATGAGAGAAGATGATATTGTCCAACTGCATGCAGGAGACATTGTAAGCGTTTGCAGGTAGCAGCTCCCAATGAATGACTCCTTTGCAATTCCACCAGGCACTGAGCATGACCCTTTCTGGGAGAAGTTCCAGTCTCAACGTGGAAACCCCTGCTTCGCAGCGACTGAGTCACAGACGCTTTCGCGTGTGGTTAACGTAGACTCCCACTTTTCTCCGATAGTGACCAGGTTCTGAGAAATTCCACCGCACAGTCAAGAAGTTCATGCACGCATCCTGGAACACCTTAACAACACCTGCATGGATATCACGTGAACCTAGGCCCATGCAACATATCTACATGTCTTTCCAAGGCTACGCAGGTGTTGAGCTATGATAGTGTGACTGCACGCAAGTTCCTCTGCCGGCTCACGGGTGCACCCCGGGGATCCTTCTGAACCAGTTCCAGAAGGCACTCCTCATTCAGTGCAACTGGCCTTCCAGACCGTGGTTGATCCTGCAAGCAAAAGTCTCCGTTCTTGGTCTTCCGGAACCATATCTTCGCTGTGTCGTAGGAGGCAGTGGAAGGGTCCATCTTTCCACGTATGTTATCCACCGCGTCTCTTGCACCGCTTTGCTTTTCGAACTCGTAAAGCAGAGGCAGTCGATCTTGCCTGAAGTCGAGAATGATTTTCTCTGCCACAGCCGTGACGGAATATGACGACAATGGTGGTAAATGTAGGTCATAGGTCAGCCCATATATGCGTTATTGGGAAGAGTTCCAGAACACTTTTCAAAAGCTTGGCGGAACCCCAAAGTAAGTGAAACTTTCCTTACAAACTAATATAATAACTTGCGGAGGTCAGCCAATGAACAAGTCAGGACTTCATCGTTTCCAGAAAAGTCTGGAGCCTTTCGGCCTCCCCGAAATGAAAGGCATGGTTGACCCGGGCGCGAAAACCGAACCAAGAACCTGGAATTGGTGCGCCACCACGAGCTAGGGCTGATACCTACATTCTCAATATCCTTGGTGTCCTGGTCCATCATTGGTACGACGGTTCTTACTGCCATCTCGCACATATCACACTCCACTGATGCTAGCTGAGAGGGAAGCAGAACGACCGCGGATGTGGCGACAACAGCGGCTAACAGAAGGAAGAACTTCATCTGAATATGTCTCGATGAAATTAGAATGCTATCGAATTCATCGGACTATTGAACGCTAAAGTGAGGTGGTTGATGCAGAAGATACAGAAGAGGAGAAATAGAACATTTTCCTTTGAAAAAGAGAGTCGTGCTGACTAAAAGTTTAACGAAATGTGAATGTGGATGCTAGACACGATCCACATTCATTTTCAATAACATCAAACGGTGGAGCATAGGAAGGGCACTCTGTTAGAGCTTCTCGGATAGACTAAGCCTAGTAGCGATCTGAAGGGGCCATCAGAAACCATTACGAAGTTGCCGTGAACCACTATGCAGGCTTTCTCCATAAAAGTAAAAGGAAAAAAGGAATTTCTGAAGGGAGTGGCTGCTGGAGCTCACTGGTGAACAGAAAATTCATTAGTATATACTGCTCGAGGCCGTGGAATCGGTTTAGGTCAGCATCAGAGCCGGAACAAAAGAAAAGATTGGAGCCTAATCTAGGCGGAACCTTTACATAGCGACGTATCACAAGAACTGATAAGAGTTTATCACGTGACGCAATTTATGAAGCCTCGAGAAACGCCTTTCAGCATTCTCCGCTACGAACAGCAGCCACTGGTTGTATCTTCATCTTGTGTAGTTTGAAGCTTCGGTGGCTCCATAACCTGAGCAATTCGTCTTTGATAACGACCGATCTACGCATCGGTCTTCCATGAAGAGTACGCAGTTCTATCATAGGTATACTGTGAATAGGGTCATCATCACAAAGGTGTAGCAGTTCCCGAGAGAGAGGCAGTTGTCTGCACGCTTGAAATCCTCTTGCAAGGTTGTTATCCCCTATACTTATTGTTTTGAGTAGAAAAAGCTTTGTTCTGGTACTGACGCTTGCTCTAGCTGCGACATCTCTATGGCATCTGGCATACCTTCGAGTCGCTCCTTCCGATGATGCACCTGTGAAGCAGCCTGCAGACGCGGCGCGTCCTATCGATCGGTGCTTCTCCCGTCCGCTCCGAGCGCGGCAGTCAGTTCACACTTCTGTCGGGGTCCTGTGCGGTCACCTTCTGCGCCGGGTTTTATTATGGGATATACTTGTGTAGTCCTAGCTCCGGTAGTGACCTGCCGGCCTTGTCGTCCACCCACCGACCGTCCACAGCCAGCTACGGGGAAAAAGAGCTGTGAATCTGGTAGGAAGGTTCCCAGGAGTGCGAGGCCAGCAGCCCAGGGCTGCTGGCCCCGCACTCCTGTAACCACTCCATCTGAGTTACGATGTCTAAACCTAATAGGTTGGTGAAAAAGTCTTGCACCAAAAATTTTGAAAATTTTTCAAAATTTAACGGGAACTTCCAAGGACTGTTTGGTGCTACGTAGTTGTAGCACAAACATTCTAGAATATTTCGCATACATGGCAATTTGCTTTTGAGGGCATATAAATGCTACGACTGTAGTGAAGTGTGACTGACTCCGAGACTCGGACAAGGCTTCGCGACTGACTGTCGCTCAGTCTCTTCTTGTTCTTTTCCGTAATAAGCACTTTCTCGAGAATGTCGCCATGGGAGATGAATTCTGGGTTTTCCTTGTTAACCATACTCGGTAGGTCCAGAGGCTTCCTCATAGAGAACCACAACCTCAAGGCGAACATTCATCAGAGGAAGGTAATGCTGTGCTGTTGGTGGGCTCCTCGAGGAGAGGAATCTCTATTATGAGCTCCTTGACGACGGCACCGCAGTAACAGCAAACATCTACGCTACACAGCTGTAAAAGCTGAGCGAGATCTTGTCTCGCGATCCGCGAGGGCGTGGGAAAGTTTACCTTCTCCACGACAACGCTCCCCCTACATACTTTGCAAAGTCGTTTCGCCAGAAGTTGCAGGAGCTTCGGTGGGAGGTGCTACCCCACCTACCGTATTCGCCATGCCTTGCGCCGCCGGGCTACTACCTCTTCCGAGCTCTCAAGCAACACCTTAAGGATAGGTGCTTCAACGACCGAACCGAACAAGAATCCGAGGTGGAGCACTTCTTCGAGTCACAGCTGACTTCATTCTGGAAGGAACGATTTCTTGATCTCCCCAGCAGATAGCAGAACGTGTAGATGTAAACGGTAATTACTTCGAAGATTGAAGTCGCTCACAAAAGAAGCAATAAAATTTTGAAAAAGTTAAGCTGTGCTGCAAGACTTCTTCACCAACCTAATATATCTATCCGGCAGTCTTTTCGTGTTCTGTATATATTGGATTTGAGGTGACCCTCTATTGTTGCCTATGTCTACTGGAGACGAGAGAAGCCAGTGAGTTCCTAGCATATGTGGTCATTCTAGTGGCTGTCGCTGGGTCGCGCACTGGACGAACCCATGTCGATCGCCGTGTTGTTGCTGCATTGTTGCGTTGGCCTTGTATTGCTGCGTTGCTGAGTTGTTTGCAGCACACACTATCTGTTTTCAAACTCCGTAGTCTGAAGCAATATCGAATTCCACATTTCATTAACTCTCTATTAACAAAATTATGCTATACACTAAACAGTCATAGTTATACATAGTCACTGGTGCTCATAGCATACACACGTATAGCCTGGTGATGAAGACAAATGTACACACACAAGAAGAGGAGATTTTGAGCCAGCGAACCGCTTCTGAAGAAGGACGTGAACCCGCTGAATCACGAACGGAGAAACACCGACATAAAGCGTCACACACTTTCGCCTACACAACGAACGACCGTTAGATTAGTCTTAAACGCAGGGCTTTTCTCGAGCTTGTGAATCGCATACATGAATACTTACGCTTTTGAAGCTGAAAGGACTTAGACACAGAGAACATCGAGAGCAGCTCCAGACGAGTGATGCAGTATTGAAAAATAAGCAGAACTCAAGAAGTCGTTGCTAGAGAATTCACGCCGCTTCATTTGAACCTATACATGCGGACCGAGTTCGACGCGTGATCCACGATGAGACACTGGCCGGCTCGCGGTCCCGTGCCGACACAGACGCCACAGGGACGACGCAGTCGAGCACCGTAGGAGTCGATGTAGAACACGAACGCCCCTTTGTATCGGGAAATCTGCAACGAAAGCCGTCAATTGATGTAAACGTCCAACTTGATTTTATGAAGGCTTTTGATAAGATAAAGTTCTATTGAGCAAGCTTATACTCCGGCCTGATAATATAGATGGTAGTTTGGGCCTTCGTCTCCGTGAGTTTTATTCTCTATCACCCTCCCCCCACAAGGGGAGGTCAAAGTAAGATACAAATACGAAGAGCTAGAACTAATTTAACAAGGAAAGGTTCCCAACTCAAAGTGAGCTTTTGCGATGCTATTTTGACAGGGTGAAGGACAAGACGTGTGAGCGGAGCCCAGAATTACAGTTAGTTTACGCTGAACGCTTTTTGAAGACCTGAAATGCAGGTGTGAAAACGTGTGAGCAACACTCATCAATACCTATGACATCCCACGAGATGTGCGTCGGTTACGCATTCGGTAGGAGTGTCTCGTAGGACCACACCAGCGAGATTTTGAGTTCGAATCCGCGCACTGCCAATATTTTTGCACATATCAGTTTGTTGTGATTACGCCTCTTCATGATCACAGGAGTCAATTTTAGACCGACAATGCCTGCAACAAACCAAGGCTTTCTATTTGCGCCTTCATGTGTGATAGTTCTTCAACGATGCGTATCTGCACCACCACCATACCATGGCTATCACCAATGATACCGTAACCGCACACAAATATGCACCCTTTACGGTTGAATATTATGAACCCGGGTCATATCGGTACATAATTGCATGAAAAATTGAGTCTAAAATTGACTCCTGTGCTCATGAGAAAGCGTCATAACAACAAACTAATATGTGCGAGAATTGTGGCAGTATGTAAGTGGACTCGAACCCAAAAGCCCTCCAGTGTCCTATGAGGCGTTACTCCAACCGACTGCGCCACCGAGGCACACCTCGTGGAGTGTCATAGGGGTTGATGAGCGCTGCGCACACGTTTTCACACCTCTTCTTCAGGTCTATGAAAAAGGGTTCAGCAAAAACTAACTGTAATTCTGGACTCCGCTCACATGGCCCTACATCGTATCAAAATACATCGCAAAAGCTCATCATGAGTTAGGAACCTATATTGCAAGATCGGCATTTTTACACATCGGGCTGATTCTGAGCTCCTAAAGTTTTCAAAGAAAATCTTTATGCCAAATTCACTGAGGCAATACAGAACGTTTATTGACCGGTATCCCCAAGAAGATTCTCAACGCTTATCAAATCGTATTTTTCCATGCAGTATCTTGTCATCGCTTCTTGTGTTGTACTATTTATTAGCATGCTATCTTTTGTTTATGGTTGTTTTGACCCTTAGTGATTGTTCACGTAAAAATAAATAAATCAGTGTAGAAAAGAACGCCCCAAATGAACGGGCTGATCACTGATCACCTAATATTGGGCTGTTCAACAACCTGTGGCAGTTCTCCTCACAGATTGCGTGGCTTACATTATTATACACTATTTGATATGTAGGACTTTAGACCATCTTCTACCAAAAACTGAACACCACTGGTATAATGTTAATAAATATATTGAATATTGATATAATAAGAACAAAATGGTGAAAATTAAAGTTGAAAATGGACAATCGAAGAGAGCACTATTGGCATACGACTACCCGCTGATGGTGCGCGAGCACAATGCACAAATTTAAAAATGTTTCTGAAACGATCGAAAGCTCACCGCCAGCTGTGCTTTGTTCGTCTTCGCATCGACAACTCCAGCAATCACAAGACCACTTTCAGGACACACCGCACAAGTGGATACCATAACACGACCTCTGAAACGATGCGAACTGAATTTAAGGTCAGATTCGTGGAGACTCCCGAAGAACAACAAGACTTACTTATGGTCCTCTGGCGCAATGGGAATCTCTCGCAGGAATCGTCCAGCTCCATCGAACAGCAGAAGGCCGTGCGTGGTTCCCACGAGAATATCGTCGTCTAGGCCCACATTCACGGATGTCACCGTCTGTCCGCGAGTAGGGAAGCTGAACTGCGGCCGCATATTCGAGTCGAAGACGAATATCTGCAACGACGGTGAGTGTGAAGGGGCTTCGAGGCAAGAAGGAAAAGGAGGAGAGAGCGGGAGCTTGCCTTCTGCGCATCAGCAATCAGGTACCTTCCTCGATGATCAGCGGCAAGATCGATGGGCTCGTTGAATTCGGAGAAGTTGATACTCTGTAATATTGAACGAAATAACGAAATTGTATGCCACCAAAAAATAGAACTTGTGAGAATACGGTAGGAATTCGAGTGCTATAGCGTTACTTTAGAAGGGAATAGTATGAAGTGTACGTTTGAACTGTGAAAGCGAGTGATACAGTAAAAATCCCCACCCCTCAATTAGTATAAAAATGAGCTACTTTTTTGCCAAGTCGTTAAACCAAGCGATTATGGGGTCCTTGAATTTACCATGGAGTTGCGCCGGCAGGGCTCATGAGCGCCCACTAGTATGTCCGCAAAGGGCTCCAGCCGAGCGGCTCGGGGCGCAGTGGATAGTGGTTTTGCTTCATGAGGTGGAGGTCGGGGTTCAGTGCTTGTGTCTTGTAGCATTTTTGCATTTCCACGGCACGATTGAGAATTGATGGGTCCCGAAGTCCGCACAGCCTGCACGCGTTTTGTTGGAGATTTTTCCACCTGTGTGCCGTGAAAAGTAATCTTGTATCGACTTGTTTGTTTATGACCTGTTGTTAACCACAAGGCAATGACAAGGATATCCAACATAATAATATATGAACGCTCAAATCACATGTCCATGTGGGGAAGCATTCTGTGAAAAGCTTGTAGCCTTTATACATTCCCCGTATTGTGATCACTCTTTCCACTTTGAACAATCTGTGCTTGTGTATCAGTGATGTTGAGCGTTCATACATTATTATGTGGCATATCCTTGCCTTGTGCTTAACTGTTGGTCATAAACAAACAAGTCGCAATAATGTTACTTTTCACAGCACGCAGCTGGAAGATCTCAAAGAAAACGCCTGAAAGCTGTGTGGACTTCTGGAGACCTAATTCTCAACCGTTCGGAAGTTCAAAAGTGCTGCAAGACACGAGAACCGAACCATTGACCTACAACTCATCAAGCAATCCTACTATCCACCGTACCCTGACCCGCTGCCAGATTAGCCATCGCAGGCGTACGAGTGTGCGGTCATGAGCGCTGCCGCCGTGACTCCATGGTAAATTAAGGGATCTCATGGTCGCTTGGTTTAACGACTTAGCAAAGAGAAACGCATTTCTATACCAATTGAGGGGTGGAGATTATTACTGTGTGACTCGGTTTCACAGTTCAGACATACGCTTCAGACGCTTCCCTTGCTAGTGCAGACACCACAATGCTTTCTGGTGACAGAATTCTCGCTCCGGCAACTGGATAAATCATTTAAAAACACGGCTTTGACTGCAGTTTCTTCATAAACAAGGAGCACCTTGAATAGAGCTTTAGCGCGCTTCCTTATCGAATGGACCACGAGCTCCCGGATGTTCAATGCCTCTGGATCTTCAGATTATGTCTGATGCAACTACAGCACTCCCACCACTTCAGTCACTTCATACGCCTCCCTCCTACCTGTATCTCATCGCCCTTGGATCCAAGCCTCGTTATGCTCTTCGTCCGCCAGTTCAGGATCGCCATGTCTCCTCCTCCAAGCAGCGCCATTCCAACGGCGGTCCCGCCGTTCAAGCACGGCGCTCTGATGTCGCTGATCACCTCGCCGCTGTCCTTGACTATTCGAACTGAAATCGACGAAACAATACGCAACCGATGAGAATTCTGAGGAATCCTTCTATTAGATCGCTACCGGGCAATACTTTAATGCCTAGGCGAATTTGGATGCGGCGCAGCGCAGTCGGAGGAGGCGCCGGCAGCCCGTGCACTCCAATTCAAGGTTTTTCGGCACGAATCCCCGTCCATGCCTTCCAACCCTCTGGGTCGGCGAAATAGTACGTGATTTGTCTGATTAGGATAATGTACTGACGTCTTCATCAGCTGGCCATCATAAGTTATTGTATGCGAATTCAAACTGTATCCACATCCCGTAGAAGCACAATGCATGGCCCACCTCCCAAGAAAATTGATTAACGCCTACCTTTGCACTTAAATGCTTTAAGCAACGATAGTTCGAAGAAAAGCTTTGGCTTCCTTACCTATATTTAACACGTTGACGAACCGCGCAATTTTCGCGTGTCTGGCGCATGGAACCAATCGATTTTTTTGCAACGTCAAGAGTTGTTTACTAATTAAAGCCACTTCCGCTCTAGAAACTCAATAAATCGCTAACCGAAAATTGTTTTCGTGGACGACGATTTGTACAGCGATGTCTAAAGAAGAAGTGCAAATAACATCAAAAAGTTCCTTCGAAGGGCTCGAATCCAACTAGAAAAATAAATTACAAGACTGTGACACGACATCGTGTCACACGGTCTCACGGCTAAAAGGGTGTGACATGATATCGTGTCACGCGGTCGTCAACGTGTTAAACCATCAAGATTAAGTAATACATAACTTATGTCAACAGAGGCCAGGGCAAACACGCTATTGGTCCCGGAGCGAGAGGTGCTAACCGAGCTACTTTGGCACGCGACATGGACGAACGGAAACGTTGGTGGCGCCCACACAAGCAACTCGATGATCAACAGGACAGGTAGTGAAGTGAACGAAAACCTGATTAAAGAAATTAGGATGAAACATGGCTCCACTATAGCTTACCTCTCTCGTTACCCGTATCGAGTACATGGAGCACATGATCACCATTCATCGCAACCTTCACTGGTTGATGCAACTCAACCGGCAGCTGCCATCTGTAAGCAGAAAGACTGACAGATATTAGGAAACGCTTAGCAGTATCTATTTCGACACAGCATAACAGCAAATGATGACCGTTTTGTATAGACTCAGCTGGATGGGGCAAAACTGTGTAATCAGGAGCGGATTCATCAACGACTTACAGCAGTTTAACAGAGAAATTACAGCCTAAATTCCTGATAACGCCAACATTTCACCATATCGCTTGTTGATTGTTGAAGTCGCGTTAATTCGCGTTTTCTTCAGGAATTTTGGCTGTAGTTTCTCTGTTAAACTGCTGTAAGTCGTTGATGAATCCGGCCGCTGATGGGATGTACGGTCAAGACAGATAATGCTGGTGAGACCAGGCCTGACAGCCTGAACAAGCAACGAAGTTGTCTGGGAGAGTAGTTCAAGTCTATACGGGATTGGACCACCTAATTTGGGCTGCACTGATGCTAACACAAATACTTAAGGATCGCCTACTTCGGAATGTGATGCGACGACACCGACACCGGGAACGGACTGTTCTTTATAGGCCGACCGAAGATATCCACATCGATCACATATTCACCGGATTGTTGAACCCTGAAACAGAAGAGCAGCAGTGAAGCGACAGCGCACCTCTAGCTGCGGCTTGCAGCATCGTTACACCGACCGAAAGGACAGCTCATAAGTCCCGTCGTTGGGATCGTTGACTGCGATGGGGAGCGACGTGTCGTCGAGTCGAAGTCGGACGTCGAGCGGGTCGCCGCCTGACGTCCTCGGCTTGCAGTCCACGTCGAACGTTCTGGAATCGGTGGCCACAGATAGATCGAAGCGAATCGCAGCCGCAGTGATACACTCACCTCACAAGCAACTTCACCTCGGTGTACGTGGCTGCCGCGTCGAGCAGCTCAACCACAGTCTCGCCGGGGAACGTTGTCGACGCCGTCAGCGTGCCGTAGTCGGCCAGACACCTTTGCACGTCTGAGAAAGGACTCCATTCTTTTCGGATATCAGCGATAGCTATGATAGATACCATTCTCACTCTATACTGGACACTTTTCAAATCAAACTGGACACATCTAACCAGGGAAGGGTCTCAGGCGTAGGCCTGAACGGGGAAAATGGATAGTACTGCCAGAATCCCCACCCCTCATATAGTAGAAAAACATGCTTCGTTTTTGCTGAGCCCTTGAACCAAAAGAGCTAACGGGCCCTCGAAGGGGGGGGGGGGGTACAGTATCGCACCGTCAGCGTATGCCCACGTGCATATGTGCGCGCCAATGTGTAGGACGTGGCGAAAGGCTGTGCGGCAGGCGGATCGGTGGCTCAGCAGGTTGAGAGGCTGCTTCACGGATGCTGGGTCAAGTGTTCTACTCTCGCGCTACGCACCATTTTTGCATTTTTTCATGACTGGTGCCTCCTTTACCAGTTTGCTTCCCGCACATCTACGACACACTTATTTCACTCTAAATTGTCAAATAAGGGTCAGATTCGTGCTCAACATGAAGTTTGGGCAAAAACGGTGACCATGATCTTACCACTAATCACATCACTTCTACCTACTGTAACTTAACATACTCTAGCGTAATACGGAAAAACGGACGTCAGATTCGTGATCACCATCCCAAGTAACCTCCCTGGGAGAAGTTTGGGCGAAATCGGTGATTATGACATCTGCGCCCCTAGTCACCCAGTCACTCAGCCAGTCACCTACCGTAGCCTACCGTAATCGACCGAAATTTGAAAATAGATGTCAGATTCGAGATCAGCCCCCCAAATAACCCCTGGAAGAAGTCTGTGCGAAATCGGTGATGATGACCTCGACAGCCCTAGTCAACTCGTACCTGCTGTAACCCGTACCTGCTGTGAGGTCACTGTTTAACATTCGGAGAAAATCACAGAACATTGTATAATTCAGGAATGGGAAAAGTGAGTGTAGCACAGCTCACAGTAAACCCTTATCTGACAAGTTAGAGTGAACTAAATGTGCGGACGATGTGCAGGAAGTTAGCTGATTTAAACTACCATTAAGGCACTATTGTACTTTCCGACTCCAGAGGTCGAGAAGCAATGAAAAAATTCGCCCAAAGCTCGCCCTGGGATGTTATTTAGGGTGCAGATCACGAAACTGACATCCTTTTTTAAATTTCGGCCGATTACGGTAGATTACGGTAGGTACGGGTGACGGTGCAAACCTGTGCTCCTACCCGTAGACCCATAGCTCTCTTGGTTCACGGACTCAGCAAAAACTAAACATGTTTTTCTACTATATGAAGGGTGGAGATTCTCGCAGTACTATCTGTTTCCCTCAGACCTACGCCTGAGACCCTTCCCTGGCCCTTCCCTGGTAAGGAAGCTTGGCGGTTTCGAAATCAAAATCGAAACGAGCCTCTTCCAGATTAAACCAGAAACACCCCAAAAAGATCAGAATTTTTTGTCCAAGGAAATTCAGTATAATTTTCTTTCAAATTTTTTAGTCCATTTTTTAGTCCAGTGAACGAACGCATCGCGATGCGCATGAGATTTATGAAATTTTTACTTATATTTTTTGTGAAAATTTCGAGTTAAATTTTGTTTCAAAGCGCAGAAAGGCAGCAAACATTTAGTTTATTGAAAGAAGAGACTGCGGAACGCCCTTAACTGGATTGTCACGATTTTCCTTTCATTGATAGTGGGAATGCTACTTACTTGAAGCAGCAAAGGGAGGATATGTATGGTTTCCTACAGCGTTTTTTGTTGTTGTTTGTTTTACACCTGACAAGTGTGTACTCATAATCAAACAGAATTTTTGCTACCAATTAAAGAAAATTCAAAAGGTGGCGATGTCCGTTCCTCCACGTGGTGCCACTGGAAACTACTCGCTCTGCGAGTTAAGCCGAACACGGACACTCGATTGCAGGCGACAGGCCCTTGTGACAGGCCGGCCTACGAAGACCCGTGTCACATCACATGGTGTATGACAGCTCAAGTGTTTCGAGATAGTGCTACGGCGTCCGCGGGAGCCGACGCGCACTCGCAGAGCCCGGCGAGTGTGAGAAGTATGCGAGGGTCCCTGATGCGAGGACGGCATCGGGGGGCAACTGAGCTAGTCCGAAAGTCCCGTAACGTAAGCAGGACCCGCGTGGCTACGCTGAATGTGGGTACGTTGACGGGCCGCTCGTGCGAGTTGGTTGAAGCACTGGAGCGTAGAAGAGTTGATTTCTGTGCGGTGCAGGAGACGAGGTGGTCCTGCTGCAAGTCAAGGGACATAGGACGAGGCTTCAAGGCCGTTCTATGTGGAAGTCCCAGGACCACCAGTGGTGTCGGAATAATCGTCTCCGAACGATTTCGTGACTCGATTGTAAGCGTCGAGCGCTTTGACGATCGATTGATGAAGATCGTTGTCGCCGCGAAGGAGCGACTCTATCACTTCTTCTCAGCGTATGCTCCGCAGACTGGCTGCTCGGATCAAGCCAAGGAAGAGTTTTGGAGCCTGCTTGATGAGAAGACAGCAGTGGTACCGTCGAAAGATGTCATCATAGTCGCTGGTGACCTTAATGGGCACGTAGGTGCTACGAAAGACGGGTACAGCTGTCATGGTGGGTTCGGATACGGATCACGTAACGCCGATGGTGAGCGCATTCTTGAGTATGCGGAATCGCATAATCTCACCATTGTGAACACCGTTTTCCGAAAACGCGACTCCCACCTCATCTCATATTATAGTGGGAGCTCCAAGTCTCAGATAGACTTTGTCCTTGTGAGAGATCGCGACCGGAGTCTTGTCACAGACGCGAAGATCGTGCCGTATGAGACGGTCGCCCCACAGCATCGACCGCTGATCTGCACTTTGAAGATCGCCCCTCCGAGGCTGAAGCAGGTTGAGCGATGCGGTGCAGCTAGAATTAAGTGGTGGCGAATCAGAGAGAAGGAAGCAGCTGTGATTTCTCGCGTGCGGTTACCGACAGTCACAACTGTCGACGAAACTTGGAAGAAGGCGACCGACGCGATTCGTCAAGCTGCACAGTCAGAACTCGGCATTACGAAGCCTGGGCGACGGAAGGTCGACAAGCAGACATGGCTGTGGACAAACGACGTGAAAGCGAAGGTTCGAGAGAAGAAGTCGCTCTATCACGTGTTTCTCGGCGAAAAGACAGCCGATAACTGGCAGAAGTACCAAGAAGCGAAGAAAGCTGCAAAGAAGGCCGTGGCTGTTGCGAAAGCCGCTCATTATGGAGATGTCAACGAGAAGCTCGAGTCTCGCGATGGTGAGCGGTATCTGTACCGACTTGCAAAGAATCGCCATCGCCAGACCGAGGACATCGAGAAGTTCTTCGGCATCAATGATGAGAATGGCCATCTTCTTACGGACCGCAAGAAGGCATTGAAGCGATGGCGCGATTACTTTGAGGAAATCTCTACGGTAGAATTCCCTCATCCAGCCATCCCTTCAACGGCTCCAACCCACGGCCCCGTTCAGAAGATCACCGTGGAGGAGACTGAAGCGGCTTTGAAGAAGATGAGGCCAGGCAAAGCGACTGGGCCCGATGACGTGGCAGCTGATTTGTGGAAGTCCAAGTACTGGTACCCTGCTGAGTGGTTGGCGAAGTTCTTTAATCAGGTTGTGGCGGAGAAGAAAGTGCCTGAGTGTTGGCGCCAAAGTACGACGATCCCGATTTGGAAGAAGAAGGGCAGTCCTGCAGACTGCTCCAATTACCGTCCGATTCGCTTGCTTCCGCACAGCATGAAGATCTTTGAGCGAATTGTCGATGGACGAATTCGGGACATCGTCCAGCTGTCCAGCAATCAGTGCGGCTTCGTGGCTGGTTGTGGCACCGTTGATGCCATACACGCCACTCGCCTCCTGATAGAGAAGCATCGCGAGAAACAGAAGGCAGTGCATATCGCCTTCCTCGACTTGGAGAAGGCCTTTGACCGCGTACCGCGTGAAGTGATATGGTACGCCTTGCGACATCATGGAGTTCCCGAAGAGCTCATAAAGTGGGTGCGAATTCTCTACTCTTGTCCAAAGAGTCGAGTTCAAGCTGCAGCTGGAACCTCGATGGAGTTCCCCATCTCTGTCGGGGTACACCAGGGTTCTGCGCTTTCCCCACTCCTCTTTGTTGTCGTCATGGATGCCATCACACGAGATCTTCAGAAGCCCGTCCCTTGGACGTTGCTTTATGCCGATGACGTGATGCTCGCTAGCGAAGATAAAGGAGAACTCGAGCGAGAGTTGCAAGCTTGGTGTGATCGCTTGGAGCGGTTTGGACTCAGATTGAACGTGAAGAAGACCGAGTATTTAACGACGGACGTTACCGAGTCCAGCTCCATCAAGGTTAACGGCATCGAGCTTCCACGCACTGCGGTCTTTAAGTACCTGGGATCAGCAGTCACGTCTGACGGCAAACTGATGATTGAAGTGAATTCACGCGTGAGTGCAGCTTGGTCCAAGTGGCGCTCGTTGACTGGCGTGCTCTGCGACAAGAAGATACCAGAGCGCTTTAAGTCAAAGATCTACAGAGCAGTCATCCGGCCAGTGGCGATGTACGGCGCTGAGTGTTGGCCTGCGACAAAGGAAGTTGAAACGCGCCTCAGCGTCATGGAGACGAAGATGCTGCGCTGGACGGCAGGAGTCACGCGCATGGACCGCATCCGAAACGATGCTATTCGGCAGAAGTTCGGTGTCGCGCCGATAACTGACAAGATGCGCGAAGCTCGCTTACGATGGTACGGCCACGTTCTGCGTGGAGAAGAAGACAGCGTCCGCAAGATAGGCCTTAACTTCGAGGTAACAGGAAAGCGGCCTAGAGGACGCCCGAAGCAGCGCTGGGCTGATACGTTACATACGGACTTGAAAGCGGCTGGTGTCCACCCTGATCTAGCGCTGGATCGGGAAAGGTGGCGTCATGACACCAGAATAGCGGACCCCGCTACGAAGCGGGACAGACGCTGAAGAAGAAGAAGAAGAAGAAGAAGAAGAATTAAAGAAAATTCAAAACCACCTAAACGGATGCGTAGCGCACCTCTTTTTAGCATTAAAAATGCTGCCTTGCTGTATTCTAAAATAAGCTTCAAAGCATTTTTTCCTTGAAGACATCTCAAATGGTGCAATCACCTAACGGGCCAGGTGAACTAAAGAGTTTCAAAAAATGATTTTAAATTTTCCTTCGACAAGAAACATTCTGATCTTCTCTCGGAGAATTTATAGTTCACTTTGACTAGGAGGATGTTCAGCTAATTTCAAAAGCGTCAATCTTGCCTAAAAGACTGTGCAATACAACACAATTTGCATTGAAAGATGTCCAGTTTGGTATGAAGAGTATCCAATTTGTTGTGAAAATTCTACATGTTAGAATAACAAAAAAGGGAATTGTAAAGAAACAAGAGAACTTTGAATATCAAGATACTTATCTTAAAGATAAAGGACGTCACTTTTGGGATGCGCCACGCATTCTATTTCTATGGAATGTCGTGGAGGCGATTTAAATGCGAATTTGGTAATACAATGACTTGCGGTGGCCAGCCGATGAAAAAGTCCGCGCGTTATCCTTCCCAGACAAGTCTGGTACCAATTCAGGTTCCACGGATTAAACATTGATTAATCTTATATATAGCATCATATAATACAATGCTAGTATTAGTAAAAGATTAATCGAAGTACAGAAATAAAGAGAAAATAAACAAAAAACATTAATAAAACACTATTTAATATGCTGTTACGGGATGTTTTGTTGCGATCAAAACTCTTGCGCCAGGCGGGACTCGAACCCGCATCTTCTGCTTTCCGGGCAGCGATGTTCGCCTTACACCACCAGCGCTGTTTGACCGCACGTAACATCCGCGATATCCTCCAGGTCTGTCAGCACCCACCCGTGATACGGGGATATATAGCATCACCTGGAGGATATCGCGGATGTTACGTGCGGTCAAACAGCGCTGGTGGTGTAAGGCGAACATCGCTGCTCGGAAAGCAGAAGATGCGGGTTCGAGTCCCGCCTGGCGCAAGAGTTTTGATCGCAACAAAACATCCCGTAACAGCATATAGCCTCTCTACCAGCCTCTCCAGGCTTAAGCAAATGTGTTAAAGCATTGTTACTAGTAAGGTCTTCAGCTTAACCGGTTCCATGCTGATATCAGCGGCCGGCCCATCCCCGTATCACGGGTGGGTGCTGACAGACCTGGAGGATATCGCGGATGTTACGTGCGGTCAAACAGCGCTGGTGTTGTAAGGCGAACATCGCTGCCCGGAAAGCAGAAGATGCGGGTTCGAGTCCCGCCTGGCGCAAGAGTTTTGATCGCAACAAAACATCCCGTAACAGCATATAGCCTCTCTACCAGCCTCTCCAGGCTTAAGCAAATATGTTAAAGCACTATTTAATAATCAAGCAGAACTCACCGCAAACCAGCTGATTCGAGTTCGTGTTCAACTTCAGGAACGCGTTCTCGCGCGGTTGTGTCAGCTGCCGTTCCCATCCGGTGTCCATGGTCTTCAGTTGGCGAGCCATGGATCGCACATCGAGCTGGCACGACTCCAACTCCTGCAAATCGGCACTTTACACAGCGAAATGAATGGCGTGCTAAAGAAACCGAAGAAGAGCCTCCGAAGACAAACTGACGATGAAAAACGAGGCTGTAGAAGTGTGCGAAACACTATGAAGGTACACGGCTACCTTGGCGAGTTTCTTTTTCTCGTCGGTGATCGCCTCGATCTGATCTTTCAGCACTTTGCGTTTCTCGTCGCGCCGCACTCGCACGCTCTCGATCAGATCGCGCCGCCGATTCTCGACCGTGTTCGATACTTCCTGAAAATCACACGCACATGCAGTTCAGTTTCACAATGACCCACATAAAGGTCGGGGCGAACGCCAATGTGGCGACGGACCGTATGGCGAGACAGGGCTAGAAAACCCTAGGCAGCACAGTTTACTTAAAAGTCAAAGGATAAAGGCAGGCGTTAGTCAGTCCCTCTGTGGAGTGTGCCACACATTCTACTTCTGCATAGCATCGTGGAGACAATTTGAATGCGTACTTGGCCCATACCATGACCTGTGGTGGCCAATCAACAGACAAAACTGTGAATCACCTCCCCGACAGGCTGTGTACCTAATCACTCACCCCGCAAAGCGTGGTTGGCATAAGAGAGAAGCGAATTCAAAGCTCTTCGACGACGATTTCAGGTTCGCTTCACTCCAATGCCAACCATGCTTTTTGGGGTCGGGTTGATTAGGTACAGAGCAGCGTAGCCGGAACTTCTTGTTTATTTATTTATTTATTTATTCAGAAAAGAAGGTTGATCTTTGGTTATCAGTACCTTGAACAAGTTATAAATTCGGTAGTTAGCCTTCTTAATTTATTATCCTTCACTTATACCTTACAGTACTATCCGCGTGATACTAACAAAAGCAATAAAAAAGCAATAAGCAGAGATCTGTGAATTTTATCCACTAGCATGTCCTGTAGACAATATTTATATAGTAACTGTTGTTGTTGCTTCGAAGGTTGGTTGTATTCTCGGATAACGATTCCGCCTCTCTTTTCCTTAGCAAAAGTATTCTGTCGGGAGAAATGGTATTTGGGGGACAGTTCCTCAAATGTCTCCGCCTTTTCCGGGCTCTGGAGAAGGCGCGACGTCGAAACGTCAGCCGTCATCAAGTTGACGACGGTCTTGGTCAACAGTTGAACGATCTCATCTATACAGATTGACTACGTTATACCAAGATTTATTGAAGGCCTTGGACACCAAACAGCAGTCAGTTTCAGTGAAAAATCCTTTTTTAGTAGCGTGTCAGTTAGTAATAAGAGAGCAAGAAGGGAAATGCCAATGAGGTGAAGGCATTTTTTCGCCGTCGCCGCCACAACAATTCATAAGCGACCGTTTCACACACCCTTATCACTGACATAATCTCCTGTCAGTGGAGACAAAACAGCTCCTTGGCAAGACTACGACCGTGGATCCCCTGACACCGCCCCGTCGAACATGCTACCTCGCGAATATAAAATATTGCCTCGCGAATCGATAAATATCGATTGATTGGTGGATCCATTTCGCTCAACTGTTGTCGACCTCATTTGCTGTCAAAATCGCATCTTCCTCATCGCAAATCGCATCAAACGATCTACCCTGACTGAAATCTGTCTATTTCCCCACAACCAAGAGCCTTCAACAGTTGCAATTTCCACGAGCAAGACCTGAAATCGGTACTTGGAAGAATGTTGCGCCGTGTTCGTAAGAGAAACTCCAGTATCTGGCCCAATTTGACGCATTTGCGTCAAGATAGACCACATCCTGGAGTTCCTTCCTCCACTTGTTCTTTATGCAGAACCAAATGACACCCGCGCTTATATCCGCTAGCAGCGAAATCCAAACAAGCGCTCTGAATCTTCTTCTAAATCACCTGCGGCGCAAGAACTTCTTATTCAGAACTCTTTCGGTAATATCGATTCCCCCATTCCGTTCTAGTAGAGCCACATGCTAGCCAAGGTATGAAGCGAGTCTCAAAATCGATACTGATCGATATGCCATTTCCATGTCGAATTGAACAGATTTCAAATCAAATTGGACACTCTTCTAAGCTATCCTAAGAGTAAGAGTTTTGAAATCGAATCGAACTCCTCCAAATCGAAATGTGCTTCTTCTACATTAAACTAGAAACTCTCCATGATGGCTGTAATGATGTTCTGATCAAGGAAGAGTTGGTATAACTTTCTTTGAAATTTTAATTCACCTACTCTGCAAGTGAAGAGTGCAGGAAGATAGCCATTCTTAGTAGAAAAAAGGCTGTGTCATGCTCTCATCCAAGGCGTCACGATTTTTATTCGGCTGACAGCAGAATGTCTGCTTGCATGGAGTTTGACACCTGTTAGCGATACAACAAAAACAGCTGCAACTTCGGTTGTATAGGTATGAAGCTCGATTAAGTCAATCAACTCAATTCATTGACAACGTTTCGGGCTCTAAGCCCTTCTTCAGGTCTAAAAACAGCAGTGCTGCAGATTATATACAACAATATACAGACATACAACTCATCACAGGCCTGGGAACTGTGGGGTAGGAAGATGGCGAGGGGGAGGGGAAGGAGGTAAGAGGTTTCTGTTGCGCGGTTTGGCCGTCAATGAAGAGCAGTGTTCTTTCTAGTGCTTATAGACAGCTCTTCATTGAAGGCCAAACCGCGCAACAATCCCTTGGCCCCCCCCCAATCCTCCTACGCCATTGTTCCCAGATCTGCGGTGAGTTGTATGTCTGTATGTTGTTGTATATAATCTGCAGCACTGCTGTTTTTAGACCTGAAGAAAAGCTTGAAGTCCGAAACATGGCCAATAAAGCATTGACTAAATCGAGATTCACAACTACACAACCGAAATTACAACAACGAAGCTCAGGGAACCAACGATTTTACAGAAACAACTGCAGAGAACACACATGTCCTCACTTTTTGGCTTATTTAAGTGGCATTTACACTATCAATCAAGTAAAAGTTGCGGCGAATCTTTTGAGTGCACGGCGGTTTCAAGGCGCTTCATGATTGCTTTAAAACACATATTAATTTAATATTTTTTCTCTAAAAACAAAGTTTTAATAAAACTAATATTCCTATTGCGGCGGGTAAATTTCAGTGCTTGAGATTAATGAATTTGCTGGTGTATTATAGGAAGAGATTGCGCCGCGCACTCGTTCTAAACATTGCGTTGTCTCTCCGAATGATCGTGTTAATGCTACTTAATGCGTAAAAATATAGAAACATTAATTCGTTAATTCGTTATTCTGGTGTTGATTCTGTTTCGTTTCTCTTTTTTCTTCTGACTTGTTTGATTTCTGCTCTTACTCATGTTCCAATGGGAATGGCACGTCATTTTTGACGTAAATAAATAAATAAATAAATAAATAAATAAATAAATAAACAGCAAAAGCGAACACAATAGAAGAAATACGACGCCATTCTCCACTGCACAACTTTAGATAAACGGCACTTACAGTAGCAATCAACTACACAATGCAATGATCTGGACGAGCGCACGGCACAATCTTCTGACAAAAGCCGCTCTTAGTGTCGTTGTGCACCTTATAATGCATCTAATACACTGTTTTGCATACGTGAATAGGAATTCTAGACCCAATCAAAAAGTCTTCTTGAAACAGGCTGTATATGAGCTTTTTCACACAAATTTTGTTAAAACAAAAGACTAATTGGATCTATCCTAATCGGCGGGGGTGTTTTTACTCACCATTCACTATCTTGGACTTTCTTGGAGTCCGTGAGCTTCACCTGCAGCCCCAGGATGTTGACGGCTCTTGGGCAAATTCAAGGAGGCGACGCTGCAGCGTGTTAGTGCAGACACAACTGTCACCTTAGAGTTGCCCCTCCCGACCGATTAATTTGTCCTTGTTATAATGAGCCTATTTGGAACTTTAAAAATCTTTGTTTTTTCCTGAAATGTGTTGGCTTGAAACGTGCCCAGTTTAAAGTGAAAACGGTATAAAGCGAAGCCAAATGCAGTTCAATTAAGATGGGACCAACCCAATGATTACTTTGCTGCGCTCACTTAAAATGAAGAGAGGAAGGAGAAGGAATGAAAACAAGATGGCACGACCTTAGTAGTGCCGCACCTGTAATTGAGTGGGTACTACGGCTACATATACCGACGTCGGGCCGGTGATGCGACGTATCAGCAGAACGAATGTGGAACCGACGATGTTTGCAGAGCTCTCGAAAACAATGCGATGAAAAACGGTCAGCGAGAGTCACGTGAGACTATAAACGAATCACATGCGCAAGTGCGTGTGATGCGGTTGATTGCAGCGGGAACGCCCTTAGCATTGCTGCAGTGCGGGAAATCTGGGCGAGAGAAGACGAGTTCATATTCAAGGAAAGCCAAGAGAAGCACCTATCCTAGTCGGAGGGGGAGGGAAACACCGCCAAAAAAGGTAAACAAACACAAATCGGACAGCCTCCGCCGACTGGAAAACTCCATAGGAAGGTCCTCCCATGGGCTAGCTCCGTGTATTGCCCTTGCAAAATAGTTAATTTCAATTCTACCGTCGATTCCAAAGACATCTCCCCCCCCCCCCGAATAGGATAGATCTTAAAGTAGTAGCAAAACCATCTATTAGTGTGACATAAAGGATAAGGGAAAAGGACGATGTTCGTGAATCCCTCCGTGGAATGCGCCAGGCTTTCTCCTTCCCTCCTTTCTCCTGTCGTGAAAACAATTTGAATGCGTGTTTGGCCGACACAACTGACTTGAGGGGGGGGGGGGGGGGTCATTCAATGGACAAGTCAAGAATAGCCCTTCTTAAACAAGTCTGGTACCAATTCTAAAATTGATGGTCTAAAATTGACTCCTGTGATCATGAGAAAGCGTAACAGCAGTAAACTACGATGTGCAGAAATGTTCGCAGTTCGCGGACTCGAACTCAAAAGCCCTCCGGTGTACTCCTATGAGGCGGCGCTCATACCGATTGCGCCAACGAATCACATCTCGTCATTGGGGTTGATGAGTGTTGCGCACACACAACTCTTCTTCAGGTCTTTGAAAAAGCGCTCAGCAAAAACTGACCGTGGTTCTGGACTCCGCTCCCACGGCCCTACATCCTGTCATAATAGCATCGCAAAAGCCCACCTTGAGTTGAGAACCTTTCCTTGTAAAACATTTGCAATCAAAACGAACTCTTTCAAATAGAAACGACCTTCCTACAGGTCAAACTATCGACTCTCTAAGATGGTTAGAACAATTTTTAGTTCAAAAAAAATTAGGTGTAGCTGTTTCTGAATTTTTTTTGTGATTTAGCTATCCGAATGAGTGAAACAATTTTACAAAATTTTGTTTCTTTAAAAAATATAATAAACTAAACTTTGTTTTAAACGAGGCAGTAATCATTTAGCGTATTAAAGGACGAGATCACGCCATGTACTCAGAACGTCCGTAGCGATATCTATTCAATTGATAGTGTAAATGCTGCTTACATGAAGCATTAAAGTGGGGATATGTGCTCTTCACAACTGCTTTTGTTGTATCGTTTATAGGTGTGAAAATTCATGAGAACAGACATTTTACTATCAATCGAATAAAAATAGCGACGCCTAGGACGAGGGCATGTCGTAGTCTTCTTTTTTAGCAATAAAAAATGACGGCCTTTCTGCTTTTTAAAACAAACTTTAAACCTTTGTTTTCCCTCAAGAATTGTATGAAAATTTAAAACTCGGGTTTACTCATTGGGTAAGTTAATTAAAACCTCAAAGAAATCATACCACATAAAATTCCATTCAGTTTCTATACGCTTCGAGTGGCTGGTATCGAGGTTGTAAGCTCTCACAAAGACGCTTTCCTGCGATCAAAACTCTAGTGCCAGGTAGGATTCGAACCCGAACCTCCTCCTGACCGGGCAGGAATGCTCTACGCCATTACACAACCGGCGCTTTTTGGTATATGGGTGTTGGGTTCGATGAAACAGGGTCGGTGGTGTAAATAGAATAATTCCCGCCCGCCCGGTCAGGAGGTGCGTTTTCGAGTCCCGGCTGGCGCTAGGGTTTTGACCGCAACAAGACATCGTTCCGAGAGCATACTAAAATTGTCATTGTACAGAAAAAAAGGTATTTTAATCATTTTGGAGAGTCTATATCTCACTGTAGAGGTAGATCATTTCGACCATAGGAGTTCGTCATGATTTCAAAGATCTTACGCTAGCTTAGAGGAGTGTTCAGCTTGATTTGAAAAGTGTCCAATTCGACGTGAAAATGGTACACACACAGGTCAACCGTGGATCAATCCTATGGAATCTCCTTCTGAAGGCTCACAGTTGTCATATATTACCAAAAGATGATAAAGAGGCATTTCTCACTGAGGACCACTCAGAGAAAACGCTAACGTCTCAACGAACAAGGCAAAAATCTACCACAAAAGACAGCTCTGAGGCAGACGCAGCCGGCTGCTGCTATGCTCACACCGCAGCCACTGTAATACATCCGTGCAACGACGACGGCGACGGCGGCGACGTCGCCTCGCGCCGGCGTTAGACATTCGAAGCGATGATGGGAAAGGCGCAAAACGCGATAACACGAGCTTTTTATAAAGCGTCATCGATCGCCATCCCACACACACGATGAGTTGATTCGTGGTGGGTGGACGGGTGACGAGGCAGAGAGGTACACCTCACATGCAAAAGGTCGTCCATTCCAGGGTCTTTTTAGGTCCATGCGCCCGAGTTGAATAGGATGTGGGCGTAGCAATCAGGATAAAGTAAGGCGTCACTTAATCCTTTTTAGGATGCGCCACGCACTCTACTTCTACGAGATGTTGTAGAAGCAATTTAAACGCGTATTCGGCCATATAACGACTTGCGGTGGCCAGCGGACGAATATGTCAGCGCTCTATCCTTCCCAGACACGTCTGGTACCAATTCACTGGTACCAATTCACCGAACCCGGAGGGATGGAAGGGTTGAATGACCTGAGCGTGAATTCCGAACCAAGGATCTCGTATCGGATGTACGCGATACTTTCTCCAACTGTTGCGCTCCACGCATTCGGCCATAAAGTCAGCAAACGAAGTGTACGCTATCAATCAAGTAAACCTCGCAGTACATCGGTTAGGCGCATGGCGCAATCTTAACGTTCAAAGCAAGTAATCAAAACGATTACAGAAATGGCGGCTCTGCCACTTGATGAGCTCTAGAAGTTCAATCCTGCATACTTTTTTACGCAAAGGGCCGGCTCTCAGTTTTTAAAATTTTCGAGAAGACGCACGCTCCCCAGATCATTATCTCAGTTTAAATGGCTCATGAACAGACATTTCCTAAAGTAACTAAGTAGCTCTTATGTCTTGTCTTTTCGAGTTTTCTGTTGTTGTTGTCTTTGTATTGTATTCAATACGTATTTTATTGGCGTTAATTGTATATAAATAAATAAATCGATTAAATAAAACGTAAATGTAAATAAACAAATAAACATGTCAAGGACGCGTGTAGCGCAGTCGGAGGAGGTGTCCTGTGCACCCGATACCAGGGTCCTGGTTTGGATTTCCCGCCCATGCCAACCAGCCCTCCATCCCTGCGGAGGCGGTGAGCTGGTACCACGAGGGATAAAGCCCTGACATGTTCACCGGCAGGCCACCGCAAGTCGTTCAAATCGCCTTCGCGACATCCGGCAGAAGTAGCATGCGTGGCGCACCCCAAAAGAGATTGAGTCCGTCTCAATCCCTTTTGGGGTGCTGTTTATTCTCGTTTATCAATTATGTATTTTAACTGTATTTATTTACACTTCCAAAAAATAAATACGTTTTCGGATCTACCCCAGTCGGAGGGGAGCACTAGAAATGCGAAACAAATATCAACAGGTTGGTTACTTTCAGCTAGGACTCTACAAGAAAATCTCCATAGGAATGCTGCATCAGTGTGTCGCCCTTGTAGAACATTCATTTGCAATTTACCCATCGTTTTCGAGAAAGCTGAGCAAAGCGTTCCCCTCCCGTTAGGAAAGACCGGCATTTTCCTAACATGAAAATTAACTAAAATGCCTCACTCTAATTAAAGCTAAGAATTCCTAGCTCATAATCTGGTTAATTTGATTGGCCATCCATCGTGTAGATGATTTGACATAGAGTGCTATTCGGTGCACTGTTCAATCCGATCTCATATAAGGAACGAAAATGTCGGTTTCATCGGCAACACCCCACGCCAAGATCGATTAGTGAGCAGGTCAAATACGGATTCTCATGCCTTTTCCAAGAGCCCAACAAATGGAATGCATGGCGCAATCCCAGAAAGGAAGCGAGCACAGTCGACAGACGACTGAGGAACCGACGCTATCTGCACTGAGACAGAGAAGAAGAAGGCTAGACGGACGCACGATGCATGACTCATCGGACTATAAACATCATCATCCCTATCAATGGTAACATCTAGCCCGTGATAGAGCATACTGTAGCGGAGTGGATGGATTACACTACGACGAAAGGCACAGAATCCTAAGTGCAGCAAGTACGAGGCTGCCTGTTTATGCTGTCGTTAAGCTACAAAGATACCTAACCGACTCTCTGAATTCAAGAAGGGCAAATGATTCACACTCGACTAACCGAAACCCTCACACTCACCGCCTGAGCAAAACAGCTCATTAAGCGCGCCGTAAGCTGTTGAGGATGACGCAACTAGCGCTCAGAATAGTATACAGTGACGAAGCAGCTCATTGCTGCATTCAGAACGAACTCTTCCTCACATAATGACAATGTTACCGTACCCTCAGCTAAGCAGAACGAAATCTCGAGGAAATAAGAGCAGCTAATGTGATGATATTTTGGCGAGATATCTACACACGCTTCATGCGTTAATACACCATTTTCACGTCCGTCAAATTATGCTACATCAAAGGGTTCGTGTGGATTAGTGGCGAAACAAACCTGATTAAAACTTTTTAATTTTATACAAATTAGACACTTTTCAGTCGAACTGGACATTTTCTACTTCAATTTGAACACTTTTAAAACCAAATTGGACACCTTCCAAATGAAAATGGGCACTTTTCTAATCAGACTGGACATTCTTCTAAGTCTAAGCCTAATATTTTTGAAATCAAAGTGAGCTCTTCCAAACTGAAATGATCTTCTTTTATAATACATTAATAATACATTAAACTAAAAACTCTCCAAAAGCGTAAGAATAATTTTTTATTCAAAGAAAGTTTTAGTATAACTTTTTTGAGTAATTCATTTACACAATAAGTGAAGACATTGATTGAAATTTTATGAAAATTGTATTTTTTGAGGAAAAATAGTGGTTTAAAGCTTGTTTTAAGCATCAGTAAGAAGGCCATTTTTAGTGCCAAAAAATTGCCCCATACCCTCATCTAAGGCGTGATCTTTACTCGAGTGTAAGCAGAATTTCTGTTCACATGAAGTTCGACACCTGTTAACGATACAACACAAACAACTGTAAAGAACACACATAACCTCACATTGATGGATCATGTAAGTGGCATTTGCACCGTCAATCAATAAAAGATACGGCGAACCCTTTGAGCATGGCGCGATCTGATTGTTTAATGAGCTATATGCTTGTTTCTTTGTTGTGCTTTAAGAAAAATTTCAATTTAACATTTTTCTCTAAAAATGGAAATTTTTAAAAATTATTACACATATTGGGTAGGTAAACCAAACAATTTCAGTGAAATCATACTAAACATTTTCCTTGAACAAAAAATTATTCTAACCTTTCTGGAGAGTCTCGGGTTTAATGTAGAAGAAGTTCATTTCGATTTGGAAGAGTTTGCTTAGATTTCAAAAGTCTTAGGCCAGCATAGAAGAGTGTCCAATTTGATTTGGAAACTGTTTAATTCGACGTGAAAATGGTATATAGATAATTGTTTTATGATTCATTCATCCGAAGCTATGGCTTCAGCGAACTGATACTCTAGATTGGTCTGAGAAATGTATGAGATCACACAAAATCAGTACGAATTTGCATGAAAAGCGCTAGTTTTCCTTTATATGCAAATGTTCAGCTCATTTTAAACGGCAAGAATATAAATTTTCTCGGTGCAATATAATAGAAAGTCATATAAAATTCTCCTTGGGCAATACAAATTATTCTAATCTTCCTACACAGTGTCTGGTTTAATCTATAAGATGCTCATTTTGATTGGGAAGGATCTCACCATCAGTTTGGTTTGAATAGCGTCCAGCTTCTATTGTAAAATGTCCAATAACAGAAATATTAAGTGGCTTAGCATAACACCATATCAGATCGTCCCCTTCGAAAGTTGAACTACTCCCGCAAAATACCAGTCGCCGGCCGAAGGATTTTATATACATACGCTCTTTTTCATCCTTTTATTTGCATAGTTCCTTCCACTCAGCACTAGATCTGTTTTTGACTTACATAACTATGTGTACGAGGTTATGCACACCTTTAAGTGCAATAAATAAATAGCATCGGATCTATTCTAGTCCGGGGGCCACATAACTAAAAAGTATTGTATGTAAGAAATCCACTTGGGACTTACTGAGCGGCTACTACAGAACAATATAGGACCTTAAACAGGAAAAGTCACAAACAGAAAAAAACCGAAAAATTACATTTGTTGCGGTTGTAAGCCGGCAAAGCTGTGTGCCCTCTTCACCATGTTATATCCCGGTTATGACATGTCAGCCGGCGGTCAGGACGCGGTATGCCTCCATTCCGTCGCTCTTTTCCAGTCGAGACGGTTGTAAACCGCGGCGATTTTTTATTTATTTTTTTGTTTGTTCGTTCGTTTTGGCTTCTTTTAGGTTCCAACTCGTGCTCCAGGAGCCACTCGGTAAGCATCAATTCATTTTGTTACCTACTTTTTAGTTATGTGGCCTCCCGAACTAGGATAGATTCATAGCATCATATGGACTACTTACAGCTTGTACTGCAACAGGTAACATTATTAAGAAGTACGTAGATGGTGAAGCAACGCCTCTCCATACTAAATTAGAATTACTAAAGGTTGCATAAGAAGAGAAAATGGAAAAGGAAAACAAACAGAATGATAGCGAATCCTAAAGAACCAATGAATGTTGTGTATGCCACATCTCCTATTCACCCCCAACCGCCCTGGACGAACTCGAAAAATAATTTTAAAAGAACACACCTGAAAAGTGCCATTAATCTGATCGACGATCTTGTCGACATTCTTGTCCAACTGCTCGATTTCTTGACTGACCGTTATGTGCGCTTGATCAAGAGCACGTAGACGACCCTGAGCAATACCGTATGGAAAATGTCAGCCGAAAAGCGCAAGATAATTAAAACAGCTAGAGAGACGAGAAGACGAGCAACAGCATAGTTGGGCAGTGCATCTCTTGGAAGCTTCGAAGAATTTTATCAAAATGGAATGATAACAGTCTAATTATCATTTCATGTTGACTAAAATTCATATAAAGTATAAAGTGGAAGTTGTTTTTGAAGCGATTTTGTTGTTCATTTTCTGAAACAGGGAAGAGAAAGAAGAAGAATGTTTATTAGCCAAAACGTGATACGGTATACAATTTGCACGAAACATGAATTGAACTGGCTATTACAAAGAAGAATGTTTTGTGAGAAGTTCTTTACTCCGTAATCTGTTGTGCTAAGTCACTCTTTCGCTCAACAAATTATGGATTCTGCTTTTGCCGATCTTTAGAAAACCAACTTTCGCTGCAACCTTTTGTGCTGAACTTCTTTTGAATCACTTTTTGGCTCAATAAATGTCCTATGTTCCACGTTCTATGTACAACATATATGGAAACTGTTAATAAAGAATAATTATAAAACTGAGTAGTACTGACTCAAAATTAATTATTTTCCCAACTTTTCCCATAAGAGTACGCGACATAATTTTCCATATAATTTAAGATTTAAGATAACCATATAATTTTAACTCTAAATTGTATATAATAGGTTGTCACATAAGTTCTGTCCGATTACGATAGGCATTACTTTGTTATAGTTTTTTAGGGTCAGAGAACATAATTGTGTATAATTTGTATACCATTTTGTGGCGCTCGTTTCGCTCTACAAAACGTACAATACAGCTTTTAAAAAGTTGTAAACATAGCATCGTTTTATGTGGTGGACAAAACCATGGAAAAATGCACTTCTGGGTAATAATGCTTCGTGAGTTCAAAGTTGGCCGCAGTGTCAGCAAGGCAACTCAAAACATCAAAAAGGCCTGGGAAGAGGACTCCGCTAATAAACACATCGAGCGCGAATTGAACCAGAAGTTCCGTTTTGGAGAAGTAGACCTCGAAGACGGGGACCGTTAAGAGCGACCACTCAAGCGTGATGACGGATGTTTGAAAGAAAGACAAGAACCTTCTGCATGAGAAACGGTAGGCGAGAGGTCAGTCGTACAACCATTTTGAGGCACCCAGATGTGATAGGCAGGGTGAAAATGCAGGATAAGTGCGAGCCCCACAAAGCAACTAAGGAACAGCAAAGGTGCCGCCCGCTCGCATGTCTCACATCTGACCATCCGAAAATTAAACCAGTTGAGGGTAAAGTTTTCCCGTTTCCCGCTTATTCATCGGACCTAGACCTGACAGATTTTCATCTTTTCAAACCTCTCGCTTGTTTCTTTGGGTGGAAAGTCTTTTCCAACGAAGCAGATACCGCAATTGCCTCTAAGCGTTTCGCTGTTTCTAGGGATGGTTAACAAACTTCACTTTCAGCTGAGATATTACACCGTAAACTTGTCGTCGAACATCGTACAGAACTTATGTGACAACCTAATATTTTGTACTACTCAAGCATTGTAGAAAAATAACGCAAAGCATACCTTTGCTCGATAGACCACAATCTCAGACATCCGCTTGAGAGCGATCGAGAAAGGGATCACCGTGTGTTGGGTGCATTTCTTGCTGAAATTAGGGACTGAAATGCGAGAGACAGACGAAGCAATAGACAACTGAATTCTAAATCATCAACACAACGCGACATTTCAGAGATTTCGGATCCGCTCAGATCTATCAAGTCTTTTGTTCCTACGTCTCCGGACCAAAACTAGTTCTGTATGTTCTTTGCGCGCTACATGGCTAGCGCAGCCGGGAGGGGCGCCAACTGCCGCATGTGCCTTGAAAAGCTCGTGTCCCGCTCAGGGTAGCCTATTCGGGTATTCTACCCTCTGGAGTTGCTGAATAGTGGCTGGACTATCTGTGCGTGGAAAGACACCGACCTGCTATGCACCCACTCGTCTTCACAAGGTCCGGCATTAAGATTTGGAGAACACAATGCGACTGATGAACGCCGACCTTTATCCGTACGTTCTACGATTTCAGAAATTAAAGCTGTTAGCTTTAGAGCTTCCCCCTCGTCCTTCTTAATTCGCAGACGCCTAACTAGAGAAAGCCCAGAACGGTCGGTTGAACCTGGAAGAACAATCATCATAGCGAGGGCTCTCCACCGTCTGAATAGAGGAAATCCAGATCTACAGCTGCCCATCGCCACTCTGCAAAACGATTCCCGCCCAAATTCCAAAGCACAGGAATCGTCCTGTAGGCGCCGTCAGTGGGACGACGATAGGCATGGTTGGCGTACATATGTAGAGGAGAAGGCAGTTGCTCCACGAGCGGAATGTCATGGATTCGGTTCCTGTGTTGGACAGTTATTTTGCGTTATTGTAGTCGTCATTCTCAAGCAATGTAGAAGCTTCCCTCGATAAAGTTCTCCGGTGAAATACTATTCTGGACAAAGAGGTGATGAAGAACTAGCGAATCATCGTTATACTCTTCCGAAACGTTATAACTTTAAAAGTTCTCATTAAAACAATGGTGGCTTTTTTCAAACCCGGCTGAAACGATTATGCGAATAATGGCACCTTTGGAAAGCCCCGGGTCTTAGGATGATTCCGATGAGAGTAGCATTAGCACGAAGGATTTTTGATCCAAACAACAGATTCGTCTTTGGAACTCACATTGGATAACCGAATCGGATACGTCATCATACTTCTGGTAAAAATCACTAATCTAACTAGGGAAGGGTTCTGACCTCCCATGAAACTTCAAGTTGAGACCAGGGTCATTAGAAAGACCTCGGAATGCTGATTGCGAATATGGCTGTCAAAATTGCAAAATGAAACTCCTCAGTAGGAGTTATGGCCTACCGAATTTGAGTGGCCTGATCGCAGGTTCGCCGTGCGAAAGAGTTGGAGCGAGAGCGATGAGTGGTAGGGTCTCCGTAAGAACACTTCGCTGGCTGCGGGGGTGGCGCAGAGGTAGTGCTCCCACTCGTCACGTGTGACGTCGTTGGTTCGGTCCCCATTGCTGCCGATGATTTGCAAATCATATTTTAACATCGAAATTACCTTTTATTCGGAATTATGGGAGGTGTTTGATTAAATAGCCAGAAAACTATCATACACGTTTGTAAGAATGCTTGAAGGCAAAGAACTGCTATGGTGACATTTTTGTTTACTATTTTGCATGTGGGCGCGTGGAGCGCAGTCGGAGGAGGCGCCGGCTGTCGCCTGCACCCGATACCAGGTTCCTGGTTCGGATTTCCCGCCCAGGCCAACCAAGCCTTCCATTCCTCCGGGGTCGGTGAATTGGTACCAGACTTGTCTGGGAAGGATTAAGCGCTGACTTGTTCATCGGCTGGCCACCGCAAGTCATTGTATGGCTAAATACGCATTCATGTCGCCTCCACGACATCCCGTAGAAGCAGAATGCGCTGGCGCATCCCAGAAGGGATTGAATAACGCCGTCCTTTATCCTTTTATTTTGCATGAATAGAGTCCACATCTTATATTGAACGAATGGAGGTGTTTCTAACTACCTAGGCAATCATGGAACAAAGCAGAATAATGTATGTGTAATAAGGAAGCCCAAAATGTCGCTGATCTACAGCTCTTTCTTCACTCACTATGTCCTTTTCACCACCAATGGTGGGTGGTGTCCATTCTTCTTGCTGAATTTGGGATGCCAGACGACAACGACGCACCAACTTTTGAAGAGAAAAACTTCGCTAGGAAGTTCGCAGCTATTCGACGGGCATTTTTGCAAATGTGCATGATAGTTTTCCCGGCTATTTAATCAAACACGTGTAATAATTCAGAACTAAAGGTCATTTCGAAGATAAATTATGATTTGCAAAGGAGCCGGCAGCAACGGGAACCGAACCTACGACGTCGCACCTGACGATCCGAAGCACTACCTCTGCGCCACCGCCGCAGCTCGCCGCCCCTTCTTACGGAGCCGCTATGACTCATTGCTCTCACGCCAGCTCTTTCCCACGGCCAGCCTGTGCTCAGACCACTCAACTTCGGCAGGCCATAACTCGCTCAGGAGTTTCATTTTGCAATCTTGACACCCATATTCGTAATCAGCATTCCGAGCTCTTTCTAATGATCGTGGTCTCAAATTGAAGTTCCATGGGAGGTCGAAACCGTTTCCTAGTAAGGAAGCCGAAAATCCGATCTGGTGAAAATCACTTCTATGTGAATCGCCCTAAGATCTAAGCTTTTCAAAAATCTCATTGCTCGCACAATCTATTTAACCAGAGTTTGAAAAAGCGAAGGATCCGAGTTATCCGAATCGGCGTCGAATCCAATGTCTAGTAGAGAATTTACTTGCACTAGACTGTCGTTTATCATAAGGACAACTGTTCGTCTGTGCCCAAGGGAGCAAAGTGTGTTAAAGAATCTAATAGACCATCATAGGAAGACGGATAAGTGTTTTAAACTACCAGGCTGTCCAATAATTCTTGTCCGAAAACTTCACCATTTTTAATTTTTTAACTTTATTGAAAAACAAGTCTAATCAACAATATAATCACCACAGTTATCCACAGTGGCCCATCGATTGGGCAGGTCGCCGATGCCCTTCGCCCAGAACTCCGGGGGCTGCGACTCGAAGAAGTCCGAGATGTCGGATTTGAGGTTGTCGTAGTTGGTGAATTTTCTTCCGGCCAAATGGTGCTTCAGCGGGCGGAACAAGTGGTAGTCGGAGGGGGCGAGGTCCGGGGAATACGGCGGATGGGCAACCGTCTCCCAGCCGAGCGTCGCCAACTTCTGCTGGGTCTCCTTCGCCACGTGGAGGCGCGCGTTGTCGTGCAGCAGGTGGACCGAGGCCCGTCGGGGACGCTTTTCTCGGATGGCGGCGGCTAGTTTCTCGAGCTGATCGGTGTAGATGGAGGCGGTGACCGTCCTGCCTTGCGGGAGCAGCTCGAAGTACAGCTCGAAGTTCTCCGCGCGGGATCCAAACGGCACGGCGGGCGACGTTGTCGTAGAGGACCCAGCTCTCATCCCCAGTGACCAGGTCCTCGAGAAACTCCTTGCGATGCGGACGACACTCGTAGTACACGAACGCACGAATTCGACCTTGGTCCACTTTAGCTTGTACTGGTAGCTAGACGCGGCGACTGCGCCTTATATACCCCTAGCGTGGAACTCTGGAGAACCTTCTAGAAGGTTTTTACACTTGCCTGATATTATAACACTTCTAAGGAAATCTATAGAATTTTGAAAATTTTGAGATAGGAATTATTGGACAGCCTAGTGTGTCGCCAGCTTCGGGTAAATAATTTTGCTACAAACTATTAGGTTGTAACGAAATAAATGGCACTGAACCACTGTAAAATTAAACAGTTAATATCTCGGCTTGTAGGCAAGTTTATTAATCGAAATAGAAACCTTCTGGTTCTACACATCTTTGCCAACGTGACACAAGCTTTTTTATCCCAGCAGCATAAAAATCAGAAGTTCTGGAATTGACGAAATCTTCGAAAGCACTTTCGGCATCCTGTTGGTATTTGAATATTTTCCCTACCAAGAAGTCGCCAAGATGCTTGAAGAAATGGTAGTCTGTTGGGGAGAGGTCGGGAGAAAACGGAGGATGTGGTAGAGTTTCAATGCTCAGCTCATTCAATTTCTGCAACGTCATTCGTGCTACATGGGGGCGAGCATTGTCGTGCAGAAGGAGAACTCGCCTTCGGTTTACCAAGGCCGGCCGGATATCCTTCAAGTTTTTCATCATTTCTTCAATTTCAATGCAGTACTTCTCTGCCGTGATGGATTCACCGGGAGGGAGGAAATAATAATTCCCAGCGAACACCACCATACTGTCACCATTACTTTCTTTTGGTGCAATTCCGGCTTCGCAAAAACCTTGGGGCTCTCATCGCTGTCCACCCACTGTGCCGATCGTCGCCTGTTGTCGTACATTATTCATTTCTCGTTACAGGTTACGATGCGATCAAGGAATGGGTCCGTTTCGTTCCGTAGAAGCAGTGCGGACGAGATCTCATATCGTCGGTTTCTTTGCTCCTCAGACAGCTCGTGAGGCACCCATCTTTCCAGCTTTTTGGTCTTTCCAATTTCCTTCAGATGCCGGGCAGCTGTGTTGTGACTGACGCCAAGAACCTTCGCTATCTCCCTGGTACCTTTGTGTGGATCCTCCTCTACCACATCTCTCAGCTTGTCCTCATCAACATCACTATGCCTCCCACGACCTTCATGTCCTTCCGAGCTCTCATCTCCATTCCGGAACTTCTGAAACCAACGATATGCCGTCCGAACTGTGGAACATCCTTGACCGAATGCGGCGTTGATCTTCTCGTCCGCCTCCTTAGCTGTAGTGCCCAGCTTGAATTCATACAAGTAAATGCCTCGGATTACCCTTTTGTCCATCTGCAAAAAAGTCAATAAAACTCTAAAGTTTTCCCACTTTTACATAGAAAATTTGGTACTCACCGGTAGAGCAAAGTTTGCGCTTCTGAATGATATGCCACATGTTACGGTTTGTTCTTGATCAAACGCGTAAAGACGCGCCAAAAAATGGCGCGAGCCAGTGCCATTTAATTCGTTACAACCTAATAATATCTCAACAAAAACTCCATACCGCATTTGCGAGAAAATTCGTAATTCTGTGCGAATTCGGAACTACTGTCTATGTTACAAAGGAATTCTCTTTATTTCAATAATCTGGACTTGGATACGCCTTAGTCGGAAGAGCTTACTTGATCACTGATGTCTGGCACTGTTGGCAAAACACCAAATCGCAGCATTCGCAGTATAGCAGCTGCTCCGTTGGATGAATTGTACATGACGGCACAACATCTTTTCGTTGCTTCTGTAAAATAGAACACATTAGACGTGGAAACATAAAAAAACAGTCGAGCGCATGTTGAATGTGGCTAAAGTCCGGTACAACTTTAGAAGAGAGCATGTCCCACATAACCAGACTCAGATTTTCGCTAAAGAGCGACTGATTTTGATCCAGAATGATTGACTTCTGCGCGTCAATTCAGCTCTTGTCATTGGAAATTTGGGCACGTGTAGCGCAGTTGAAAGAGATGCCTGCTGTCGCGTGCACGCGATATCATATTCCAGGTTCGGATTTCCTGCCCAGGCCAACGAACCCTCCATCCCTCTGGGGTCAGTGAATTGGCACTAGACTTGTCCGGGAAGGATGAAGCGCTGACTTGTTCATCGGTTGGGCACCACAAGTCATTGTGTGGCAAAATACGCTTTCAAATTGCCCTTATGACATCCCGTAGAAGCAGAATGCACGGCGCATCCTAAAAGGGATTGATTAACGTCGTCTCCTCTAGCCTTAATCTTTACAAATTTGTAACCGACAGTTTTCTAAGATCTCTTGAAACAAAAGCTCTACTAGAAGTACCTATACACAGTTCTAAAATAGTAAACTAACGCAAAAACAGTGAATATAGTAGCGCCTGTAAAAAGTCAGCAACCCCCATCAGAACATTCAGAAAAATCTACGCATTGGTGGGCTACCTTGTGTTCCTCTAACATCTCGACGAGCGTCTCACGTTGGGTGCCAGCAAAACGCATCACGTAGTCGGTACACCTAATTTTCGACGACCTGGCTCATGCGACAGAGCCTCCTATGATTGAGCGTCGACGAAGCTCGGAACTCCGGAGGCCTTCTCTCACTTGCGTGAGTCGTGTCACTCCGAGCATCGTCCTCTCGACTTCACACTGCCTGACCCCGATCAGGCGTTCATCCTGCTTTCGTACGGCCCAGGTCTCTGAGCAGGAAGAACAGAGGAGTCGAATAAGTGGGCACGGAGTCGGACGTTCTTCTTCTTCTTCGCGACTTCTTCGACGCTCTTGATACTCCCCAAGCCGCTCCTTTCCTCCCAGCCACTTCCGGAGCTAGGTCGTTGGCCATATTGACTTCGCGACCCAGATACACGTAGCTGGAGTATTCGGAGATGTTCGTTCCGTTGAGCGAGAATGGTCCATCAGAAACTTGTCCGTTCCTCATGAACACCGTCTTCGTAAGATTCAGCTGCACTCCAGCGTTCCCACATACAGTCGGTCAGCATTGGCTCCGCCTGGCTGATGCTCGGTGTTATGAGCACGATGTCGTCAGCAAAGGGTAGACGGTGCAGTTGTCGGCCGTCGACCTTCACTCCCACGCCTCTAGTTCGCGCATGATGTTTTCGAGGGGTGCTGAAGAGTTTCGAGGGTATGGTATCCCCTTGCCGAACCCATCTTCTCACGCTGATAGTGACATCGTCACCACACCCTCGAAACTCTTCAGCACCCCTCGAAGCCATGGCAAAACCTTAGTCGTGAATTTAGTTTACAGCTCTCGAAGGACTCTGATGTATTGGGAGGGAATGCCCTGAGTGAGCAGGGCTTCCATGACCGCTTCAATTTTTTGGTAAGTACTCTTTTTTTAGTCGAATGCCTTCTTCAGGTCAATGAACGTAAGGCACAGCGGTAGCTTGTACTCTCGCGACACTTCGATGAGCTTCGTAATGGTGTGTATGTGGTCGATCGTGCTGAATCCTCTCCGAAATCCTGCTTGCTCGCATGGCTGTCCTTCGTCCAGCGTTCTGCTGATCCTATTCAGGATGACTCGAGTGAACAGCTTGTAGACTACGGACAGTAGGCAGATCGGGCAATAGTTGCCAATGTCGTGCACGTCTCCCTTCTTGTACAGCAAGACGGTCCTCCTAATCTTCCACTGAAATGGAACCTAGCACTTCGACAGGTAGCCTGTGAAGAGCCGCGCCAGAGTGTTGATGAGCGCTGGCGGGAGGTTCTTCAGGTGTTCGGGTCTGATCCTGTCGGGACCGGGTGCTGTACGTTTCTTCACCGACGAGATGGCGTGTCGGATCTCGGAAGGGAGAACAGAGGAGACGACGTATCCATCCTGCGGAAGATGGCATGGGGGCAGGTGGACGTGGCTATCGAAGAGATCGGAGTAGAAGTCGTGGATGACCTTCTCCATGGTCCTTCTGGAAGAGGTGACGGTTCCGTCGGGACGTCGGAGAGCGGTCATCTTGGTCTTGAAGTTGGCGAAGTTCCGGCGGGCATTGCGGATGCTCAACCCTGCCTCTGCTGCTTCAGCCAACACTTCCGCCCTTCTCTCCTTGAGATCTTCCTTTATCGCCGCTCTGCATAGCTTCGCAAGCTCGGACGTCAGTTGGTAGTTGCCTGACGCTCGTGCTGCTCCACGCTGGCGTATAAGCTCGAGAGTTTCCGGAGACAGACGTCTCTTGGTGGTCTTCAAGCTCTCGGCTCCCTTAGCACTATCGCGGAGATGGTGCACAAAGCGGTCGTTTTCCTTGCCGATGTTGTCCATGACGGTATCTTCCCAAAGACCGACAGGAGAGGTGTGAAGATCCCAGTTCATGGTCACTCTGGGACTCCTCTTCTTGAACATCGCCCTGTCTCCTTAACGCGAAGTTCAAGAGGAGGAGTCCCAGAACGACCATCAACAAGACCTTTACATGGGACACATCTGGGACATCGACACACAATTGGTGGTTGGCTAATGGCGATCTCCATCGCTGTTCTAATCTATGAACCATGGAAATCAACTCCCGAAATTTGCTGAACTCAATGAGTATAGAAATCTCTCAGCGCTTGCAAGTCGAAGAGACGCACCCTTCCCACTGGAAAGAGCACTTCAGAACCCAGGGCAAAACAGCGACCGCTCCCCTATGATGTGAAAGTAAATATTTAGCAGTTCGTCGGAGGATATTTGTCCGACGCACCTATCCGCCGGGGGCGAGAATAAACAAAGCCGCACACCTCTGCTATGTGGGAGCGCATCAGAATTAGACGGGCACTGTGACCGGACCGGCAGTGAACACAAGGACTAGTCCCACTTTAAGAAACCGCGAAAAATCAGAAAAATCGATCGAAGGCGTCGATTTACCTGCATCACATCGAGCAGCTGGTTAATGAGAAAAGCGGCCGGCAAAGCGTGGACACCGCCGGCTGGCAGAGCGCACACCTCACGACACATCGGACACCGCAGCGAGAGAGCATCGTTCTGCAAAGCACGCACAGGTCGAAAATCACTCAGAATCTTTGATTTAAAAAGAACAGCAGTACACAGCCGAACAAGGTGTGAAGTAAAGAGGTTTCGTAATATGGGAAATGCAGATGAGTCATAGGATAATACGAAAGAGCTTTATTTTCTCACGGCAAAATGCAGCGACTACAGTAGGAAGACGTCATAAATCTCTCATTTGGTTGAACCAAAATAATATCTGATCTTAGCCATCACATTCCAATTGATATATAGCATTAATTCACATTCGAATTGATACCAGTTAATGCTATATACCAATTTTTGGTATATAGCATTAATTCGCCGGCTTCCGAAGGAGAGAAGGCTTGGTTTGCCTTGGCCTTAACCTTGAAAAATTGTATTTTTTTTACAAATTAACTTTAAAATTCTTCCCAAAATTTTCTCCAGGAAAAAGCATTTCGTTTTCAAATTTCATTTGATCCTGTTGTCTTCCTTTTCTTGCTATTTTAATATATCCTGCTTTCACGCCAAATTGGACACTTCTCAAGTCAAATTGGACACTCTGTTAACAAATATTGAGGCTTTTGAAATCAAGCTGAACATCCTTTAAACCAAAACGAGTTTTTCCCGCATTAAAATGGAGCCTTTACGAAAGGCTAGAATAATTTTCGGTTTAAGGAAAGTTCAATATGACGTTCTGTGAAATTTTTCAATTCATACGCTCGAATAAATCAACGCTTTGAAAATTTATTTAAACATACAATTTCCAAGGAAAAATAATTAACTACATTTCCGTTTAAAGCGCAGGGAGACGTCAGTCTCCTAGTGTATTAAAAAAAAAAAGAAATCACGCCGTGCATTCAACTAGAGGGTCTCGATTTTTACTGGATTGGTAGTAAAAACCTTGTTTGCGTGAAGTAACCCGTCTGCAAACAATGCAACAAGAACGTTTATAAAAGACACACATATCCTCACATCGCTGTCTAAGGTAGGCAGCAATTGCTCTATCAATCAAATAAAATTAGCGACGACGTAGTCGAGTTTCCTTTAATATACTAAAGAATTGCTGCTTGAGGCGCTTTAAAAGAAATTTTAACTTATTATCATTTCTTGGAAAATACACCACAAAAAACTGCTCGAAATTTTATGATAAGAACTTTGCAAAATTTTAAGCAATGTTATTGGGGCAGGTGAATTAATTTATGTTGAGTTTGATTCCAAACGAGCCAAGCTTACTGAGAAGGGTGTCCAATTTTACGCTAAAAAGATGGTACATATGTATATTTCCGTTTGGAAACAGGTAGTCAGCCCAAATAAAAACTATCTGAATCTTCAAGCCTTTGCGAGTAAGGCTCTTAGACTAAAGTATCACGTTCCTGAAATACTAGACTACATAGAAATTATACACCATTTTCACTTTAAATCGGACACTTCATTTAAAATTAGACAAAATTTAAAATCAGACAGCTGCAGCAGTAAAACGGCCACTTTGCAATCCAAGTTAAACTTATCTATAGATTAAATAGTAATGACCTTACAAAGTTAAAATCATCTTTTCTGATAATAGTTTTATTAAAAACTCATCATTGCAGATTACCTTAAGAAAAAAATAACAACTGTTTTGGAACAAACACAATATTCGTATCATATGACCTCAAAGAAAATGTATAGGTTTATTCTGACGTGCTGAAGATGCACTGTGAAATACACTGATAGTGTAAATGCTGCTCAGATGCATATATAATTCTATAAACAGCAAAAACAAACACAATGGAAACAGGAAACAGCACACTGCCATTGTTCACTACGTATCTTATGGTAAACAGTACATATTTACACTATCAATCAAATAAACATCGTATATACTGGACGACAGCACAGCGCAATCTCCTCACACCGACAATTCTTTGTGTTGGCGCACTTTAAAATGCACCTGAGAGCTGTTTTGACAAAGAAATAGGAAATTCGATACTCACTAAAAAGGTATACAAACTTCTTGAAACGAGGAATTTTTCACGCAAATTGTCTTAACCCAAAAGTCTGTTTTGCTGGTACACCGATGTCTTGTTGCTATAAAAACTCTAGCGCCAGGCGGTACTCGAACCCGCAGCTCTTGCTGACCGGCGAAATACCCTACGCCATTACACCACCGGAGCTGTTAGAACGAACGATATTTTGCCCTCTTTGACTCAAATCGCTCATAGGCTGTTCATTTCGCGCTCGGGCCAGTTAGGAATCTAATTTTTCCAGGGAGACGGGCAGGAGGTACACCCGCCCCTGCTGGGGGGGGGGGGGGGGGGCGGGGGCGATCTTCCTCTCATTCCCCTTGCCCACCCACCCCAACCCCCTAGGCTTCACCGAGAGTTTAACGCCTGTCTTACGAAACCTTTGACACGCAAAACAAATGTTCCCGGTCCTAGCGGCTGTACCTCCTGACGCCACGCCCCCCAGCAGGGGCGGGTGTACCCCTGTCGCGCTGCCATTTTTTCCCAGGTCCACACTTGTCCGACAAGGACCAATCACCGATTCACCAGGTAGCTATTAGGTTGGAAAAAAAGTCTCTTCACACTTCGATTTTTTTTTACCCTTCCCCTTGTAAACGCACTGGCTAATGTTGATTGCTGATTTCGTAATCCTATCACACTTGTCTACTGTTCGCACGCGGACACAGGTTAAGACTCTTCTTGTAATTCGTTATCCATCCAATCTTCCGAACTCATTGCCAGATCTACCTCATGGCCATTTTCAGCACGGCATTCTTCATGAATTCATTAAGGAATCCACAGCACGTCAGGCAGCAGACCAAATTGACCATATATATGGCTTGGGATCTACTACTCATCGCGCCTGTTATGAGTGGTTCGGAAAGTATTTAAAGGGAGATTATTCACTGAGGGCAAAGCATGGTCAGGAAGGCCAACTGAATAGGACGACACTGAATTACTCCACCTTCTTCGTACCGATAGTTGGCAGACGACACGTCAGCTGGCAGAGAAGCTCGAAGTGTCTCATAGGATAGTAGGAATCCATCTGAAGAATCTTGGCTTTCATGGAAATTTGGAGCTTGGATTCCACATGCCCTGTCAGACACTCAGAAAGGTCGACGGCTCTCCATCGCTGCTTCTCTTCTGTCCAGATAAGGAAGAAAATCGTTTCTTCCGCAGATTGTGACAGGCGAAGAGTCCTGGGTTCTGTGTGCCAACTTCCGAGGAAAAGGCAATGGGTACAAAAGGGAGAGAACCCTAAGTCTGATCTCAAGCCCAATGTTCACGAAAGGAAGATTCTCTTCAGTGTTTGGTGGGATATCAGAGAAGTGATTTATCGGCAAACTCTCAGAAGTGGAGAGGCACTTACTGCTGTCACACACTGCGGCCAACTCCACAAAGTCGTCGCAACTCTCTAAGAAAACAGGCCGGAGAAGTCGAAGGTGATGATCCTGCATGACGATGCAAAACTACATGTTGCAAGACTCACAAGAGAAACAATAAAGGAGATGGGCTGGGAGGTAATGCCACATCCACCGTATAGCCCTAACCTCGTTCGTGCCGACTACCATCTCTTCCGTGCTCTCAAGCAAGAAATTGGAGAGAAATATTTTGGAACGGATGAAGACCTCAAAAATTGGATTCATCAATGGTTCGACTCCAGAACTGCAGTCTTTTAAGCGAGAGGAATTGGAAAATTACTCAGTCTTTGGAGAAGTGTAGTGGGACGAAATAGAGTTTATCTCAATTGATTTGACTTTGTAGTTGTGAAGTAATAAATCTTTGAAAAAAATGAAAAGACTTTTTTTCCAAGCTAATACCACAAGTCATTTATACCCACCGGCTTTGACCATTCTGTTGTCTTTAGCGTAGAAGCTCCGCAGGTTATAAGAAAGATCAGAACATCTTGTAGGACTAAAGACAGGCCATAAAAATGACCAGCACCGAGGGGAGGAGCAAACGTCAGACAAACGTCTAGAGAAATATCATGTGAGGTAACTGATTCCGTGCATGAATACTAAATCCCCCCGAGTCGACCGAATGATTGGATGGGGCTGTTCGTGTAGAGAGAATCCGGTCCCAGCGTCCCGTAACAAGACATTCAAATCGGAAACAAATCGCGTGCACCGAAGCATGGCGCCGCCACGCGCCAGAACCTGCCAGCGCATTCAGAGCGTCGGCCATAAATAATCGCCTCGTCCACGAATCTCCTTCCAAGTACACCACCCCTGGTCATCAAATACCCGACGTTTCGACCTTCTGAATGGCGAATGACGGCGTCAATCTAACCAGCCTAAGCGTTACTCGACTACATGGGCATGGAAGTAGTTGTATAGCGTTCAGCGTAGCCTTGAGAAACAGCCTATGAAATGGTCTCATCGAAGACAGAATTCAGAAACGGGCCGCCTCTTCGGGACTCTTCACTTCAACTAACCAGCAACACCGCTACAGAGCTCCATTGAAGCACGAAGAGAATCTTCTACGCAGCATTGTACTTTAAAAACAATTCCAAGTTTGGAAGTGACACTCGCCACGTACTCCATTTAATTTTCTAATTAAATAAATTTGACTTACTTTAATAAATTAAAATTGAATTATTCACCCTCAGACACGAAATAGGGCAAGAGCCGGACGTATAGCACCGAAAATTCCGACCTTTAGTCGCATTGTTTTCAGGAGGAATATCGCTCAGTAAAAAGCCTACGGTCGAAACGTAGGCTTTTTACAGAGCGCCATTCTAAGATCAAACTGTACACTTCTCATCTCAAAGTGGACACTCCTCAAACCAAACCGTACACCTTTCAAAGCACTCCCGAAGCTCTTGAAAAAACTGAACATATTCCATATCACATATTCCATATCTATACTAAACCAGACACTTTCTGAGGAAAAGAATATTCAAAAAATAATTCCGATAAAAGCATTTCCAAGGAAATTTTGATTCATGTCGCGAAGATGCGCAGCAGTAGGAGATGGTGGCGCGCCGGCCGACCACAACCAATAAGACTATCGCCCCAACAAGCACCAGCCAATCAGGGTACAGGCCTTACAATCCCTCTCTGAATGGACGTCAGTTTGATGCGATCTGATTCCCTGGCTCGCTCCCACCTCCCAATGCTGCCCATCCTCGCGACATGTACCGAAAATGTAATATGAGTTCCAATGAAACTTCTTGTTTAATTCACCGCAAAACTGTACACTTTCAAGGTGAAATTATAAGTCAAAGCTCGGTTTAAAGTGCCTTAATATACTGTTTGCTCGGAACCGTGTCAGAACCATCTTCATTCGTCCATGTTGTATCTTGACGTGTGCAAAAATGGCCCAGTATGTCATTATCGCCAGGAGGACATAAAGAGTACCAAACTCTTGCATCCATGCAATCTCAACGCCAAATTGGACATCTTTTATACAAATTTGGTCAGTTTTCCAATCAAATTGGGCCCTTTTCGAGCACACAAAAACCTCTGCAGAGTGGCTTAAGAAAAATAACTACGCTGATTGAATGAACTCAAAATTCTTAGCATTTGACCTCAAACAATACTTTCAGGTCTATTCTGACGTCACGCTGTAGAAAATTAGGTGGGTCGACCATGCACTCCGCTGCGCAAGCAGCAGCTGGACGCTAGCCGTCAACGAGTGGATTACGCGGGATGTCGAGAGAACACCAACGCGTTGGTCGGACTTCCCGAGCGACGCGACGGCAAAGCATTAGGCCCGATTTATACTTCCGACGCCGAGCGACGCGACGGCATGTAAAGTGGCCAAATCGATCGATCGCGTCACTCAATCAATATGGCCACTATACGTGGCGTCGCGTCGCTCGGCTGAGCGAGGATCCATTGGAGCATTCTGGCACGCGACACGAAAGAATGGAGACGTTGCTGGCGCCAATTCGAGCAACTCGATAATCAGCGGGACGATAGGTGATACAGGTGATTATTCTGACGTTATAGAAATGAACTTCCTGGTGTTATAGGAAGAGATTGAGCCGCGCACTCTTCCTAAACATTGCACTGCCTATTGCAATTACAGCGTAATTGCTGTTTAATTGTTGTTTACGTTTAAATTTAGAAACGGTAAAAGCGATCACAATGAAAGAAATACACCACTCTTCTCCACTGCACAACTTCAGATAAACTGCATTGACACTACCAATCAGATGGACATAGCAATTTCATTAAAATCATCCACTATCTGGTGAAAAATATCAGCTTTGGCAAAAGAATCACACAGAAAAACTCCGTGTGAGTATGTGTGATTCTTTTTCCAATGCTGGTATTTTTCACCACGTAGTGAATGCTTTAATAAAATGCAGACTACTCAAAACACTGCAATGTTCTGAGGTCAGTCAGTGTGCGGTCAGTCTCTCCACAAGGACCTTGGTGTCGGAACACTTGACTAAAAGAATGGGAATTCTATGCTCACTCAAAGAGCGTACACATTCCTTCTTAAGACACGCCGTATAAGATTTAAAGTAAAATGTCATTTTTGCCTTTGCTATCAGCTGCTTAATTTGGTGTTAGATACGTTTATTTTTGCTTGAAAAGTGTTCGGTTCAAAAAGAAAGTGGCACAATCCGCCTCTGCTCCCCAGGGGAACAGCACTGGCTAGCCTAGCCCTCCCTCTTCAAGGCTGTGCACCACTACTGACCGCGTAACGACAGATGGTCGGTCTAGGAGAAATCGCCGTAGCGTGCGTGCGTAGGCCAAAGTTTTTGTTCTCATAATTGCATTCCGCGGGCAGATTTTCGCCCGCTACAATGTCAGCAGCAGCAGCAGCAGCCAGATGGCCGTCGACCTCATAACTGGCCGTCGGCAAACAACTTCCTCCGACCGCTGCAGCCGCTTCGAGCTGCAAGCTGTTCGCCCCGCTCAACCGTAGATACCCATGAACACCCAAATAACAAGCATCATCCAGGAAAATAGGGTAAAAAACGAAAATGAAGCAGAAAATAGCAAAATATACTGGTGAATAACAAAAAATAGGTACAGACTATAAAAAACACTGGCAAAGGATTTATACCTGAGGTAGTGCCGCTAGTTGCTCCAGGCACGATAGGCACACGGAATGGGAGCAAGGCAAGAGCTTGGGTTTTCGCGTAGCCTGAAACGTCGTTGCTGGAGAAAACAGTTGAAATAGAAAATGAAAGACCAGGGGCCAGATTCATCAACGACTCGACTTACAGCAATTTAACGGAGGAAATACAGCCGAAATCCGTGCGCGACTGGTGAAATATTTCACCACATCGCTTGATAAGCCGCGCTATCAGGGGTGTTGGCTGCACTTCCTCCGTTAAATTGCTGTAAGTCGCTGATGACTCTTGCCCCAGAAGGAATCTTTTCAGCCGTGACTTACTTTTCCGCAAGAAACCTGATGGCATGCATATTAACCCTGAGAAGGATTTTCGGATCTATCCTAGTCTGGGGCGCGTGGAGCGCAGTCGCAGGAGGCGCCGACTGTCGCTTGCACCCGATACCAGGTTCCTGGTTCGGATTTCCCGCCCAGACCAACCAAGACTTCCAACCCTCCGGGGTCGTTTAATTGGTGCCAGATTTGTCTGGGAAGGATAAAGCACTGGTCATCGCAAGTCATTGGATGGCCAAATACGCATTCAACACGCCTCCACGATATCTCGTAGAAGTAGAATGCGTGGGGCATCCCATATAAGATTGAATAACGCCGTCCTTTATCCTTATCCCAGTCCGGGGGCACATAACTAAAGCGTATGTAATATATCGACTTGAGACCTACCGAGCGGCCCCTGCAGAACAAAATAGGACCTAACCTAGAAAAATTCACGAAGAAAGAACGGAAAAACTTACATTGCTTTTCGTCGCAATTGTAAGCAGCTAAAGTTATGTGCCCTCCTCACCATGTTAGATCCTGGTTATAACATGTCAGACGGTGGTAGCACGCGGCAAGCCTCCATTGCGTTGCTCTTTGCCCGCCGAGACGGTTGTAAAACCGCGGCGATTTTTTTGTTTCGTTTAGGTCCTATCTTCTTCTACAGGAGCTGGTCGGTAAGTCTCAAGTCGATTTATTACATGCTTTTTAGTTATGTGGGCCTACGGAATAGGATAGGTCCGGACTTTCTTTTAACTCAAGTTTCCTCAAACTTGTTTCTTTTCACCATTTTGATCCAAAAACGCTATTATTATGTATAAGTGAGGAGGATTCCAAGATCCTAGTCCAAAGGTGAGGAGAATAGGAGTTGACCTTTTTACCAAGATTGCAGTGCACGATTTTAGAAAGCCCCTCGACCAACTCCTCCGCTCTTCAAGTAACGACTTCAACGATAGGCTGTTGGTAAATTCAGGAATTCAGTACTCCAGCCCAGATCTTCAACGAAAACAGAAGCAGAATGTTATGCTCCGAATTTCAAGTAGTACTTCACAGGTGGTTTTTCAGGAAACTACCCAAATCCAGCCCCAGGCGCCCACCAGACGGGAAACCAGCTTGGTACATGTCGATGATATGGACTACAGCAGGAGTGGGACACCAGAGCAATCAGGCAGTAGATCAAAAGGGGGACGGACGGTGATACGCGAGCGCTGGTGCGTTCAGCTCCCCTTTCTGGCGGTGCCCCCCCCCCCTCCACTAGGATAGATGCGATTTTTCTACCACCAGTAAAAATAGCTCCATTTCTTGAAAATCGTGATAGCCTGAAGGTCGCTGCTCTAACTTTTCCTTAACATTCCTTTCCTAGGCGCCAACAGGCGCGAAATCTCGCACTGCACAAATTATTCCAATCGAATGTCGGGCATTCGTGTGTTATGGAGGAAGGAGGGTGCAGCGGCAATCATAACGAGATGAGGCGGAATCGATCCCGACGTGCATGTGCACTCATATGCGGTCTGCCGGCTCCTGACTTTCACCTTCGCCGCAGGGCTTTAGCCTCGTCTGCTCATACAGAGCAAGGAAAATGAAAGTTACCTGATCGTAGGTGTAGAGGCACGTGGAGCAGGTGAGGAACGTCTCGGAGAAGTCTTCCAGATTGATGTTGACCGTCTCGACCAGCGTCGACGTCGTATTCATAGGGAAATCGCGTCGTCTCGCCGCCTCCTGAGCACCAGGATCGGCCGGCACACTCCCTTCGTGGTCGTCGCTTCGAACTGCGGTGATGGCGGTGGCGTTGGTGGTGACGCAGCCAGCTCCGGACGGCACCAACGTCAGTGACGACGTTGACCAGATCTATTATAGAGCGCGATTTGCTTGCGGACAAACACGGCTGACACCGAAACGAAGCGATGCGACGAGCGGCGCGATTCGAACGAGCAGAGCGGCAAACGCCGGAAAGTCATCGTCCGCCACTGCGGCGGCCGAGGCGCCGGCCGACGTAGGCGTGGCATTTCACATCATCGCCGACGTCGGCCGCTGACCAATGCATCCAGAAGACGGTCGAGCTCACGGGCGACAATTCATTGGAGGGGAATGGTATAGAAACGTTGTCAAAAAACTAAAGTATCACATTGGATTGGCGGTCAGAACGACAAGAGCTTCAGAAGGGAAAACTGATGACATTAGGGGAAGGACAATGTTAACCTGCGTCCCGAATTGCGGTTCTTGACCCAGGTGCCGTCCAGGTGAACCAAGCTTTTCATCATTCCGAGGTCGGTGAATTGATGCTAGACTTGTCTGGTAGGAATAAAACCTGCCCATTGGCGCATCACTCCAAGACAGGCAGAATATCCAACAATTTATACCATTTTCACGTCAAATTGGACACTTTTCGAATCAAACTGAACACTCTTCGAACCAAAGTCAACACTCTTTTATCAAATTGGACGTCTTTTGAATCTAATTGGACCCTTTACAAATCAAAATGGACACTTTTTAAACCAAGTTGGACACTCTTCTATCAAAGCTTGACACGCTTTCGAAATCAAACTGAACATTTTCGAAACAAAAATGAAAAAGACTCCCCGAGACGGTTAGAAGAATAATTTTTTTGTTCAAGCAAAATTTAGAATGACTTCCTTCAAAAATCTTAATTCACCTGTCCAATAAGTAAACATCCAGTTTGAATTTTTATATCAATTCTATTTTAAAGAAAAAATAATTAATTCAATTGAATTCAATTCATTTAAATAAAAAATTAAACAAAAAACGAATGAAACTTGGCACCAAAGCGCAGGTAGCCACCAATCGTAACACGCACTCAACTAGCTCGTCACGATTTCCATTTGGTTGATAGCAACAATTCTGTTTCCCTACAGTAACACAGATGTAAAGAATATTTGTAAAAAAATGCACATATTGTCACATCGCCGGTTCAAATAAGCAGCATGCGCACTACCAAACAAATGAAAATCGCGAAGGACTGGTCAAATGCATGGCGCAATCTCTTTTTTAATAAACTGAATGATTGCTTCCTTCAGCGCTTTAAAACAAATTTTAGCTCACCGTTTTTCCTTAAAAAAATAAAGTTTTTGTAAAATTTCTAACAGTGTCTTCACTTATTGGTGCAGGTGAACTAAAAATTTCAAAGAAAGTCATACTAAATTTTCTTTGAAAAAAATTGATTCTAGCCATCTCGAAGAGTTTCTGTTTTATTGTGGAAGAAGCTCATCTCGATTTGGAACAGGACCGGTTTGATTTCAAGAACTACGAGTAGAAAGAGTATGCTTACAAATGTCCAATTTTACGTGAAAATTGTATATAAAAGACCTAATTCGCAGCCGTCTGTGCGTCTGCGCGAAATAAATGGCTATTGGACAGGCGCATAGAAGTGAATCGAAGCCATCTCATCAATCGACGTTATCGACTTCTGCGCTGAGATGATGGCAGGTGAGTTGGCTTCGCAGCAGGTCGGCACTATCGATCGATGGTATCGATTTTTGCCCAGAGTTCACGTCAAGTGTAGGATTCACGTTGAGTATTGAATTCGATGGCTACTAATAGATGATGTAACCTGCATCTGCTACAGCCCGTTAGCAGACGAATGGAGACGTCTCTCATCATTCGCCCATGCAAGAGTGGGATGCGTGGCGTACTCCATGAAGGGGTTGATCAACACTGTCCTTATCATGCCCGAACGCGGTTTGGATTCTTCGATTTCTTCTCGCGTCTATGGCCATCTTACACTAAAACATCATGAACCCACACTTTGCACCTTAAAAATTAGCCAAAAGATACGGAAATTTCGAAGCTTTTTTGGCTGATGCTCAACAGACTGCTAAAAAGTAGGGCCGGAAGTGCACTGCAATACAAGAAAAATACGCATCGTACGGAAACTGCTACACAGATAACGGAAGCTGACTTAGCAGCAACAGATTCCGAAAGTCGGTATGGTAAATGTGCACGAAACGAAGGTTACGCTGGTGACTTCGACAGAAGGACCTTAAAGGATCGTCACTGAGCCATAAATCGTAGACGACCTTCCGAAGGCCGTCGCCACCGCCACCAACGCAATAGAAATTCTAATTGGAAGGAAACCAAACGCTTCGAATCACCGGGGCGCAACTAATTAGATTCACTTGCAGCCACAAAACGCTCCCTATAGAGGTGGAAAGGGCCAAAACGCTTCAAATGCAAGAGCTGAATCATCAAGGAAAGAAGGAGAACGGCTTGTAAAAGAAGACACACGTTGGGTAGAAAAAATTATCCAAATTATCCTGCGATAATTTATCCTGTGGACTTCGGAAGTAAGAATACTGCAATAATGTATAAAGCTGGGCATTAATCAGCCCCAATTTGGGCTGCTAACCTTCATCCGGAGTGCACGCGACAGTTAGAACCTCGTTCAACTGCTCTACAACACAGTACAACTTCTTCTTCTTCTTCTTCTTCTTCTTCTTCTTCTTCTTCTTCTTCTTCTTCTTCAGCGTTTGTCCCGCTTAGTTGCGGGGTCCGCTTTCCTGGAATGTTGGCGCCGTTTCTCCCGATCAAATGCCTGATCAGGGTGCAACCCAGCCATCTTCAAGTCCTGATGCAGCGTATCAAGCCACCGCTGTTTTGGTCGCCCTCGTGGCCGCCTACCGGGCACATCAAGGTTAAGACCAGTCTTTCGGACAGTGTCACCTTTTGCGCGAAGGACGTGGCCGTACCATCGCAGACGAGCTTCGCGCCTCAAATATCGGGGTGACACCGAACCTCTGCCGTATGGAGTCGTTGCGTACTCGATCCAAACGCGTAACTCCGACCGTCCACCGCAGCATCTTCGTTTCCATTACGCTGAGGCGCCTTTCAATTTCTTTGGTAGCGGGCCAGCACTCAGCTCCGTAAATAGCTACAGGCCGGACGACTGCTCTGTAGATCTTCGACTTGAGGCGCTCTGGTATCTTCTTGTCGCAGAGCACTCCCGTCAGAGAGCGTCATTTGGACCACGCTGCACTCACGCGTGAGTTGGCTTCAACGAGTAAACCGCCATCGGACGCGATTGCTGATCCCAAGTACTTGAATACCGAAGTACGTGGCAGCTCAATGCCATTTACCTTAATGGAGCTGGACTCGTGATGTACTCCGATAGAGATGGGAAACTCCATCGACGTGCCTGCTGCAGCTTGCACTCGACTCTTTGGACAAGAGTACAGTATTCGTACCCACTCTATGAGCTCTTCGGGGACTCCATGTTTCCGTAAGGCATACCATATCACTTCACGCGGAACGCGATCAAACTCCTTCTCCAAATCCAGGAAGGCAAGATGCACCGGCTTCTGTTTCTCGCGGTGTTTTTCTATCAGAAGACGAACGGCGTGTATGGCATCGACTGTGCCACAACCAGCTACGAAGCCGCACTGGTTGGTAGAGAGCTGGACGGTATCACGAATGCGCCCGTCGACAATCCGCTCGAAGATCTTCATGCTATGCGAAAGCAATCGGATTGGACGGTAGTTTGTGCAGTCTGCTGGACTGCCCTTCTTTTTCCAAATCGGAATCGTCGTGCTTCTCTGCCAGATATCGGGCACTTTCTTCTCCGCAATAACCTGGTTGAAGAACGTCGCCAGCCACTTCGTTGGGTACCAGGATTTCGACTTCCATAAGTCGGCCGCCAAATCATCGGGGCCCGTTGCCTTGCCCGGCTTCATCTTCTTCAAAGCCGCTTCTACCTCCTCTACGGTGATTTTCTGAACGGGAGCGTATACAGGAGGAGAAGATGGAATGCTTGGATGAGCAAACTCTACTGTCGAGACTTCCTCGAAGTAGGTGCGCCATCGGTTCAAAACCATCTTGCGGTCCATGAGTAGATGACCGCTCTCATCGTTGATGCCAAAGAACTTCTCAACATCCTCAGTCTGGCGATGGCGTACCTTCGCGAGTCGATAAAGAAATCGCTCGCCATCGCGCGACTCAAGCTTCCCGTTGACATCATCGTAATGAGTGGCGCTTGCAACGGCTACCGCCTTCTTAGCGGCTTTCTTGGCTTCCTGATACAGACGCCATTTATCGGCTGTCTTATCGCCGAGGAATGCGTGGTACAATCTCTTCTTCTCTCGGACTTTTTCCTTAACTTCGTTAGTCCACAGCCATGTCTGCTTATCGACCTTACGCCGTCCCGGTTTCGTAGTGCCGAGTTCGGAAAGCGCAGCATTGAGAATCGCGTCGGTTGCTATTTGCCATGTCTCGTCGACGGTCGTGACCGTCGGCAACCGAATGCGCAAAGTAACAGCTGCTTTATTCTCTTTCAGTCGCCACCACTTAATTCTTGACGGACCGCTCCGTTCGACCTGCTTAAACATCGGTGGTGTGGTCCTCATAGTGCAGATCAGTGGGCGGTGTTGTGTGGCGACCGTTTCATACGGCACGACCTTCGCGTCCGTGACAAGCCCTTGGTCACGATTTCGCACAAGGACAAAGTCGATCTGCGTTTTAGAATTCCCGCTGTAGAATGAGATAAGGTGGGATTCACGTTTTCGGAATCTGGTGTTCACGATGGTGAGGTCGTGCGACTCCGCGTACTCGAGGATACGCTCACCATCGGCGTTACGTGAACCAAAACCGAAACCACCATGACAGCTGTACCCGTCTTTCGCAGCGCCAACGTGCCCGTTAACGTCACCTGCGACAATGATTACGTCTTGTGACGGCACTTCTGCTGTCTTCTCATCCAGCAGGCTCCAAAATTCATCCTTGGCTCGCTCAGAGCATCCAGTCTGTGGAGCATATGCAGAGAAAAGATGATACCGCCGCCGTTCTGCAGCGATTACGACCTTCATCAAGCGGTCATTGAAACGCTCCACGCTTGCAATCGCGTCTCGGAACCGTTTTGAGACGATCATGCCGACACCGCTGGTGGTCCTGGGACTGCCACACAGAACGGCTTTGTAGCCTCGGCCTATGTCCCTTGACTTGCTACAGGACCACCTCGTCTCCTGCACCGCACACAAGTCAATCTTCCTTCGCTCCAGTGCCTCTGCCAACTCAAAGGAGCGGCCCGACAACGTACCCACATTCAGCGTTGCCACGCGGGTCTTGCTTACGTTGCGGGACTTTTGGACTAGCTCAGTTTCCCCCGATGCCGTCCTCGCATCAGGGACCCTCGCATACTTTTCACACTCGCCGGACTTTGCGAGTGCGCGTCGGCTCCCGCGGACGCCGTAGCATTATCTCGTGAAACATTCAGCACCATCAACCATATGATGTGACATGGGCTGTTCGTAGGCCGACCTGTCACTAGGGCCTGTCGCCTGCATTCGAGTGTCCGTGTTCAGCTCGGCTCGCAAAAGCGAACAGTTTCCAGTGGCACCACGTGGAGGAACGGACATCGCCACCACAACACAGTACAACACGATGACATTTTCCCCATCACCTATAAGTAGGTTGAGCTCCTTAAAATTTCAATGCGTGAGGACGATGAATGCTTAACTATGTTGTTTTCTGAACACATTATATAATATTTTCACGTCTGGACACCTTTCAAATCAAATTGGACATCCTTCCGGGCTAACCTAAGACTTTTGAAATCAAAGCGAGCTTTTTCACATCTAAGTGAGCTTCATCTACACTAAACTAGAGACTTCAAATAGGTAAGAATAATGTTTGTTCAGGGAAAATTTTAATTTTAGTTTTATTTTTTGAAGTTTTCATTCACCTACCCAACAAGTGACATTGTTCGAAATTTTATAGAATTTTTATTTTTTGAGGAAAAATAATGTTAGGCGTTCGGCGAGAAAAGTCAAATTGGTTTAAGAAGTCTTCAATTCCATGTGAAAATGGTATTTTATTCTGAAAACAACAACGTTAAAACTACTTGAAAGTGACTGACCACAACTCATATTGCCTATCCTTTCTCCTGCTTGTTCCTGCTAATCTTAATCTTATACCTGCTAGGTTTAAAGCTTGTTTTAAAGAGCAGAAATGCGGCCATTTTTTGGTGCCAAGGAAGGAGACTGCACCATGACGTTGTCCAAAACACCGCGATATTTGTTCGATTGATAGCAGAATTTCTGTTTGCCTGGAGTTTGACGCATGCTGCCGATGCAACGAAAACAACTGTAAGGAACACACCTCCTCACTTTGATCGTTCAATTTACGCTATCAATACCGATATCAATCAAATAAAAGTTGCGGCGAACTTTTTCAGCGCATGGCGCGATCTGGTCTTCTAATGCGCTATACAATAACTGCTTCTTTGCTGTGCCTTAACACAATTTTTAATTTATTATTTTTTTCTCAAAAATGGGAATTTTATAAAATTATTACAATTATTGGAGCAGGTGAGATAAAAAAGTTCAAATAAGCTATACCACGAATACCAAATTTTCCTTGAACGAAAAATTATTCTAGCTACCTTGCAGAGTCTGGAGTTTAACCTGTAAAAAGGTAATTTTGATTTGCAAGAGCGCCTTGACTTCAAAAGCCTTAGGCTAGCTTAGGAGAGTGCCCAATTTGGTTTGAAAAGTGCCCAAATTGATTTGAAAAGGGTCGAATTGAAATGAAAACGGCGAAAAACACAGAAGCAGACGAACTGCTAGCTTTGCACCTAACTTCGTGTTATTTGGTGAGGTCCCATAGCATGACCGTGTAGCAAAGTGGGAAGAAGCGCCTAGGAACGATGCGCTGACAAGCCGTCTCCAAGCGACGGATGCTCCCTCATGGTGGCAACAAATAGTCACCGAACGACAACGGAATCGCGGTGCCAAGGTCAGTAAAAAACGGACGCGCTGTGCAAAGCGGCCAGTAATCTTTACGACCTTTGCGGATTAATCGTTGCTGCATGGAAAGGCCTATCGTTGGGTGTTGCTGCCGTCGACAAACAAACACGTGAGAGGAACAACCTCGTTATCTAGCACGAACACAAACAGAGGTTTTCTCGCAAAGAACTACCACACTCCAGAATGCTTACCTAACCCAATAATAATCGGCCGGCAACCTTCGCTTGATTGAGAGCTTTAACCCTTCAGTAACTCAAATCAGTTTCTTTAGCTTTGTTGCGATCGAAACTCTAGCGCCAGACAAGACTCGAACCTCCACCTCATGCTGGCCGGTAATGCTCTACGCCATTATCCACCTCGAGTAACTAGTAACGTCTTCCTTCACGTTCAAAGATCAGCCATGAGGTGATCAGTAGGATATGAATCTCAAATGGACTTTTTGCAGACATAATTAGCCCACCAAAGAACGACTTCCGACAAGTTGGACAGAATTCGTTATCGAAATCGCCTACGATTAACTCCAATGCTATTCTTAATCCTACAAACAGGACAAGATAATGTGAAACCTCGGCACGCGACCGGAAGAGAACGTCTGCTGTCGCTCGCCTCACTAACCAACGAAGAGCGGAACCAGAAGCAGTGCAGCAGCAGTATACGATGCCATTTATAAAGCCATTATTTATATAATGATAAAACCCCCATCGTTAACCAACCCTTTTCAAAGTACGTCATACACCTTGCTTTCACGAGATGTCCTGGAAGAGATGTTCCTTTCCAGGCAAGCCTGGTACCAATTCACCCGAGTGATGGAATATTTGGTTAGCCTTGGGTTGTGCGGTAAAACCGAACTAGTAACCTTCAATCGGAATGCATGCGAGAGCCGGCGCCTCCTCATACTACGCTACCACGCGTCCATTGGTGCATATGTTGTGAGGGATTAACTTCCAATTAAGGATGCTTCTGTCGGAGTTTGCAGGACACATCTGTACTCAGTTGAATCCCAAACTAATTAATCTCAGGTTCTAAGCCCTATATTTATTCCATTTTCACGTCGAATTAGACACTTTTCTCGTCAAGTTGAACACCCTTTTAAGCTAGCTTAAGACATTTGAAATCAAAGCGAACTTTTCCAAATCGAAATTACCCTTTACATTAAACTAGAGACTCTCTAAAAGGCTAGAATATTTTTCTTCAAGGAAAATTTTTAGTAAAACTTTCTTTGAAGTTTTAATTCTCTTCTCAATAAGAGAACACATAGCTTGAAATTTTACGTGAAATTGTCCGGTTTGATTTGAAAAGTGGCCAATTTGTTTTGAAAAGTGTCCAGTTCTGCGTGAAAATGATATATAGTTTAATTTTAAATAGTGCCTTCAAGAAGTTGATAAGAAATTTCTGTTTTTCGTGGTCTCTGAATCATATATATATATATATATATATATATATATATATATATATATATATATATATATATATATATATATATATATATATATATATATATATATATATATATATATATATAGGCGAGTCAGCTTGCTGCATCGTTTCCTCTGCTGTTCCTAAATGTTAATATGGACAATACGGAAGGCGTTCATCCATACTTTTGAGCATGCGACACGTATTTTATACTTCTACGTGATGTCATGGAGGCTACTTTATGCGTATTTGGCCTATACCGGGCGCTTGTTAGCGCAGTCGGAGGAGGTATCGGTTGTCGTTTGCTTGCACCCGATATCAGATTCCTGGTTCGGATTTCTCGCGCGGACCAAACAAGCCTTCCATCTCTTCGGGTCGGTGAATTGATACTAGACTTGTTTGGGAAGTATAAAGCGCCGACTTGTTCATCGGCTCGCCACCGCAAGTCATTCATTCTATGGACAAATACGCATTCAAATCGCCTAAATGACATCCCGTTGAAGTAGAATGCGTGGCGCATCCCAAAAGAGATTGAGTAGCGCCGTCCTTTATCCTTATCCTTTATTTGGCCTATGCAATGACGTGTGGTAGCCAACAAATTCACGAGTCAGAGTTCTGCTCTTCCTAGGCAAGTCTAGTGCCAATTGATCGACTCTGGAGGTATGGAAGGGTCAGTTGGCCTAGGCGGGAAATCCAAACCAAGAGTAAGTAAACGGGTGCACGCGACAGCCGACGCCTCTTCTGGCTGAGCTACAAGCAGGAAGCCCTTAAGCGTTGTTAGGGTAGGCTAATAGTAAAATGTAGTATTAGCTCGTTTTTACTGTCGCTTTGCCTGGTCATTGAAAGAAATGCCATCAATGCCGTTTGGTTTACAGGCTCATAACTTCGTAACGGGTCTATAAACCAGCTGTCTATTACGCAAACATGTCTGTCTTTTGACGATGAAGTGAACTATAAAGGCTTAGGCACATTCTCTTTAGTCATAAATTTGCGGGATAAGAATCTGCATCATTTCCCCGACAAAGTGATCAAAGAAGATTAGGGCATTCAGTGTAAGGCTGAGCGGCGGACTTGCGAAGTGAATAATCAAAAAGAAGAGCAAAAAACAGGCGGGTATGCGTTTGTTCCTGATCTTGAGCGACTGGAGATAGATAATATTAGAATAGAAAAGTAAGAGAAGATCACTGGAGCTAGGTACTCTGTAAGAACGAAGGTTATTTAGAAATTGAATGAAAACTAAACTATCAAAAAACTCCTGTGAGTCTGTAGCTAAAAAACTAACGCAACAAGCAAAAACCACCTCTATAACAAACGTACGACTCGGAATATTCGCGGAAGAATAGTGTCCTAATAATAAAGTTGCACATAAAAACGAAAGGACAGAAAAGGAGAACCTGTACCACTTTTCGTCTCGTCCACAGCCGCATTGCCTAAGTGAGTGCCAGCGACGTCTCCATTCGTCTCGTATGCGTGCCAAAGTGACCCAATGGGTCGTGCTCATCAGGGAGACACGGGAAGAGTCATATCATTCGTTCAGGGCTTCTACAAAGAAGTCCAACAAGCGTTGCAGGTCGTCATGATGTTGTTTTGACCCCTCTATCCCTTTCTCCTCCCCTTCCCCGGACTCCAGTTCATAACGGCTCTCATCTATCGGAGTCTTTGTCGGCCAAGCCTACCTTATTTTCGCAGTTTTGGTCCAGGTGTTTGATCCTCGAGCGTCGACGAAGCTCGGAACTCTGGAGGCCTCTAGCTTGAGCAAATCATGGTGCTTTGAGCATTGTCCTCGCGAAGCCCCCGCGGCGCGACGCTGATCGCGTGCTCTTACTGCTTTCATATGGCTCAGGCCTTTGAGGCATATGTTAGAGCAGGAAGAACGGTAGAGTCGAATAGGTGGGCACGGACTCGGACGTTCTTCGTCTTCTTCGCGACTTCTTCGACGCTCCTGAAAGCTCCCCAAGCCGATCGTTTCCTCCTGCTCAGCTCCGGCGCTAGGTCGTTGGTCATGTTGACTTTATGGCATGGATATGTGTACTTGTAGCGCTTCGAGATGTTCATTCCGTGGAGTGTGAATGGCGAATCGGGAGTTCCTTAACAGAGCGAAAAAATTGCGAAAGTTTTTAATGTTGATTAGAGATTCTGTTCCGATGATTCCCGGAGTTCCCTATTGCACAGGTTATGGTGTACAGTATGCCTATAGAACTGCTCCTTAGACTAATACATGTCGTTACACAGAAGAATGCTCAATTAACCACAAGACCTGCACGAGAAAACTGAGATGTTCCAAGCATTGCTGCAGCCCGTCCCCAGGGATGTGAAAATGTTTATCATCGGCCGAAATTTCTTGAGAAAGCTTGGCTTTTCGAGAGCATCGCATCGGAAACAAGGGAGGGGCATTTTTCTCGTAGTGAATCCTGAGAAAATTCTCGGACTCAACGTTTAGCTAGCAAAAGTTAAAAATTCTGCATTACGTTTATTTGCTTATTTAAATCATGCATTACATACGCACGCAGCAAGACATAATACAATCAATATATGAAGAATGAAGTAAAACTTGAGAAAAAGTCGAAAATATAAAGTCGGATCATAAAACTCATAAAACTACGTTTCCTTCAAGGAATGTGTTAAATGCACTTTTCAACAAACAAAGAATATCGCTCCTTTCTAGTAAGAAAATCATCTCATTCATGCCCTGGTGATTAAACATGAAAAAACAATAAAATATAAAAACAACACCCCATCAGATTTCTGAGGCGCGTGTAGCGCAGTCGGAGATGCCAGCTGTTGCGTGCAACCGATACTATGTTCCTGGTTCGGGTTTCTGCCCAGGCCAACCAAGTCCTCCATCCCTCCGGGGCCAGTGAATTGGTACCAGACTTGTCTGGGAAGGATAAAGCGCTGACTGTTCATCAGCTGGCCACCGCAATTCAGTGTATGGCCGAATAATCCCGTAGGAGAATGCGTGGCGTATCCCAAAAGGGATAAAGTAACGCCGTCCTTCGTCCTTTATCCGTTATCAGATTTCTGATCAAGATCAGTTATTCGAGTCATCCAAAAATATGGCCTTGTAGAAATCGTCCTTTTCTGAACCACCTCAAGATCCGTGCTTTTCAAAAATGCTCTTAATCGCATGATACATTTATCCGGGGTTTGAAAAAAATTGCGGATCCGACTTACCCAAAAGGGCGTCACAAGTCGGAGGAGGCGCCGACTGTCGCATGCACCCGATACCACAGGTTCCTTGCTCAGATTTCCAGCCCAGGCTAACCTAACCTTCCATCACTCCGTGGTGGTGAATTGGTGCCAGACTTGTCTGGGAAGGATAGAGCCCTGACTTGTTCGGCTGGCCATCGCAAGCCACTGTATGACCAAATACGCATTCAAATCGCCTCCACGATATCCCGTAGAAGTAGAATGCGTGGCGCATCCCAAAAGGGATTGAATGACGCCATCCTTGACCCTTTATCCTTTAAGATTAAGAAATACCATTTAGATTAACACTGGCTACGAAAACGAGACATTTAGACTATTCGTGATTCTGAAGCAAACGGTGCCTATTGAGCTACTTTGGCACACGATAGGGAGACGTTGCTGGCGCGCGCTTGGTCAATTCGGTGAGTAATGATCAAGGTGGCTGCAGAAATACAAGTGACTGGACACGAAATACAAATTGACGTGATTTGGATATCAGGTATAAGCACGATAGGCGACTGATTCCAAGCCGGATAATTAGCAGAGAAGTTCTTTGCCGTCCCTAGTGGAGTTCGAGGGCAGCGAATAACCCTAGCAATCGTCGTGTTTAACATCTCCACATGGAAGCTCGTCTTGTTACGTGGTCAAATGCCGCCAAGGAGGATATCCAGCAGTAGGCAAATCGCTGAGGAAGGACAGAGGTGCCCGCTTTCCTCAGAACAAAGCACGTGATGGATGGAGAGAACGAGCGGAAACTGAAACGCGACCCCCACTGAGCCAGCCGATCGGCGCTCGACGACGACGGCAACCACCGGGGTGCTCAAACAGACAAACTGCTAGCGTATGCATAATGACTACGCGGTTCTGACAGAAACTCTTCTATCAGGTTAAAGTTCTGGCGATGTTGACTGGACCACTTCAAACGAGGATAACTTTCTTCATGCTCACCGAATTCGATAGGAATAAGCAGCATTCGAATCAGCACACTTTTCCCAACGCGATATTAGTTGAGTAATTCCATCAGCGAAAAAATGGGTGGACGGAAAAGGCTGTTTCTGCGAGGTCGCAATCTGCGAAGGCTCTACCAGCTGCTGAAAGTGCTTAAAAAGGTCGTAGTCGGTTGGCGCAAGGGCTGGTGAGTACGGCGGGTGAGGCAGAACTTCGAGTCGTAGTTCGTTTAAGTTTCGCATGGTGATTTGCAAAACGCATGGGCGGGCGTTGTAGAACGAAAAAGAAAGAAAAAGAAGAACGGGGCCCTCTACGTTGACGAGTGCCGGCTGCAGCTCACGCAGTTTTCGGTACATCTCGTCCATTTCGTCGCAGTAGGACTTGGTTGTGATGGCTCGGTTCCACAAAATTGTACTGAAACGCTCCAGTCGCCAACCACCACACTGTTACCATCGTCTTTTTCTGGTCGGATTTTGGCTTTGGGAAGTGCATGGGGAGTTCGTCGACATCAATCCACCGTCCTGGTCATCGTACAGAACCCACTTTTCATCACATGTGACGACTCGATGCAAAACCGAGTCGTTTTGATTCCGGACAAGCAAAGAAGAACAGCTCGCGAAACGCGACACTTTCTGGCGATCACTCAAATCGTTGGGCACCCACTTTTCGAGTTTTTCACCTTTTCGAGGCGTTTCAAACCATCTGTAACAGCAGTTCTACTGACTCCTAGACCTTCCGAAATCTCACGGACTATTTGCGAAGGATTCGCTTCCATGAAGGCTTTCAAATCGTCGTCCTGGATAGTTGTAGGTCTGTCGCCTTGGAGTGCACCTTCAAGGTTAAAATCTCCAGAACAAAATTCTTTGAAGCACCGTTGCCCCGTCCTTTCTGTAACACTATTCGGCCCCCCACATATGGTTCATTTGCCGGGCTGTTTCGACGGCGGATCGGCCCAGTTTGAAATTGAAATAAAATATCATTCGGAATTGCTCTTTCGACGTAAGCATAGGTGGAACACAAGTTATTCCGTGAGGTAGAGCGAGAAATTCCGTATTAAACCTTATATAAAAGTGTGGAGTAAGTTTAATATTGATTCATTCAATAATAAAGGAACGAAAAGCGGTTGCACAAAAACCGCTAGGACTTTCCGGCCAACCTAATAGTTCCTAGATTGATTTAAGGTGAGCTTTGAAAATGAGGTCGAGCATGGAATTGATTCTACATACAAATAGTTCCACTACAAAATAGCTTCTCACCCTTGATTCCACTACGAAATAGTTGTTCTAATTCAGAAACGTTAGCAGTTCTTTCAAAGCGAACAATCAAATGGTACAATAATTTCAATTAAAAACGCTGAAAATTACGCCGATTACTGTACAGTCTGCATAAATCACTTGCTGCTACCACAGCAATGAATCCCAATATTCTACAATGCGCTCGGCTGAGGTACAAGAAGATTACAATGTTGGGAAAATTAGAAGAGGAAAGCGGAGGTAAGGGTTCACGATAAAATGGGAATTAAACATGGAAACAGTAGGAATGAGAAGGTACAGGCTGTTCTCCACAAACGCCGTCCACCAGCTCAAGGTGATAAGTCATTGTGTAAGCTTCGGGCGCGCCGCTCAAACAGGAGGGGAAGCCTATTCGCCGCACTGTGTACACGCCTCTTCGGCAGCACACGGCAGAAATTTCGCATAAAGCAGCATTTGTGATTCAGCTGCACGTATGGAACCCCTACGAACGAAGGAATCTGTAGATAGAAGTGGTTTCGTCAGTGATTAGCGCATTGAGATTCATTGCACTGGTAATAGCCAGTGGTTTGTGAATGCTGTACAGTAGCCAGCATAATTTTCAGCGTTTTTATACGAAATTATTGTATTTAATACCCCAAAGCGAGCTTCTTGGTTCAAGGCCTTCTCACGCAACAGGGCCTTCCTTCCGCGGACGGTGAATTGGTACCACACAGGTCTGTGAAGGAGAAAACACAGACTTGTGCATCGGGGCTAGAGAAAACCACTGAAAAGGCCAAGTAGGACTTCCAGTCGCCTCCGCGGTATCCAGTAGATGTGAAATGAGTACGTATTTCACAAAGAGATTTGGTACAACCTTTAGCATGTTTCACACTAGAATTATTGGACTTGGTGGCTCAGATGGATTCCCGGAGAGGCATTTGGAGCACAACAGAATGGAATGCTGCTTCTTGCACGGCATAAGCAATGCAGCGAGTTGCATACTGACAGTAGGATTACACTGATCTGCAGCATCCATCCCGTCCCTTGTTTCCCCTACTTCTCTTTGCTTTCACTATAACTTTCTCTTCTCAATCGCTCAAAAGGTTGGTAGCTGATGACGCAAATTTAACACGGTGATGACCGTGTGACAGAATGCCGTGTCACACCGTTTCGGCCGCATGGCACGATGTCGTGTCACACCCTTTCGACCGCGTGACACGATGTCGTGTCACAGTCTTCTAACTTATTTTCTGGTTGGATTCAAATCTTTCAAACTTTTTTGTGCTACGTAGTTCATCTTTAGACATTATTGTGACAAACGTGGTGCACAAAACAACTTTCGGTTACTGATTTATCGACCTTCTCGACAAGAACTACAGTTAAGAAACAATCGCGAGGTCATCAACGTTCTAAGCGCTCTCCCTCATGCTTCCCAACAAGTGAAAGGTTTCCAAAGTTTATTATTTTTCAATCCTTTTTGCCTACCAGGTTTGATACAAATTCTTCATTGCAGCCGACGTTTCGAAGAACTCGTCTTTCTCAAGGCCTGAAAGAAGCTCGAAACGCTTTTGACTCCGTGAAATCCACTGGATCAAAAGCATCGCATTCACCTCTTTACCAGGATCAACATGCTCCCAGGAGTGCTAGGAAACCTGGTAAAGAGGTGGACGCGATGTTTCTGATCCAGTGAATTTCACAGAGTCAAAGGCATATCAAGCTTCTTTCAGGCCTTGAGAAAGAAAGTTCGTCGAAGCGTCGTCCGCAATAAAGAACTTATATCAAACCTCGTAGGCAAAGATAATCGAGAAAAAAAAAACTTACTCACAAGATGCCCAGATTTCAAGAACGTCGAACTTGGAGACTATTATTTATTATTATTTATCAATCTCGCATATTAGTGCGCATTGCAAAAGCATTTACAATATCAAAAACCATATCAACCGTGGAGGTCACTCCATTTTCATTTCTTAAAGCTTTGGAAAGGAATACCATTTCTTTCATACTTATAATCATTTCCATAACAAATTTTGCTGTGTCGAAACATTGTTGGAGGGCAGAGTAATGTCTCAAAATATTGCATAGAATATTCAGAATACAGGAGAGGTTCAATAAATATCGACCGAATCCTTCGATTTTTGTGGAGATCTAACTGTATGAAGTGAAAAGCTGATCGGTGAGGATGGCTGGCTGGCTTTCAGTACAATAGAAAAAGAGGGACTGACCATGCCATAAGGAGCATATTCAGGGACGAATCGTAATGGATGGGAAAATAACCGATTCTTTTATGCGCGGAAGACTCTGGCATGGGAGAGGTGGCCCGAAAACAAATACGAAACGATGCCGGCACGCTCTCAACCTTCACCACTAAGTGCTTCTCGCCGACGGGGTAGGTGCGAGGAGGCCGGTCCGGCCACAAATCGATCCCGGTCGGACCTCACTCTCGTACGTCACTTAAGGTCATTTGTAATGCAACGCTAGGGCATATTGGTGGATGTTTTTAGTGCATTGCTCTTCACTGACAACCAGAGAGAGGTCAGTTGTACGCAAGGACTTCTTCAAAAGACTCGAAGAGTGCAAGATTTTCTATGAGGAAGAGGAAGGAACTCACCTCAAAAGACAAGGAAGTGGAGAAGATTAAGAAGAAGTGAAGAATGACAGAGCTAGGAGCAGGAACGGAGAGAACTAAGCGCTCAGACTGGCAGCCCAGAAGCAGAGTACGCTCATGCAGCGTCGTACATACAACAGCAGGCCGGGTGAATGATGGCAAACACGGACATACGAACAGCTGACGATCGATCGGGAACGGCGATCATGCACGCGGCGGTGGACACCCTGCAAATCAGGTTCAGCACACGAGGCGCACTATGCTGGTCAGCTGCTAGGCTAATCAGTAGGCTGCTCAGCCAACGGTGACAGCGTGAAGTGGTTAAGAATTGATTAACTCGACTTTAACCTTCCGATACGTAATCAATTAAATATTTGTTTATTTATTTACTTATTTGTATATTGATTGCAATTGATTGTGCGCCATATTAAAAAAAACGCATAATGAAGGAAAAACGTAACACCTAATGGGCTTAAGTGTTTCTGGATTTGATCCTCCTTTCTGGTACGAAATTTACTGAGCCGTAATATCTATACCATTTTCACGTCGAGTTGGACACTTTTCAAATCAAATTGGACACTCTTGTAAGCTAACCTAATTGTAAGATTCCTGAAATCAATACGAATTCTACAAATTAAGATCTTCTAAATTAAACTAGAGACTCTTCAAAAACATTAGAATTTTTTGTTCAAGGAAAATCTACCACTATATGTATAACTTAGTTGCCTGGTTAGAAACCTGCGTGAAATACGCCTCATCGATCCCCGCGCGGATAAGATGTGCCGTTCAGCATGAGATGCTGTTACTGCAGAGGATTTCTGAGCGTCTGGATCCAGAAGACGGTCCCCATGTCGCGCAACAGGAGTCTGGAGTCAGAAGAGATAACACCGTCGTCCTACGACGAGCGGCCGCAATCAGAAGTCAACATGGGATGCTGGTGCAGCCGAGGAAGCGCAGCCTCCTCCTGCTTGACACAGCGGCAATTGCGCGCGTTTCTCAGCGTCCTGATTCCGAATACTTGTCACCGGCGTCCGCCGTGAGCATGGGAGGAGGCAGGTGCCGGAGAAGAAAAGTGAGGGCGACCTCCAGGGTGGATATGAAGAGCAATCAGGAAGGAAAGGAACAACCTGGAGGAGGGACCAGGACGGGGAAATCAGCAAGAAGAGACCAGTAAGGGGGTCAACAGTGAAACAAAGAAGTGGGCCAAGAGTTGGAACCAGGAAGGTAAGGGAGGAAAGGGGCGGAGGGAAAGAAGACCAGTGAAGGCGGAGCAGGAGATAGATCCAGTAAGAAGAAACGAGTGAAGGTAAACCTGACGTCCGGATTCAGAAGGCATGTCAGTGATATCCGGAAAATCAAGCCGTTGAGCATGAGAGCGATTGCGGAGGAGCCACCTGAAGGCAGAAGTACTGCGCAGCACAAACCAATGACGTTACTGGACGGCCCGGAGAGAATGTGTGTGACGAGCAATCTGATTTTTAAATGGACCAAATGATTCTTGAAAATGGTATAAATGACACTCAAACTACCAGTCCAGTGTTCACAGGTACCCACCAGACGAGCGAATGAATCTCAACATCAAATTTGCACTTCGATTTCTCTTTGCTGCCATTTAAAACAAGCTACAATGACTGTTGGAAAGCTAAGAGAGCTGTGAATATTCAAACACTGACGACATCCTTTTGAGGACAATCTTTATCGATGCACTGGTTTCATAGCACTAACTTGTAAAAATGGGAAAATTTATTGTGAAGCAGCACTAATTCCCTTTTTTGTCGTTTATTTCCGATTATTTTTTATGAGTTTCTTCCACGCGGACTCGGCAAACTTGAGTAATTACACCATTATTTTGATCCATTTCTTTACAATATAGAAGGGAATGCAAAAGAAGTTAACTTGACAGAGTAGAGGATAGAAGGAAAACGTTAAAGAAGCTGACGGAATCGAGTGTTTCCTTTTCCACTATTGTAGAATCGGTTTTATCCGACTTTTCTTAAAGTAAAAACAAAAAACAAAAGGGACGCGTGTGGCGCAGTCGGAAGAGGCGGCGGCTGTCGCGTGACCCTATACCAGGTTCCTGGTTCGGATTCCCCGCCCAGGCCAACCAAGCCTTCCATCCCTCAGGGGTCGGCGAATTGGCACCAGACTTGTCTGGGAAGGATAAAGCGCTGTCTTGTTCATCGGCTGGTCACCGCAAGTCATTGTATGGTCAAATACGCATTCAACTCGCCTCCACGACATCCCGTAGAAGTAGAATGTGTGGCGTATCCCAAAGGGATTGAGCAACGCCGTCCTTTATCCTTATTTAAATAACAAAGCGAATTAGCGTTGTATCAAAAAGCTTTTCCTATGATCGAGACTTGAACTTAAGCTGGAGATTCAACAAATTCGTTTATAAAATGAGTAAAATCTGCGAACTTCGTGATAGTAGCACCTCTACCATCAATTAAACGAATCAGACGAGTGCATGGTGCGATTTTTAATGAAACCCATCAGCACCTTGAAAAGGTGATACGGCAGAACTGTCTCTTCAATTCCTCATGGTACACTGTACTGTCAACAAAAAGGACTACACTAGGCATATACAGGACTGGTTACAGTGACGATGCTATCAGTCACCAATAAAAACCAAGACGGAAACCGGCCACTTCCACTCGCCTTCCTGGGTAAACACAATACCCTGCCTCGAAGAAAGTCAGCAGGAGATTGGTCACTAACTTGCTATGTCCGTAACTGTACAAGGAGGCGGTCCATCATTTTGATGCATTAGACACAGAAAATTATGGAAAACCCTCTCTTATTCATTCGTTCACCCACAGAAGCCATTCAGGACCGCGTTAAACGCCGGTTCGTCATCGACGTTGAGAAGTTCCCGTGAACGATTAATTCGATTAGACTAACAACAAGGAAGAACTCGAGCCATCAGGATACAACTTACAACCGTAACCGGTCACTCATCCAATGAACCGACACACACACACATCACGCTAACCGTCTAAAAGCTTTTCGGAAATCTAAGAGGTTGTGGAGTGCGCAAATTACGGTCGTCGGGCGGCAGCAGCGCCTCCATACCTATCTGTCACGTGCCAGAGTGGCCCAGTGGATCATAACCGCTCGAGGGAGACGAATAGCGCTCAACGCCTTGTTTAGCGCCTTCACGAAGAAGCGCAACCAACTTTTTGAAAGGAGGGCAACCTGTTCTCTTAACGTGCCGTGGAATCCGACGGCTCTCATCAGGAGGGTGCTCGCAAAACAGAAAACATGACCGGTCCACCTAATTTTCGACAACTTGGCCCAAGCGACGCCGTTTCTGATCCTTGAACGTCGACGAAGGTACTTCGGAGGTTTTCTCTTAAATACGTGAGCCTTGCCACTCCAAGCATTCGAAGACGTTGGTTGAGTGAGCTTCAATTAACATCAAAAATTCGTTCGTTTCTCATGACTCTCATTAAAATTTTTCAATTAACTCGTCTCAAGAAGTGAATACGCACTCTGAAAATTGGTTAAATTTTTATTTTCGATAAAAATTTGTGTTTCAAAAATTATTTTAAAGTGTGAAAAAGTTGCAATATTTTAGTGTAATGGGAGAGGTAGCATCATGCAATTGTGAAATGAGTTTCATTTGGATGAACGGTAAGATAAATAAGCTCGCTTAAGACAGCAAAGTGAAGATATCCGCTTTTTACAACTGTCATTCACAACTATGTAACCCTACGCAGACGGAAATTTTGCTATCAATCATATGAAAATAGCGATGAATCAAACAAGCGCCTGGCGCGACCTCTTATTTTAGCACACTGAAACAGCTTTTCTGTGTTTGAAAATAAGCTTTAAATCGCAACGCTGCGTTCGACCAAATGGCGCCGGTGGTGCAATGGCGCAGAGCATTCCCCTACCGGTCAACAGGAGGTGCGGGCTCGAATCCTGCCTGGAGCTAGAGTTTTGATCGCAATAAAACATCCTGTCACACATATAGCCTTTCTAACAGCCACTCCAGGCTTCGTTGTAACAGGTTACATCCTCGATACCAACTATTTGAGGCTCAAAGGAAATGAATTGAAAATTGAGAGCAATTTTACCCATTTTTTAATTGAAAAAATAAAATTTTATTCACTTCTTAAAGCAGATGAATTTCAAAAACTTCAAAAAACTATGCCATATTTCGTTTAGACGAAAAAATATTTTAACCTTTTTGGGTAGTCTCTAATTTAATCAGGAAAACGCTCGATCTGATTTCAAAGATGTACAGTTTGACTTCAAAAGCTTGCATAGAAGAGGGTTCAAATTGATTAGAATAGTGCCCAAATTCAGTCGAAGATGGTATATACGGCTTCAGCAAACACAAAAATAAAGCTTATTTATTATTTTTTCGGGGCGCCTGTAACGCAGTCGGAGGAGGCGCCGGCTGTCGCGTGCACCCGATACCAGGTTCCTGGTTCGGATTTCCCGCCCAGGCCAACTAAGCCTTCCATCCCTCCGAGGTCGGTGAGTTGGTACCAGGGATGTCTGGGAAGGATAGAGCGCTGACTTGTTCATCGGCTGGGCACCGCAAGCCATTGTGTGGCCAAATACGCATTCAAATCGCCTCCACGACATCCCGTAGAAGTAGAATGCGTGGCGCATCCCAAAAGGGATTGAGTAACCCCGTCCCTTACCCTTTATTAATTATTCTTGCACAAGGAGTGCGTCTGAAACAAAAAAAAAACTAACAATTTCGCACTTGGTGAGGGTTTGACGGAACAGTAGTGGAAACAACAGAAATAGGTGAACAACATATTCACAGCTGATTCTCCAGTAAGAGCATTAGTAATATAAGTGTAACATTCGTCTGTATAGCTGTCCAAAAGCTATCCAAAATAAGCTCGAGAAGTTACGAAAAAGTCAGTTGACTATTCGGCTTGTTTTCCCACGAGGTACACCTTTACATGTGACCACGACCAGCCCTAATCTCACCCGTTGGCGACGACCACGTGGTCACGAGCTTCAGCCACTATTTACCCCTCCTTTTATGGCCTCCAAATGCTCACTGCGAAAAACAGAAAACAGAAGCGGATCGCCTTCAAATACGCAGCGGATATCTTCCAATTCCAGTTAAACTATACACCCTCTAGAAAAGTGGGAACGCATTTGCGATTTCATAAATTTAGTACGACTTCCTCTGAAAGTGCGTTATTTTCCTGTAACAAAAAAGTGATACGCTTGTTAAGCGCTGAGGAATTTTTTACTCTTTTACCTACAAAACGGTTTCTGCTTTAAAAAATGTCCTGCTATAAAGTGCCAATTTTTCCGATTTTCTTAGGAGGAGTTCACCTATCTATCATATTGGATTTCGGCATCAGAAACGAATGGAGAAAAGTACGCTTAACTCCACTGTGCATTTTTAAAGTACATATTTACAAGACAAATCAAACGATGGCGTTATCTCTTCTAGCAAATAAGGATAAAGGATAAAGGACGGCGTTACTCCATCCCTTTTGGAATGCGCCACGCATTCTACTTATACTGGAAATCGTGGAGGTGATTTCAATGCGCATTTGACCATACAATGACTTGCGGTGGCCAGCCGACGACAAAGTCAGCGCTTTATCCTTCCCAGACAAGTATGTTACCAATTCACCGACCCCGGGGGATGGAAGGCTTGGGTGGCCTGGGGGGGGGGGGAATCCGAACCAGGAACATGGTATCGGGTGCACGCGACAGTCAGCATCTCCTCCGACTGCGCTTCACACGCCCGCGCTCTTCTGGCAACGCAGTCAAAAAATGTTCCCTTAACGTGGACAAAACGCTCCAGTTTTCATAAAATTTTTTAAATAAAAACCCGACTAGCTACAAAAACGGCACCTAAAAGAATGAGAAAAGCGCACCCGACTACAATAATGGTAGGCTTATTTTTCATCGCCGAAAAGCCGCAAATTTCGACTTCTCAAAAGAAACGTTTGCGCCATGCACTCGTTCTACCCAATTCGATTTTCATTTGATTATTTAAAAAAATTGTGCTCGGACTCACACATTAATCAACACCATTAGAGTAAAATTTCATTTCATTTCATTTCATTTATTGCACAAGTTGTGCGCCTTAGCCCTAGTTTACACTTGTGCCGCCACGCGGCGCGGCATCATGATTGTCATAGATATCGATCTATCGCGCCGGGCGGTCGATATCTATCCCAACCATAATGCCGCGTCGCACAGCGACGCAAGTATAAACTAGGGCTTAAACAAACAACAGTAGACAAAAACAAAAACATATGCTGCAGTCAAATCTAATTAAATAATTAATTAATATAACTATGATTATAATTAATTTATTTTATTATTTTAAATTTAATTTAAAATCCGCAAACATTACACATATAACTTCCTTGGAGGGCTACAGGAAGGCAGGAGTGTCGCCATTGTTCGATTGAACATCGCTTACTAAGCATGCGCCCAACACAATTTCTTTTTATGACAACCGAAAATTGCTGTTTTGCTGCACTTTAAAGTAAGCAACAGAATTTTTTTATATGAAACATTGTATTCATTTTCTAGAGCAGGAAAAATATACAACTTCAAAGGAAGCTGCAGTAGATTTCTAAATTGAGAATTAATCTTGAAACTTTTAGAGCGAAGGAAAATTAATAATGAAGGAGATTCGATTTGATTCTGAAGGTGTATAGTTTGCTTCGAAAGGTGTCCTTATTGTAGTGAAAGTGGGGTATGTAAGGCAAAGCGTCTAGTTCGTCATAAAGAACAGGTATTACCCATTGGTTGCCTTGTCGCGCTCTTTATCCACATTAATTACCACGAGGGATAATGGAAAAATTCGGCAAATTAAGGTCGCTTAATGCGTTGTTACCCGGATACCAAGTAGGATAAGCAACGGCCCAATAGTTTGATATATAGAGGTAGTCAGTGGCGTAAATAGTAGACAGAGAAAGTATTAGGTTGTAACGAATTAAATGGCACTGGCTCGCGCCATTTTTTGGCGCGTCTTTACGCGTTTGATCAACAACAAACCATAACATGTGGCATATCATTTAGAAGCGCAAACTTTGCTCTACCGGTGAGTACCAAATTTTCTATGTAAAAGTGGGAAAACTTTAGAGTTTTATTGACTTTTTTGCAGATGGACAAAAGGGTAATCCGAGGCATTTACTTGTATGAATTCAAGCTGGGCACTACAGCTAAGGAGGCGGACGAGAAGATCAACGCCGCATTCGGTCAAGGATGTTCCACAATTCGGACGGCGTACCGTTGGTATCAGAAGTCCCGGAATGGAGATGAGAGCTTGGAAGAACATGAAGGTCGTGGGAGGCATAGTGATGTTGATGAGGACAAGCTGAGAGATGTGGTAGAGGAGGATCCACACAAAGGTACCAGGGAGATAGCGAAGGTTCTTGGCGTCAGTCACAACACAGCTGCCCGGCATCTGAAGGAAATTGGAAAGACCAAAAAGCTGGAAAGATGGGTGCCTCACGAGCTGTCTGAGGAGCAGAGAAACCGACGATATGAGATCTCGTCCGTACTGCTTCTACGGAACGAAACGGACCCATTCCTTGATCGCATCGTAACCTGTGACGAGAAATGGATAATGTGCGACAACGGGCGACGATCGGCACAGTGGGTGGACAGCGATGAGAGCCCCAAGGTATTTGCGACGCCGGAATTGCACCAAAAGAAAGTAATGGTGACAGTATGGTGGTGTTCGCTGGGAATGATTCACCACAGCTTCCTCCCTCCCGGCGAATCCATCACGGCAGAGAAGTACTGCATTGAAATTGAAGAAATGATGAAAAGTTGAAGGATATCCGGCCGGCCTTGGTAAACCGAAGGTGAGTTCTCCTTCTGCACGACAATGCTCGCCCCCATGTAGCACGAATGACGTTGCAGAAATTGAATGAGCCGAGCATTGAAACTCTACCACATCCTCCGTTTTCTCCCGACCTCTCCCCAACAGACTACCATTTCTTCAAGCATCTTGGCGACTTCTTGGTAGGGAAAATATTCAAATACCAACAGGATGCCGAAAGTGCCTTCGAAGATTTCGTCAATTCCAGAACTTCTGATTTTTATGCTACTGGGATGAAAAAGCTTGTGTCACGTTGGCAAAGATGTGTAGAATCAGAGGTTTTTATTTCGATTAATAAACTTGCCTACAAGCCGAGATATTAACTGTTTAAATTTACAGTGGTTCAGTGCCATTTATTTCGTTACAACCTAATACAAGCAGCAAAGGATCAAATTACTGAAGAAAAAGCTATTCGAAACGGGTTATACGGAGAGCTCAGCCGCACCTATTTCCAACATTGACATTTATTAACATTAAGCGGTCCAGAATACTGAAATAATCCTTTAAAAAAACTACACAACCCTTCCTCAATCTGGAACTTGCCTTCATACTACTGGACACTTCTCTGGCGATCCCTCTCATTGAAAAACCTCACTCAAAACACGTCTGCCTCCCTTGTTGTCGACCTCAAATTAACACCAGCCCCGCCGACCAGGAACAAGCACAACAGCGGTCGAACGAAATACGTCGATTGATGAACAGTGAATCACAACACCGCTCCTGTGATTCAGCAGCGCTCATGACATTACTCAACTTGTACGCGATTACTACTGCGTCGTACAGCCAGTCTTCGTCCTGCAGCTTTTACAGGCCAGTCATATACGGAATTGATATCACTGTTATCAATCAACCAGACGTTCCGCGCCAATCGGCAGCCGATCCGGTAGAAACGAGGCTCGCTTTTAACGTCGGACTTGGTAAGGTAATAAGGTCCTCAAGACTGGTTGACGTCCGGCGCATTCGGGCAACTCCCACTCCGAAGGATCTAATCTGCAGAAAAATTATAAAGTCAATAGATTTTTTCGGTCGGTCGATACAGTTGAGTTGCTGTAAATCCTGCCTGAACGTCATCATATTGGAGTAATTCCATCGAGTGGTACTGTTTCTTTCAAAAAAGCGGTCGAGTGACTGCTACACTGATGCATCAAATCTAAGCGAAAACCGGCAACTCCGGCCGAAAAATCGATACCATCGATCGATATTGGTCGCACGATGGAACCCTACAACCTACTGTGAAGTCGATCCATCGGCCATCATACTCGCGTGACTTCCACTCCAATCGAAGAAATTTGGTCGAAAACCGATAACTGCGGTGGAAAATCGATAACATCGATCGATACTACTCGCCCGATCAGACCCTTCCACCCTCTTTTTTGAATCTGACCCTTTTCCCTCAATTTTCGTCCATTTTCATCGACGGAACGTGAGAATAACCTTGAATACCTTGACGAACGGGTTACCTCCACGAATTATTTCAGCTGGCGAACGCCCAGCGCGAATGCTTTCCATAAACGCAGCTCTTGGGGGTTACGACTGTTTACTAGAGGTTTCTGGTCTTCAAGGCGACATGTGGCGGAGTTGCGGTATGGCGGGAAATTTGAGTCTAAATTTGTCCGGGTCTAAGCGCCGCAACCTGTATAGCTCATAGCTCTTTAATTCTTGCGTGCTCCCTGCTGTTTTATACGGTTGCGAAACGTGGACGTGGTCAAAAGAATCGGTCACAAAATTAAATACGTTCCGTTCAACGAAGAGCTGAAAGAGCTATTCTTGGTGTCCTTTTAGGCGATAGAATACGGTCGAGAGTTATTCGCCACAGATCAAGGCTAAAGCATTGCATTCACCATACGCTCAAAAGGAAGTGACCGTTCGCAAATAAGTTTTCCAGAAGCGAACGTTCCAGGGCACGCAATGCTGCCGATTGGATGCCGATAAAAAACGAAAGGAAGACCAGGAACAAGATGACTGGACGACATCGCAAGCTATAGAGGGACAAGAATGAAAGAAGTCATGAGAAATTAGTCCCCTCTGATTGAGGGAATCCGAAGAAGAAAAGCGCTGAACTCTTCGCCAAGAAGTCTGTTAGCTGTTTGTGCTATTGCGATAAAGGAGATGTAATTAATAAATGAATTAACCTGCATAGCTGTGTTTAAATACAAAGCATACTTTCCCCTAGCGTATAAAGAGCAATGAGCTCTCACTCGTGTCTGTTTTCATTGACAGATTAACATCTCACTGTCTACTTGCAAGGGAGGATTGGTCCACACCTCCCTTATAGGAGCAGCAATCGGTGGCATTCCGCTCATCTAACAACGTCGCATGACGAGCCCAAGCGAAATTTGGGCACTGATCTTTCATGTGCCCTACAAGGAGAGCTCAGAAGACACCAATCAGAGCACTCGTTCAAATACGCCCAAGTCAATCTGGGGCGGATTCGTCAAAGTTACTGCAGTAACTTTAACGGAGAACTGTAAACAAAAGCTCAGACGTGGCTTATCGCTCACCATATCGCTTGATAAGCCGCGTTATCTGAGCTATTTGCTTGCAATTCTCCGTTAAAGTTACTGCAGTAACTTTGATGAATCGGGCCCCTGGTCACCGACCGTAGGCGCCCTGGCTAGGCACTAGTTTACACTTGCGACGCGGCGCGGCAGGACGATTGCCATGGATATCGATTTTTGCGCCACCCGGTCGATATCTATTCTGATAATGGTGCGGCGCAAATATGAACAAGGGCTAGCACGCCTTTTCGATGCGAGATGGCTGTTCTAGTGCGTTCTCCAGCATGTAGGCCAGATTAATGACAAGTACTGATGTGTCAAGCACCGTCATGTATCATAACAACTAGAATGAAAAGGAATGAATCGTGGTGACGTTGAAGGAAATTGAACTTGATGAAAGAATCTCCTCTCAATCTCCGGCAACCGGGTCAGAGAGAAAAATCTCACAACAGGAGGTGAAGGGGATGGAAGCTAAATAGACCAAACCAGACATAAACCCCAAATGTGTACAAAGAGAGTCTGCAGAGCAAGTGTACCGATAGAAATAGCTGCGGCCGAATAAAGGGAGAAGGCTGGAAGAAATCATCACGGGCGGAAGTCCGGTGGAAAACCACAAAAAAGAGGATAGGCTAGATGTGTAGTCTACTGTGTGATCGAGCTGATCTGTAAGTGTGCTCGTCCGTGCGTTTGTTTATGCGCCGCGCAAAATTGATGGCCACTTGCCGGACTTCATCGGTTTCCGTAAGCTGCTGACCGTTTGAATTGGGAGTCACCCTGATATAGTCACCGCTATAAAGGTTTTAAGGGTTCCGCACACACTTGCGCCAAGGTGGCAACACTCTTTAAGCATAGGGCAAAGACGCAGAGATCGCCGCCGGCGACAAAACTTGCCGCCGATGAGCCGCCTGGGCGGCAGCGGCAATAATCCAAGGCCTACGGCCCCATTTATACTTCGACGCCGAGTGACGCGATTGATCAATTTGGTCACTTCACATGCTATCGCGTCGCTCGGCGTCGGAGGTATAAACGGGCCTTAGGCTTCGTGCATACTTCCCGTCGCCGCGATCGAATCGCGGCGATGAGTTTTGCAGAGCGACGCGAAAGAATTTGAACTTCTCTGTAACCATCGCATCGCCCATCGCTGTGCAAGGAAGCGCGACGGCGATCCGTCCAGGACCAACGCTAAACACCGCGCGCGGCGCGAAAAAGTATGCCATGCCCGCGATGGGCGCGGGAGGCCATCGCGCATGCCGACCACCACTGTTGCGGCGACCGCGGCGAAGTTTGCTTTGACTACTCAACCGCGTGCGGCGGAATGGCCATGAAATGAGCGCCGCGGTGGCATCGCGGCGATGGAAGTATGCCCCCGACCTTATTGCCGCTGCAGCTGCTTCGCCGCCGACGGAGCTCTGTCTGGTCTCTAGCTGATCGTGACGGGGATCTAGAATGGAAACTGAGAATGATGATGGAACCGCCACGGTGATGGAGGCGATGATGAGTGCCGCGCCACGTCGTCCTTTCACTAACCTTTCACTACAGTTTTGCCGCCTATGCGGCAGTTTTAGCGCCTGCCGCGTACCGCGCTGCCGCAAAAGTGTGCGAAGTCGGCCAGTCAATCTTCTAACGGCTCTGTAAGCCCTAGTTCGTTCGGCTAATATGGCCACCTCAGTACAAGATGTGCTTAACAACAGGTTTTTAAGGAAATAGCTCAAGAAAACACGAAGATAGCTGTTCAAACCTCCATTAGACGCAATCGCTTTCTATAACAGGTAGAATTAACACATTTAAAGTCTCTTTATCGCGTTCTACAACTAGAAACCCGGGTAACGTTGGTAGCGTCGTGGTTTCCTTCCCTAGCAATGTGGACAACTGCCAATAGTGGCGTAGTAAACCCACTAAAAAGGTCAAAATCTTCAACAAAGCGGACAGAAGACCGAGATCTGTTGGCAATCCGTCATCTGCTTGGACAGCACGGACGTCAGCATGGACGTCTGGTGTAAAAAGAACAAGAATCGATGGAGAAGAAAGGACGAGGCGTGGTGGACAAAGCGAACGGCGCCGACCGCAAAAGGGCGAACGGATGGATACTCGCCCCATCCGTAGGGTCGACCGCCGATCGATACGCCTCGTTTGCACTGTCGCCGTTGTTTTTGTTGATGCTGTGTGGCCAGCGCGACCATCGGCTATCCATTCGCTGCAGAATGCTCTCATGCCATCACATCGTCGTCCTTCACCTAAGACTCTTCCCCATCACTTCAACCCGGGTGCTTTTATCATCATTTGAAATCTTCGTGTTGTTGGCCATTTATTTTTTTAGCAACTGTACGATGTACCTGCTTCAGTGGCGTATTCTACCCAGTGCGGTCCAAATTTTGCAATCGTAGAATACACCGTATTCGTTCGGACCTCTCTTCTACGTCTTTCCATGAAATTCAAGCAATAAAGTGACCGCTGGTGTTTCGGATTACTGTAGCGGCGCGGTGGTGTACTTGCACGGTAGCCATTCAACACGACGAACATGCGCGATTTTTCCTGCACAATTCGTCTCTCCATGGTTACCGCACTGAAGTTTCGCCGAAAACAGCATGTTGCAGTGGGCTGCCTGTGACAAAGAAGTCGCCGCCTGCGCCCTCATTTATCGACGCCGCTATTCGCTCCATGTGGAGACGCGTCAGTCTCCGTCCTTTCCATTTCTTCCGAGTAGCGCCTTTTGCGGTCCTCATTGAGCCTCTCTTCCTTACATTGGGCTGTTGTTGCTGGAAAGCATTGTTTAAGCGGTTAAATTGCTGCTCTCGATTGTCCTATCCGGGTGTTGTAGTCCTAGCTGTTATGGGAACCTATAAAGTTCGACATCAAGGAGGCTGCGGTATGCACCACTTTCCGTGTGGTCTGATAAGTGGTGCACACTGCGGCCTCTATGATGAAAAACGGGGTACTAGGCGGGCTTATGCCCGCTCCGTTATGAGATCATGATCGTGGAACACTCAAATAAACACGGTTTCTATGTTCTTCTCCGCTGGCGCGGAGGAGAGCACAGAACTAGGCAAGGGAAAAAACTCCAGCGTCTGGCTGATCTAACTTACCCGTTTTAAGATACCTTTCCTGTCTGCAGCGGGCACCAGCCCACTTAATCGCGCTTTTAGTTTTACATGTTTTCTTGCGGCCTAGAGCGGCTGTTGGCGGAAATAGGGTCGGAGGCTCACCATGAAGGACAGCCCTAGAAAACGGTTTGTACTTCTTGAAACCGGAATTTTTTGCAGCACTGGTGTGTACCTACCCCTACGGTGAACTGAGATAAGCCTTTCTGGGCGCTGTTGTATCCCTGAGGATACACTTTACTAGACCTCTGAGGTCTCTTCTTACTGCTCTCTGTGCTAACAGAGAGCCTCACGTCAGCGTGTGACGAAGCAGCAGTCAACACACAGGTTTATTAGTAGAATATGTCGACAATGGACGACGACGGCTGGAGGCGACGGGAGTTAGGCTGGCGGTGGCTGGAACTCCGGAACTCCGCGACCCTCTGCGACGACCCCTAGGGGTCTCGGCAACGGCCTTATATGTGCCCCGTTTCCCGCCGGTCCATACTTTGACCTCCGTTGGAGACTTACCACCGCGCCTACGTGGGTGGTCATTACACATTGGATCCGATCGAAAATCTTCGGATAATTGGATGATTCGGATAACGACAATTTCGCGGACACCGGATTTTTGGATGATTCGGATAACGACAATTTCGCGGACACCGGATTTTTGGATGATTCGGATAGAGATATCCGAATATGATTCATTCGTATCCAATGTATAGTTCATCGGCTTTCTACTAACGGGCGCAAATAGGGTTGGGGTCACCCTCCTACGCAACTGTGGTTTTTGAAACCGGAATTTTTTGCAGCATCGGTGTGTTCTAGCCCTACAGTGGACTGAGGTAGGCCATTTCCGATGTAATTTCACACCTTACCAAGGCGGACAACCACTGAGTATGATGTGACCCCTCCCCCCCCCTCGGCGCTATTTGCGCACGGTTAAAGGTGATGTGCTGTTAGATGGTTGCAGTAGCGTACGAAACTCTTGAGCCAGACCGAACTCAAACCCACACCATCTGCTTCGCGCACGTAATCTCCACTATGTGCTCTGTCTTATTCGACTGATATTCCATCTGTTTTTGCATATGAAGGTGGAGTACAGTAGGTTACGATGGGTACTGGTGAGGAGTCGCGGAGGATCATGCTCACCGTTTTGGCCAATGGGTGTTATTTAAGCTGCTGACCAAGAGTCTGTCATTCCTCTTCTAAATTATCAACTTTTCGGATAGTACTTTCCATCTGAAAGTAGAAGGCTGGAAAATAAGTCCAACCACATAGGTGGAGAAAACTATTTTATTCACCAGGTTGTATATCCTACTCACCCATCCATATCGTAATAGGCCGAAGTCTGGAACATGGAGCATTTATTGAGCCGAAAGTGATATACAATCTATTGAGTACAAAAGAATACAGCAAAATAGGGATCTATCCTAGTTGGGGGGGGGGAATCTTGAAGTGTTAGTTGCCTAGGTCACCCCATGCCACACAAGCATATCCAGTGAATTTAAGTGAAAGCCCTCGCATTATGGAACAGCAGCAGAGGCTCTCGTAGAACTTTAAGGTAGGGAATGGAGACGCAAGAACAGCGTGTGCCCCATCCAGTTAGGATAGACCCCAAAATAGCCAAAGAGATACAAAATCGGTTAGGGACAAAAGATTGCAGTGGAAGTTGGCTTTTTAAACATTGGTTAAAGGGTTTCTTCTCAATGAATTGCACAAAGCGAAAAGTGTTTTTAAGCGATGTAGTAGTCCATTCGCTGAGAAATATTGTATATTCCATCGAAATATCGTCTATTCTTTTTTAAACTAATTTGTAGTTATTTTCTCAAATGTCCCTCTTGATTTTGGTTTGACGATTTGATTTGATTTCGTCACTTGTAATGCTTGTAATTGAATGTTTTTGGCAAAGAATTGAGAAATGATGCAGGAAGTTTATTCCCAGCTTTAAAAACACGAGTAGAAGAAAATTCGTAATTATTTTTTGGAGTGCGGTTCTGCATTTTACAGAGGCCACGATTTTTTTACAAACACAAATATTCGCGTGGCCAAAACGAACAGAATATTAATTTGCTAAAAATTTTAAACACAATTTTGCATAAATAAAAGAGCTATCTGTAAAATAAATCTTCATTATACTGCCGGTTCAACTTTTTTTAGTTCCCAAAATATTGAGGCTGATTTCGCTTGCACTGAACGGCTTGGAGTAGGACGTTTACCTATATTTAGTTGAACGTTCAAATGATATTCGTGAGTAGCCCGCAAATAACTCGAAATTTTTGATTTCAACCAAATCGGTGATTTTGACCCCGGCGGCCTTACTCACCTGTTCCTACCCTAACTGGCGGAAATTTAGAAATGGATACCATATTCGTGATCTGCACGCTAAAGGCCCCACACACTTTTGCGGCAAAGCCGCTCGCTGCTATAGTGAATATACTTTAAATTTATGGAGAAATAATATCAAACCTAAATGGTTTGTTTCGCCACCTTCCTTCAGACAAGCCGTTTTTATTATAACACCTCCTCGGTGGCTCATCAGTGAAGAAGGAGGTGTTATAATTTTATTATTATATTTTATGTTTTTCGATCTTATTTTTTAATTTTAATTATTATTTTTTATCTTTTATTATGTTTTATTTTATTTAACTTTATCTTATATTGTTTTGTTATTATTTATTTTTTGTTTTAGTTATTGTTTTTTGTTTTTATTTTATTTTTAAATACGCATTTATTTTTAAATACGCATTTTTTAAAAATATTTGTTGTCGATTTCCTGCCAAGGCCAACCAAGCCTTCCATCCTTCCGGGGTCGGCGAATTGGTACCAGACTTGTCTGGGAAGGATACGTTGTCTTGTTCATCGGCTGGCCACCGCAAGTCACTGTATGGCCAAACACGCATTCACTTCGCCTCCACGACAGGAGGATAGAGAAGATAGAGCAGGGACGGCGCCGGCGGCGAGTTCTGCGTCCATGCCCTATAGTTAAGGATAGGGCCACGGCGTTGCCGCTGAAGTGTGTGGGGCCCCGGAGCAAAATTTGGGCGAAGTCGGTGATTATGGACTCGATAGCCTTGCTCACCCAGTTATACCACACAATAGTGCACAAGCTGCAGTGAGGACCCTCTATCGCGACGTGTACCGGTAGCAGCTCAGTTACGGTTGTTGTTTATTCATTGTTGTTCCTCTCGATGAAGCTCATCTTAAAGAATAACTGCACATCTCCAAGTGGTCATCTTCTTTCTCGCCGGGGCAATATGCTCTGTTCGCTTCAATCTGTGCCAGTTAGTATGTCCAATACTCGTTTTTAACGCAAAGTTGCACTTTGTGGTGCCATCAGAACGATTTCAGGGAGAATGCGCTCGGATGACGAGCCGGCGATTCTGTCAGGAGCGTCATCAACGTCCTACGGTGGCATTGTGAACGAGCTATTCGATCCCAGCGCTGTCATCGCTGCCCAGGTACTTCCACCAAAAACGACTTACTTACGAACTTTGTAGCATGCTTTGCACGTCCGGTCTTTGAAAAGTACCAGTTTGTATGTCGACAAGGACGCAGGAACTAGGGCTTACAGAGCCGTTAGAAGATTGGCTGACTTCACTTGCTCGCGTAAAGGCCTCCGAGGAGCAGTTGGCGGAAATCCTTGAGGAGCATTTGCTTTCTCCTCGTTTTTGTTTGGCACGTATTCCTCGTTGGAGAACGTTAATATCCCATTTTTCCTTACAACGACACTACACTTACTGTACGTAGCGCAACTTCTACTTCTTACTTGATTATATTTGAGTGATATACAGCGCCAACACTGATTAACAAAAGAGGCAGTGAATCAACAAGAGAGAGCATGTCCACATTGCCTCGTTTCGTCTAACACTACAGCTTTTCAACGCGGCGTTGATGGTAAACATAGAGCAAACACTGTTGCAACAGCTGAAGCGCAGTCCGCAGTCTTCTCTCTGTTGCGATAAGGGATTGACCCCACCTGGGAACTGGAAAGTCTTGCATCTTGACGCTGTGCTTCTAAATCTCAATACTCTTACAATAATGACTGTAATTTGTCACTATTCCAAATAGTTTCTTTTCCTGCATGAAAAATGCCATGCACTGGAAAGAATAGAGTTTACTTCTTAATATCGAGCCGCGTCTTTTGCCAGCAGCATAGATTCGAAAGTAAAAAATGCTTAGAAGCTTTCTGAATTTGCCCGACAAGACGAAGAACCGTAGCTAAAGGAGAAAAGCTTACGAATGAAGGAGGAAGATCTTCGTTAATCAAACCTGCGTCCCACATTTTTCTTCTGTGGGAATCCCGGAGCTAATTTGGATGCGCATTCGGCCGCCGCAATGTCTGGTGATGACTAAATCATAGACAATCAGTTTCTCCTTTGTGGTATAGTCATGCTCTCGAAATGTTTTTGAATTTTCCAATGGTTTCGAATGCTCACAGGTTGCGAATATTCGAATTCGATTATAATCGAAAACTGCAGTTTTTCTGAATATTCGAGTTCAAGAACAACGCGATATTTTGAAAATTCAAATTGGAACATCAGAAATATGCATTTTTGAATATTCAAATTCGAGTGCTCAAATTCGATTGAAAATCATTCGAGTACCTATTCGAATAGGTCATTTGAGCGCAACTGTAATCTCCAGACAAGTCTGGTACTCATTCTCCTACCATGACTGGACAGAAGGCTTGGTTGGATGAAGAAGACCAGAACTATGAATCAATTCGGGGTACGCTCGAGAACTGACTGCGCTGAGTGTGTCCTTTGCTCCTTTTAAGAAAAGAAAGCCGAGTAGGAGAAAAGGCAGACCTGCCATCAGTTTACCAGAGTGCTTTCTCAGTTATCACTTTTTTATTTATTTATTAATACATCCATAAGGATGCGCCAATGATAATCGTAATAAAGCCGCGAAAACATTGTCCAGAAAAAACAGGAATAGGAAAAACTCAGAACTCAACTTACAATCAGCGAAAGCGCTAAAAAAGCTATCGGGAACACTGAGGAAAGGCCAACCATCTATGAACCTGCGCATCTATGAAGGAGAAAATAACCAGAGAAGGGTAGGACAGTCAACCCACAAGTAAAATTATCACTACGGAAAGCCAGACGAGCTTGCCCATGGTATACTATGGTGTCATTATGCACCTCAATAAGGAAAAACAACTGAGGAATAAGTGCTATATAGTGCCTACGAAGATGACTATCCATAGGCCAGATGTATGTGTATGAGAGACAGCACTTTTGCCTGATGCATGTAACAAGCTGTCAGAAACTGGCAGTATTATTATGACAGTGATCCTGAGGCGCATGAAGATTTGGCAATAAATAAACCATTTTAAAGTGATGGTGCTCCAGACCCCCATAGTATAGAATCATCTTATGTCATTGTGTCTGAAGCTACGCCCGAGCTGTTTAAATGCACCACTAGAAAACTCCATTCCGCCGGATACTGGCCAAATTCGAGCAACTTATATGAAGAATAAGGTCGACCGCAGACAATTTCAACGGGATATGAAACGAATATAAATCAATGAGCCCTTGAACAAGGCAAGAATGAAGGTCCTTGTACAAGAGTTGCATGAAGCACTGGGGATTTCATTGTGAATCTAAAAGAACGTCACATTGGTATTGTATTTGGCAAGTCAAGAGGAAGCGAATGGACACTTAATGGGTCTGCTGTGCAACCACAGCATTAAAGACAGTGAGAAGGAAAGGGGAACATGTGGAGCCGCGAGGAAATCGATCAATAACTTTGAGCAGCATCTGTGATTCTCTTCGTTTGTAATCATATATTCTGCATCTGACGAGGAACGCATTTATAGCCGACGACGAGCAATGGCAGCACGATGCCTGTTGGACAGAAGACCAGCGTGTTCGATGGCAAACCACTCATCTTCGGTGGGTTTTCATTTGAACCTTTCTTCTGCTAGGGGAACCTTGTGTTAGGCATTACCTGCGCGATCTAGTTTAAAGTTGAGGAGCTGTAGATCTTGTGGTTCAATACTGTAGGAACTTAATGAGGAATCTAGTGTTTGTGTAGAAATTAGACAGTGGTCCGACGCGGATTCGGATAATTCGGATCCGTCATTTTTTTCAAACCCTGGTTGAAAAGATTGTGCGAACAATGAAAATCTTAGGGCGATTCAAATAGGGGTGATTTTCGCCAGATCGGATTTTTGGATAATTCAGATAACTGATTTTGATCAGAAATCTGATGTCCTATCTGATTCGGATGTCCCATGTGAGATCCAAAGGTAAATAAACATTTGGATCATCCGAAGGTTCTTCCTGTTAGTTCTACTCCTATTTGAATCATTCCAAGATTCTAGGCTTTTCAGAAAAGTCATTTTAACCGGGTTAGAAGAAATAACGGATTCATCTGATTGCTCTCGCAACGCTAAGATCATCATTTTAATAATGCTTTGTGATTGCGGTCATTTACATTCTTCTGTTAGTTCACAAAGATTCCATTGCTACCACCAGATTTATCTCCTTTTTGGGAATAGCAGAATCTTAACACATTGGACACAAGTTCTTGTAGTGGTTATCGTAATCGTTCATATTCACCACCTATTTTACTAGAAGATCTAGTAGTCAGTGGGTTGTGTGCTCCGGCGCGCACAAAGGACTCAGAGATATGGCTGGTATGACGTACTTGAGTCAAAATCGACCACACCCTGGAGTTCCCTTTGTTACGCTGTGTTCTTTCATCTATGCCCAGAGTTCCTTGCACACAAACGGGCGACAAGTCCTGAAGATTATTATACTCCTATTCCTACTTAAAGCATTTAAGCGCGTGGTAGCGCAGCCGGAGAAGACGTCGGCTGTCGCGTGCACCCAATTCTGTATTCTTGGTTAGGATTTCCTGCCCAGGCGAACATCATCTTCATTCCTCTGGAGTCAGTGAATTGGCACAAAACTTGTATGGGGAGGATTAAACACTGACTTGTTCTCTAGGTGGCCACCGCAAGTCGTACTGTCCAAGCGCGTATTCACAGGCCGGATTCATGAATGACTTTACCCAAGGTTATGTGTGTAGAGGGAAGAAATTGAAGCATTATCTCGCCAACTAAACTCCCCCTCTGTCCACTATCTATCCTCTGTTGGTAAACTTATTCATCACCATTAACCCATTACCTTACCGATCGTGAATCCGGCCTCAGGTTGCCTTCACGATGCTCTGTATAAGTAGAATGCATGGCGCATCCCACAAAGAGATTAGCTAACGCCGCTCTTTATCCTTTAATACTACACTACTGATTAGGAGGAATCACTCACTAACCTGGCTTTCTTGAGAAGAAAGTCTAAAACGGAAAACTTGAGAATAATGGGTAAAGGTTGGGGATAGGTGTAAGTTGAGAGCTAGATGCGCTATGTGTTTCGCTTCATTGGGATCACTTGGAGGCAGTTTAAATGCGAGTTTGGCCTGCAGAGTAATTAACGATGGTCTAGCGATGGGTGGAAAGGTCAGCATTTTGTCCCTCCCAGAAAAAATGTGGCACCAATCCTCCCTCTCCGGAGGCATGGTAGCTTTATTTGGCCCTTGCGGGACTCGAACAAGGGGTCTGCTGCAATCGGAAGCCGGCGCCTCCTCCGACTGCACTACGGCGCGTGCGGAAAAAGCTTGCGTAAGTAAATAATAACTGTGAGAACACACTAACATAATCATCAAGGAATTGGTCCACATTAGGATGTCTGTAAGATTGGCCAAACCTTTCATCCGCCCTCTCCCATCATCCATATTGCGCTTATCTAGCGTCGTTCAAGAGGTAAATCAGGTGCGGGCTTGTTCGGATCCATCGACTCTCAACTCTTTACCCTAGATTTGCTTTGGTAACCGTTCCAAGCGGCGGAAGCCTTATAGGTGTTAAAACAATTGCGGAAATCTTCCTAGCAGTAGATAACGTAGAGCACTCTGGCTCCAATGAGTCATTACCAAGGCTGCAGTCCTACATTCGTTAGAATAATGCCCCATTGTTAGACTCATAATGCTGCGCAAGCGGAAATCCGCCCACTTGCTTCGATAAGCGGCCGTTGCTAGGAGAGAGATTTGAGCTGCTGCCTTTTGACCGATAGCAGGAAAATTAACTACACCTTGGGAGTAGGTTGTAGTGCAATCTCAGAGGTTTCGAAAGGTTTTAAGTATGAAATAATGGATTGTGGGCGCCCCAAAATTAAATCGATTGTTGAGCTGCTCTCTGTTTCTCCATTAAAAGGGTCTCATTTTCGTGGATTGTGGGCGTATCCAGTCCACGTTAAGCCACGTGGTTGGCTTCAGCTCACGTATCCACTTCCCTGCATTGCCTTCTACCTACCATATTTCCATAATCGATCGTTTTTCCGAGTGCTGTTGTGTCGTCACAACTTAGGCCCCCCCCCCCCAAGCTCGCTGGCTGCGCTATCGTTTTGACGTGTCGAGTGTGTTTGCGATGACGAATAATTTAGCTGTAATCAATATGCACACAGACACTGGGCCTCATTCATCGTCTGCCCGCTTTGAAGTGTTGCCAACGTGCCTTTCTATTTGTTTTGCGATTAGATGAATTGCCAACTTGTTGAAATTAACTACTTTATAGACCATGGCAAAGCTCAGTTTTCTCTTCGTAAACTCTTCTGTGCTATACATACTTTTGTTGTGCCATTTTGTTTTACTTCTCCGTGTATTTATAATAATATTATTTTACTATACTATATATTATTTATATATTTAATATACTACTATATATTACTTATATGTTTTCTTTCTCAGTCCATCCATAACAAGATGCGCTTCGCCGTTCATAGTGTCAAATTAGCTAGTAATCTAATGATCCGACCAAAATAAAGGAAATTTGCATACAACGCACTAAATCTTAAATCTCAAAGATCCCTCAAATGTTTTCGAATATATTTCTGGTTGCATTTTAGACGAATTCGCCTTTCCAAGGGGCTGAAATGTGTTCTTAGTGATGTGGAGAAAGCTTTGTATGTAGCTCTTTTGTAAGGTAAAGTTTTGTAAGGTCTTCAGAAATTGTAGTTAACAGGAATGTCGACGACAAAGATTAGGGCTTAAACACTCGACGGAACAGTAAGTGGTAATTGAGCAATTCATATCCTTTTTTATAATTTGGCATAGTGCAGGGATAACCAGGATCAGGAAAAGATCTATACCTTAGAATCTTTGTGAAAGTTTGCTTGGCTCTTTCTATTCTGCCTTGAAGCTAGGAGAATTCTTTATTAGTTTCGAAATGATGTGGTCCTTTTGACTACTGGCCTAGGCCCCAAAATTCCGCAGCACTCTTTAGGACTACTCGATAGGACTCTTTACTTGGTTGTGTGGTAGCGCACTCTCTGGGAAAAGCGTCGGCTGTCGCTGGCACCCCATTCCAGATGCTTGGTTCGAACTTCTCGCCCAGGCCAACCAAGCCTTCCATCCCTGTATGGTTGGTAGATTGGTGCCAAACCTTCTAAGAAGGATGAAACGCAGACTTGCGCATGCCATTGTGTAGATCAAATGCGCATCCACATTGCCTCCGCGACATTCCGTATGAGTAGCATGTGTGGCTAAGAGGGATTTATTAACGCTGTCCCCAGTCCACCCTTTAATCTTGTTGGAATCCCGTCTATCTGTCGTCGTACTAGGGTGCTCCTGACATCAAGCGGTCCACTTTTCAAAAATCGATTAAGTTTTTATAATATTTGGCCGGTGGATAATGTTTACTTGTATTGAAGCCTTTCTGTAGGTCATCCTGTTCGCATTGTTACATCTTGAGCGGTTAACACTGAGTAGAGAATCAGAATGCCGTTCAAGATCTGAAGACAGTCGAGCAATTGCCGTTAATTTCGAGCGAACGGACTTTGGGAAGGACATAGAGACGAACGAACGGACTACCACTTTTATGTAATATATCTAATAGAAAAAGGGATAACAGACGGCGTTATTCAATCCCCTTTGGGATGCGCCACGCATTCTACTTCTACGGGATGTCGTGGAGGAGATATGAATGCGTATTTGGCCTATACAGTGACTTCGGTGGCCAACCAATGATCATGCCAGTGCTTTGTCCTTCCCAAACAAGTCTGGTACCAATTCGCCGACAAGGGATGGAAGGCTTGAATGTCCTGGACGGGTCATCCGAGCCAACAACCTGGTATCGGGTGCCCGCGACAGCCAGCATGCTCTCCTACTGAGCGCTCTCAATGCACATATTAAGTAACATAAATCAACATAAAGTTGCTTCTAAGAAGAGGGGTTCAGCAAAGGTAAAACCAAAAAACGTTCCTTCTTCGATTGTAAAGCTTCATGTGATTGTCGTTCACACTTCCAGCCAACTAAACACTGCGAAACTGTGGGGAATAGATGGAGTGATCGAAATATTTAACTTTTCAAGTGTTTGTAGTATTCTGGTTGTTTTTAATGAGCAGAGAGGCTTTAGTGTGGCTGGAGTAGTATAAATTCAAGCAGTGTATGAATATTTTTGGAGAATTCGCGTTAGAATCCAATGGGGTTTCCTCCATTTTTGTTTCACACCGTTATTACTAAGAGACGACCCGCAGCCGCAACGTCACTCTGAGTTCATAATGGCAAAGGTTATCATATGTGCAGTGAGACGCGACGGACGCGGTATATGTGCTTATGTCAAGCGTTTGTTTGCCTAGCGCCTTCTCCGCATACGCGTGGCGTGGCATTCGTCTGGCGTTCACGCGGCGGAAATTTAATTCCATCGCCTCCTGCTATGAGTTCCTCTCTATTCTCCGGCGTATGCAGACGTGATCCGCAGTTAGACGCTGCTGGAATGGCTTCCGTTTGAGGTGCTCGAGGAGGTCGTAGGGCTACCAGCCTGCTCCATCAAGGATCTGTGGGTCATTGGCTTAAGATCCTTCATGGTACCTCTGTTGCTCTGGTCGTACTCGTTATTCAACAAGGCACGCTACAAAACGAAGAAGGAAGTGTGCTTTGAATCTAGGAGACGTAAGAAAGGCCATCTTCCCGATCTGTTCTAAAACGACTGCTATGTCTTTCTGGCGGGTCTTATCGAAACCAGCAAAGCGTTCAATTTCTGAAGCGGCTGTGTTCGCGGCCCTAATAATGGATATCAATCCTTGTTGCGTAGAAAGAGCTCACGAAGCACTTTACATTAGGAGAGACAAAGGATGAAGGAGGCGTTACTAATCTCTTCTGGGATACGCCACGAATTCTACTTCTATGTGCTGTCGTTGGGCCATCTGAATGCGTGTTTGGCCATACAATGACTTGCGGTGGCCAGCCGATGAACAAGTCAGCGCTCTGTCCTTCCGAAACAAGTCTGGTACCAATTCAACGACCCGGAGGGATGGAAGGCTTGGTTGACCTGGGCAGGAAATCCGAACCAGCAACCCGGTATCGAGTGCACGCGACACTCAGCGCGACTCCTGCAATCGCGCTACACCCGCCCTCCAATAGGAGGGAACCCGCTTTGGTCACCTATTTGTCGCTGTTCTGTCATTCGCGTCTAGGGAAACAGCACGGTACTCACGTTCATTTGAAGAATAAATATCACTGGCAGAATCATTTCCCTTCAGTGCAAGTTTTTCAATCTTTTTTCTAACCTATGAAATTGATGAGCGTTGTTTCTGCATAGTCTTCGACACCTATGAGTTACGGATTTTTCTTGTTGGCGGTTTTAGACGGTGTTCATTTTTCCTTTTCCGATGTTTTTGTTTATTGTTAGAAAAACTACCCGTTTCTACTATCCAGGCCGTTATACCTATAACAGCTTAAGTCCTAAGTAGGGCGTCTTAGTCTCTTCCCCTTTCTACCACTACCCTGTTCGATTTTTTGTTGTTTTTGAGTACAAGACGAAGGCTTTTAGACATTTTATTTCACCTCTTCTTGTCTTGTTCATCACAAGAGCATTTCGGTTCTTCACAGAAGACGAGCACTTACTCCGTTTTGGAGACTTTGCCTCAACCCGGTTTAACACTTAATGCTTCGTCTGCCCAGCAACATTTTATATTGAGTCAACAGGCTAATTATTATTTTTTCTAGGTTTAGTTACAAAATAGCACTTAAGCTTAATTTGTACAAACCTGTCCTCTTAGCAGTCTGGAGTGTCGGCTATTTTATTCAATGCATCATATATTTTATTTTGCATTTTTTGGCTCGACACTGTTAAAGAGAGAGTTGACGTCTTTCAAGATGAAATGCATGTGTTTTGACAGTCGTAATAATCGTTGGTTTAGAAAAATATTGAGTTTCTCTGCAGAGTGATGTTAGAAACATTTGGATTAACATTTTGGTTCAGAAATGTTCTTGGGCTTTTTTCGCGAGCAAAAAGAGATTGTCCATGCAGTTGTCTAATGCGTCATGATGCTTGTTGACAGGGTAAACGCTATTTATGGGCTGATAAGTCTACGGCTCAGCAGAAATAATCGCGAAAAACGCAATTCACTGCTTCTGAACTCCGGGCGGACTGCATTCTGTCCTAACGATCACCTCAACATCCTGATGTACTTGCTGGTCGAGTTCTTGGCGCGGTCTCCCTTGATGGCACAGCGGAGTATTTCTTTCTTCCTAACGCTTTAGAATGTAACTAAAAAATATTTTTTACCCAAACACTGACTTTCTTTGGACTCTCGACCTTTTAGAACAAGTTTACAATTTGATCTTAAGATCTGTCTATTTAGACGTCAGAGACGTCCGCACCAGCGGCGTGCATTTCCGCTAGATCGGTAAATTTCTGGTAGAAGATATAGATAGCTGTGTAGAATTGCTTCAGTAGTAAAAGATCAGTGGGACGGTTTTATGAAATAATACCACCTTCACAACAAGGGGCACTTTCAAATAAATCTTTGAAACTCCTTGAATTTTGACAACTCTCGAAAACAAACTCAACACCTTCCAATTAAAAACGAACGCCCTCCAAATTAATAAATTATTAGATAATTAAAAGTTATTTTAAACAGCCTTTCCTATCGTTTGGATTTTTTTCTAATATCATTATATTATGTAATGATAGCAGAAGAATGGGTCCGAAAAAGGCTGTTGAAATAATCATACTCTATAATAACGGGCTAAGCGATTAGCCATGGAGCACGTCAAAAAATATGGGCGGAAACATCAAGGGCGGAAACATCAGGGGCGCGAAAATAGCAGAAAATACCCAGACGCCTTCTACGTGCTTGGCGATGCCGTAGATGTACCGAACACGTCGGCAAGCATGCCTGACGATGCCGTAGACGTGCCGCACACGTCGGCAACCGTGCATGGCGAGCCGTAGACGTGCCGAGCAAGCCGGCAACCGTGCCTGGCGATGTCGGAGACGTGCCGAACACGTCGCAGACCGTGCCTGGCGATGCCGTGGACGTGCCGAACACGTCGGCAACCCTGCATGGCGGGCCGTAGACGTGCCGAACACGTCGGCAACCCTGCATGGCGGGCCGTAGACGTGCCGAACACGTCGGCAACCGTGCATGGCGAGCCGTAGACGTGCCGACACGTCGGCAGCCGTGCATGGCGAGCCGTAGACGTGCCGAACACGTCGGCAAACGTGCCTGGCGATGCCGTAGACGTGCCGAACACGTCGGCGACCGTGCCTGATCATCGACGGGAGGCGTTCACAGCAGGGGGAGGCAATCGATATCGATCGATATTATCGATTTTTCTGTGGAAGTCGCGCAAGCGCCCCGAAACATCAGCCCTGGGGGTAATCGAGGTCGCTGAACACGAATCTGAAGTCGACCAATCGATATCGATCGATATTACCGCTTTTTCTACGGATGTCGTGCAAGCGTCCTGAAACTTTAGCCCGCGGGGTAATCAAGGTCGCTGAACACAAATTTGAAGTCGACCAATCGATATCAATAGATATTATCGATTTTTTGTGGATGTCGTCTTAGCGATCGGAAATTTCAGTCCTAGGGGTATCGTGGTTATTGAAGTGTCGAGCGCCATCAATCCATTTGGGCCGTATTATCGATTTTTTGTGGATATCTTTCTCTCGGTCCGAAACTTCCCTCCCGGGGTAGTCGAGGTCGCTGCACGCGAGGGCGAAGCCCCTTTTTGAAGTGTCGATCGCCATAAATTCAGTTTGAGCCGTTTTATTAATTTGTTTGTGGATGTCGTTCTGGCGATCGGAAATTTCAGTTCCAGGGGGATCGCGGTTGGTTAATACGATTCTGAATCCCGTTATTGAAGTGTCGAGTGCCTTCATTCCATTTTGAGCCGCATTTACGATTTGTTTGTGGATGTCTTTCTTGCGGTCCGATCTCCCCGCCCGGGGCTAATCGACATCACTGAACTCGAATCTGAAGTTCATTTTTGAAGTATCGGTCGCTATCAATCGATATCGACCGGTATTATCGATTTTTGTGTAGTAAGGGCGCTGTTACCCTACCAAAATCCAGGTTTGAATAACGCGCCATGTGCGGTTACACTCTTTAACGTGCGGTGTGCCTTGGTGCGTGAAGTTTCGAAAATCATGGCTGAATATCGATTTTTCTGTGGATATCATTCTTGCGGTACGGTTCTTCCGTCCTGGGGTAGTCGATGTCGCTGAAGGCGAGCGTGAAGTCCACATTTGAGGTGTCCATCGCCATCAATCCATTTGGGCCATATTATCGATTTTTTGTGTGGATTTAGTCATAAAACAGTGGGCGGGGGGAGATGGGGTGGGGGGGGGGGGTGAATTACGGCACAAAAACATGAAAATAGCGAAAAATACCCAGACGTCTTCTCCCTGCCCGGAACTTCTGCCCTGGAGGTGGTCGAAGTCTGTAAACACAAATCTGAAATTCGCTTTTGAAGTATCGATCGCCATCAATGGATATTGATCAAGCTATAGATTTTTTTGTGGATGTCGTCTAGCGGGTTAAAACTTTAGCCCTGGAAGCAGTCGAGGTCACTCAACACGAATCTGAAATTCGTTTTTGAAGTACTGAATACCATCAATCGATACTGATCAAGTTACCGAGCGCGAAAATAGCGGAGAATACCCAGACGTCTTCTACGTGCCAGGGATTTAGAAGACGTGCGGAATACGTCGCGTGATGTGCCTGGGACTCAAAGGACGTGCCAAAGGCTTCGCTCGGCGTGTTTGGGGATTCAGATAGACGTGCCGAGAACGTCGTCCGCTGAGGGCGGATCAGTGAGGGGGACCAGTAGCAGTAATGGGGGACCTTTTCAATAGGGGAAGACCAGTAGTGGGGAACCAATAGATCGTCCTATCACACCATATACTATACGTACTGCAAGCCTTTTGTACTCCTAGGTAGGGAAGGAAGCTGTGCAAGTAGAGCAGCTAACTGATGTGATTCTCCTTAGCTTAGTGATACTACAACATCCCGCGAAGCGCGCAAGTGCGAAGAACGCCGATAGGCGTGACGGAGCACTTGTTTTTAATAATTTCTTAATTCAATTTGGAGGACGTTCGTTTTTATTTGGAAGTATTCAGTTTGATTTCGAAAGTTGTCAAAATGTAAGAGGTTTCAAAAGTTTTATTTGAGAGTTTCCACCTGTCCTGAAAATAGTGTATAAAACCATCCCTGTGATACTTTTCGATGGAAACAATACTACGCAGCTATCCACACTTTTTAACGAAATTAAACGATTTAACGAAATGCACAGTCCTGGTTCCGGCAGTGCTATGAAAAGCGTCCTCCTTAATGTGATGGCGGTACCGCAGTAGTAGAGATTGTATTCTTGAGTATATGACAAGAGCATTGGTTTGTTTCTCGCGTTCATCTCGCCATAACATTATTCCGTGCCGCTAAATTGAATTACTGCCGTGAACATTACAGCCGCGAACACTGGTTCTATTCGTATCTGATCTCCGGATTCCGTTCGCTGTTGCCGATTTGATCAGTTGATCTGACAAAAACGAGAAGGTTGCTCAGTGTGTTCCGCCCGCAGTTAGTGTCGCCGTTATGAGTTGGCGAGTTATCGGAACACGATAGCGCAGGACCATGTACACTATTGATAGTGAAGTAGCCGCTTTCCCCTATGTGATGCCAGCGTCACCAGAAATTCCACCGGGTGAGGGCTGTGGACTGTAAGGCTTAAGAACACTTGTCTACTCCCTAATTGATGTGTGTTTTGTTTTAGAGGACGACACTAACATTCATAACAACAACGTGCCAAATGGTGGAGCATCATCGCCGAGTGAGTTGAAAAGTTTACTTTCCTGTTTACAGATTTCAAGTGCAGTTTTCTACTTTTTATTCAAGTATCTCCAGTTGAGAATGTTTCCATCATCAGTACAACATCTAAAAGCGTTTTTAAACAAAATAGGAGCTACGGACATCGAAATAATGTAAGACTCAATGAGAGGATTGCAGAGAAAGGAATTGGTGGTCTAATCCAAGTTTAAGTTGTAAGGGGATTTCGCTGCGGATTTGGCTGTTTACTTTGCTTCATAACGATGATGTGGCTATTTGTTTTCGTTCTGACGTTTGCTCCTAATTCCTTTAGTATTAAACATCGACATTTTGCGAATAAGTGTCCATTGGGAGGTACTGCCAATTATTCATCCCTTATTGTTTGTATAGCATCGTGGTTATTTCGTACCTGAAGAAGGGCGTATTAAGGCCCGAAACGTCAATAACGATTTTGCTATTTCGAGCTCCGCTCTTAAGAAGAAGAATATCAGGAAACCATCCAGTGTGGTACTTACATGAAGCTGGGTCTATATAAGTGCGCCCAGCTTAGGCAAAAATCAGTAAGGGACCGGGAATGAAAGGGCTTGGAACAGATCTACTGCTCGGTTAGAACATTCTCTTGTCTCAGACACTAAGTTGGTTAGTAAGCGACCATGAAAGGGTTTAGAACCGAGCTTTGAAGACGGCCCCGCCCCAGCAACACCTGTTGGCATTGCCCAGTGGGGACGTGTCCGTCGTGTTCGGGTCCAAACGCTTTCATAGTCGCTTACTAACCAACTTAGTGTCTGAGACAAGACAAGGTCCAAACCGAGCAGTAAATCTGTTCTAAACCCTTTCATTCACGGTCATTTACCGACTTATGTCTGTGAAGACGAAGCGCACCTGAGGTAGCAGCCAGGTTCCGATTTTTAATGGGGTTCAGTTCATTTGAGATGTATAAGATGATAAACGGTTTTACTCGTTTTCTCCTTCAGGAGCTCTATACCTTTCTTCATCGAACACGAGGGGTGGCCAGTAGAAGATCCAGTTTCCCAGCCCAAAAAGGAGCTTAGGGTCTCAGTTTTTCATTTGCCTCACTGGCTCTGAATTTTGAAATTATCTTAGAAACACATCTTACAAGCTCTAGAAGGCAATATTTGAAGAAAAAACTTCCTGACTGGTATCTTCAGGATGCAGCCAGCTTCGTCCTTAATAGTTTGATTCTTGTTGTCTGTTTTGTTTCTTCCCCTGCATACAATGACTTTCACTTATGTGCTTTTGCGTTGTTTTGTGTTTGCATGGTTATCCATGTATGGAATAAACAAATAAATTCGCCAACCTCTTAAGGATTTGAGGCTTCGTTGACCTGATCAAGATGCTAAACAGGGGAACTTAGGGCACAAACGAAAGCGGCGCTTTGTATGACTGTGCTACCGCGCGCTCCCTTCTACACTAACACCTAATACAAAACGGAACAGAATCGCTTTTCGGCCTTTTGGCTAACTTCAAAGTTTAGCAAGAACAGTAATAGAGATACGCAGAGATGGCTCCAGTCGCGGTGGAGCTGACGGCAGATAAGTTCGCAAACATTTCCTGAGACAAGAGTGAGCTATCCCCTTTCCATTCGGCTTTTGTAGATCTTAGTTATTTGATGTTACAACACAGAAGACAACCCGCTGACCCTCTGCAGGGTCTTCGGGCGAGGTGTGGTGATCTAATAGGCAACTCTGCAAAGAAGAGAGTGAAATCAACAATAAAAACCCGTAGGCGTGCTTTCTGCTTTTCCATATGCTTTTCCGTTACGGGAAAGGAGAAAAATGGAAACTAATGCTGTTTTGACGGTTTCATTGAGCTGTACACATTAGCCGAAAACTGTCTAGGGCTGCCATTTTCCCCAATAAAACACCTCTCGCTTCTCTGAAAAGAGGGGTCTGCGTAGTTGTCCTTAGGAATCGGTTCAACTGTGAACTCAGTATAATTTGTTCGAATGTATTCGATTAATTATCCGAATAATTTATTCGAATGGTCGAATATTCGATATTTTCAGTTTTTCGAATATTGGTTCGAGTTCGAGTTTGGTTTTGAAAACTTGAATATTATTCGAAAATCGAATAATTTCATTCGAATATCAAAGATACTTCAAGTCCTCAAACACAAGAACCTGATTCTAACAAACTGTTCCACTATTCGAATAAACGAAAAATGACTTATTCGATTTTCAGTCATTCGAAAAAAATGATGAGCGAACAAATTCGTTCGTTCATCCGCTCGAAAATTTTCGACATTAAATAAATTCGTTCATTTATTCGTTCGATAAAATGTCTCAAGAGCACAACTATAGAACTCAGCGTTACGCGGTGCTTTCATTCACTAAATTGTCTACCTAGGCTTTCAGACCTACACAGCCAATGGGTTTAAACTGTTTTATAGGTGTGACAGTGCGACTTCTTTGGACGTTGTTTCGAATCTTTTTGTTTTAGGCATCGAGTATGCACAAACCCGACCAAATGGCCTTTCTACTATCTCCGGAGTCTTCGCTCCTGTGGCCCTGTCGATGTTCAGCGTCTTGCTGTTCATGCGAATGGGTTAGTTATTTTTGAGCAGCAATTTTTAGTTTCTCTTACTTTATTCGTTAGTTATTGTGGTGTCTTTAATCGCTTAAAACGTATGCGACATTGAGTTAATCGTGGAGTTTCAGGATTCGTGGTCGGGCAGCTAGGATTTCTAATGACGGTTGTACAACTCACTCTGGCCTATGCTATTGTGATGCTAACCGTGCTGTCACTTTGCGCTATTTCGTCTAACGGAGCAGTGGAAAGCGGCGGAGTCTATTGTGAGTTTGTGTTAAGCATAGTGGTAAGATTGACAGTGCGGTATGGCAGTCGCTTCGGGACTCTTAGCCAATCCCAGTATTTTTTTAACGTTTTTATTTTTTTTTACTGAAGGTGAGTAGTAGTGGTAACCTTAGCAACTGTGAGAACAAACTGGACCGTGAGAGAGATGCTTTGAAAAGGAGGGGGATAGGTTCATTTGCTTTCAGAGGGATTAGGAATAGGGCACTATTGTACTTTCACGTGTCCAGAGATCGAGAAGAGGTCGAAAAAGAAATTTCGCCCAAAATTCGTCCAGTGGTTTTATATGGAGTGCTAATCGCGAATCTGACATCCGTTTTTGAAATTTTGGTCGATCACGCAGGTTACGATAGGTATGCACTACATGGGAACAGCGCTGCATTTTCCCTGTCCCTTGCGTATTACACTGGAGTACGGTAGGCTAGGATAGGCCTTGGTGGCCACACAGCCTTAGTCACCCGTATCTACCGTAATCGGCTGAAATTCTAAAAACGGATGTAGACTCGTGATCAGCACCGCAAATTATCCCCAGGGCGAAGTTTGGGCGAGATTTTTTCGACCTTTCCTCGAGCTGTGCAGTCGTAAAAATACAATAGTGCCGGAATGGGTCCTATACTGTTGAAAAAGGGAGGTCGCAGTCTTTTCAGCTGACTACATGGGAAGAGCACTGCATTTTCTCTGTTCCTTAACGTACTAGCAGTTTGGATTCCATGGTTTTCTTGCAGATATGATAAGCCGATCACTTGGCCCAGAGTTTGGTGGAGCGATTGGTGTGCTGTTCTTCGTAGCGAATGTTTTCTCGTGTGCTCTCTACATCTCTGGCTTCACCGAAGCCCTTCTGAATAACTTAGGTGGTGGACGTGAGTGTTTACTTCGGGTTTTTGTTATTAGGTTGTAACGAAAGAAATGGCACTGAACCACTGTAAATTTAAACAGCTAATATCTCGGCTTGTAGGCAAGTTTATTAATCGAAATGAAAACCTTCTGATTCTACACGTCTTTGTCACGTGACACAAGCTTTTTTATCCCAGTAGCATAAAAATCAGAAGTTCTGGAATTGACGAAATCTTCGAAGGCACTTTCGGCATCCTGTTGGTATTTGAATATTTTCCCTACCAAGAAGTCGCCAAGATGTTTGAAGAAATGGTAGTCTGTTGGGGAGAGGTCGGGAGAAAACGGAGGATGTGGTAGAGTTTCAATGCTCAGCTCATTCAATTTCTGCAACGTCATTCGTGCTACATGGGGGCGAGCATTGTCGTGCAGAAGGAGAACTCGCCTTCGGTTTACCAAGGCGGGCCGGATATCCTTCAACTTTTTCATCATTTATTCAATTTCAATGCAGTGCTTCTCTGCCGTGATGGATTCACCGGGAGGGAGGAAGCTGTGGTGAATAATTCCCAGCGAACACCACCATACTGTCACCATTACTTTCTTTTGGTGCAATTTCGGCTTCGCAAAAACCTTGGGGCTCTCATCGCTGTCCACCCACTGTGCCGATCGTCGCCTGTTGTCGTGCATTATCCATTTCTCGTCACAGGTTACGATGCGATCAAGGAATGGGTCCGTTTCGTTCCGTAGAAGCAGTGCGGACGAGATCTCATATCGTCGGTTTCTTTGCTCCTCAGATAGCTCGTGAGGCACCCATCTTTCCAGCTTTTTGGTCTTTCCAATTTCCTTCAGATGCCGGGCAGCTGTGTTGTGACTGACGCCAACAACCTTCGCTATCTCCCTTGTACCTTTGTGTTGATTCTCCTCTACCACATCTCTCAGCTTGTCCTCATCAACATCACTATGCCTCCCACGACCTTCATGTCCTTCCAAGCTCTCATCTCCGTTCCGGAACTTCTGATACCAACGATACGCCGTCCGAATTGTGGAGCATCCTTGACCGAATGCGGCGTTGATCTTCTCGTCTGCCTCCTTAGCTGTAGTGCGCAGCTTGAATTCATACAAGTAAATGCCTCGGATTACCCCTTTGTCCATCTGCAAAAAAGTCAATAAAACTCTAAAGTTTTCCCACTTTTACATAGAAAATTTGGTACTTTCCGGTAGAGCAAAGATTGCGCTTCTAAATGATATGCCACATGTTACGGTTTGTTCTTGATCAAACGCGTAAAGACGCGCCAAAAATTGGCGCGAGCCAGTGCCATTTAATTCGTTACAATCTAATAGAAAAGTGACCCCTATTACATTACTCTCTTTCAGAATTCCCCGACTCACCAACGTGGCGGTTTTTCTATTGCGTACTGGTGTCTATCATTTTGCTCGTTCTCAGCTTGCTCGGCGCCGGTATTTTTGCTAAGACGGCTTTGTTTACATTTTTACTTATCTCGGTGAGCTTCAAGAGTAAACAACAATAAATTTCACAGCTTAGTTCTTCTATTCTTCAAGATTTGCTATTCCACATGGCTGTTCTCTGTTATCTTCGATGGGCCAATGAAAGTGCCAATCCCAAAAGTAAATACGCCTGTCTATCGAGTACACGAGAACGCGTCGGATCCGGAAAGTCCCATGATACTGAACTTGAATCAGACGTTAACTGCCAACTACACTGGTTTCAGGTGACTTTCAAATGTTTCTGTTCAGATTTTCTTTCGTATTGCCTTGAGGCTTTACCGAATTGCGCTTTTTCAGCTTCCACACGCTCGGTGAAAACATGTTTACTAACTACACCATGGACTATACCACTGAAAGACAAACTGATTTCGCTTTGATGTTTGCGATCATCTTCTCGGGTGTCACAGGTATGTTTTCGTAACCTATACAAGATGCTTAAGTTTAGGAGCTTCCCAATCGCTCGGAATTTTTCCGCAAAGTCTGCCTCCTTGCGACATATCGGAGACGCTTTAATACTCTGTTGTTTTATTCTTTATTTTTACGAGTTTTGGGAAAGGTTATCAGTTTAGCCCGTCGCGTGTAGCGCAATCGGAGGTGCCGGCTATGGCGTGCACCTGATTCCAGGTCCCTGGTTCGGATTTCCCGTTCAGATCTTCCATCCCTCCGGGGTCAGTGAATTGGTACCAGCCTTGTCGGGAAGCATACAGCGCTGGCTTGTTCATCGGCTGGCCCCTCCAAGTAATTGTGTGGCCAAATATGCATTCGAATCGCCTCCACGGCATTGCGTAGAAATAGAATATGCGGCGCATCCCAAAAGAGATTGGCTATCGTCGTTCTTTATCCTTATCCTTATCTGCTTAACATTCGTCACTAGAAGTATGTGAGGATCAAGTAGTTCGTCAGCTCTGGAGAACCATGCAGATCAGTTGGTGGCTCAAAGCTACTTTCGCTGATAACCTTCTTCGGTTGAAGTTCAAGTTGAAGCGACAGTCGTTACTGTTCCATCCCCTTTCCTTGCATATAAGGGATACAGGGTGGTTAATTAGTAAGGGTGCGCCACGCATTATGTTTTCGCGGGATATCGTGTGGGCGATTTGAATGGGTATTTGGCCTGCACAATGAGTTGGCCAACAGATGAAAATGTCATCGCTTCATCCTTCCCAGACAAGTCTGGAACCAATTCGCCGACCCACGAGAGATGGAAGGCTTGATTGGTCTGGGCGGGAAATCCGAACCAAGAACCTATGGGTTGCACGCGAAAGCCGGCACGTTTTCGGGCTGCGCTAGACGCGTCGTCCTCATCAGGTGTTACAGTGCACTCAAATTAAGATATTTTTGTATCGTTCAAGACTATTTAAATAATTTCTAAAAATGTGGTTTTTGGTAGTGAATCTATAGGCCACCTCTCCCCTAACGATAAATGACTAAGCGATATAGCTGTTTGAAAGGATTCAACTACCTTCACTGTCCATCCTTATTCGTTCACCTATCGGTTAGGTCTGATGGCTGGCGCAAATATGTCGGGAGAACTAGCTCGTCCGTCGGTCTCCATTCCCAGAGGAACAGTACAAGCTGTGTTAACGACACTGTTTGTCTACATTATGACCGCCTTTCTAATGGCGTCGACGTCAAGCCGGTATCTGCTGCAGAATGACTATACTGTAAGCGATTGTCTACAAGGTTTACGGCGTTTGGGGCTTGTTTGGTCAATGGGCGCTGATGGCAGTAGTTTTCAGGTGATGATGGATACGAATTTTCAACGGTGGTTTATACTCATCGGAATCTTCTCCACCACTCTCTTCTCATCGATGAGTAATTTGATAGGTGTGTTTATTAGAACTTAAATTTGTGACTGGAACAAACAACATAAATACATGGATAAATAAATGGATAAAAAATTAAGTAGAAATTTCCTAGGTTGGTACTGTTCTGTTTTACACAAGCGCTTTGAGTACTTTTAGGCAGTATTTTTAGTTTAATTGTTCAATTACTCCATCGGATGCTACTTATTGCATTTTGTTGACTGGTTTTTTTCTTGACATGCAGATGGGCAATATACCTTGTAGTAAATGGTAGTGGCAATGGTGATGCTGATGAATAGTGACTGAGTGTGCTGCAGGATTATCACTCCACATTTGGACAGAATGAATTCTTATGTGAAAGAGGTGAGTGGCCCCTTTCACATAACAATTCATTCTGAGGTCGGTAGAGGTCGTAACGGTGCTGCCAATTTCTCTACTCAACTCATCCTTGCAGATAGGCAACACGTTCCGTTGAAGTTGTAGCAAGTTTATCGTTTTTTTATATTTAATTTCATTCCATGTCATTAATTGCACAAGTTGCGCGCCTTAAATGAATAAACAACAGTGCTGCATGTGCATGCTGCAGTCCGAGTGTTTTTCAAACCTTTGATCATAAATATTTAGGACTAGTTTATACTTTATATTTCAATATATTCCGCACGTCGTTAGGGTTTTTGGCATAACTTTGAAAAGTCATTCGGAAAAGCACGTTTTAAAAAGGGAGTGATTAAAATCGACCTTTATCATTTAGCAAATTGTATCTTAAGTCGACAACACCAAAATAACTTAGGAATGTTGCTACAAATTTCTTGTTGCAGTTAAAACTCTTGCGCGAGGTGGAACTCGATCTCGAACCCTCTGCCTTGCGGGCAATAATGCTAGCGTATTACTGCGCTAGCGCTGTTTGATCCAACGCAACACCTATCCTCCTGAGCCTATTAGCACTCACCAGTGATAATGGAATGAGCGAGACGAATCAGTGTTGAATCGCTGAAGCCTTTGCTAGAAACAGTGTTTATGCATCTGTTTTTGGTTCGAGTTCTGCCTGATACAAGAGTTTCGATCGCAACTGAACATCCTAACAGCAATGTTAGGAATGTTTGTCGTTTCGCGGACCTCTTCGTATCTCTTGTATTCACTGAAACGAGTACTATTCAGGCTCGTCCCGAGTTCTAAACCGTCTGTCACACGACAAGCTCTTCGGGTGCCTACTACGACCAGCGAAGATAGAGATTGGAGATCGTAATCCTGTTGTTTCCGTTATCATAACATGGCTTTGTGTGGTGGTAGGTGCTTTTGGCTATCAACGGCCTTCAAGTATGTAATATTCCTTGATTCAGGGCGTTTTCCTGATTGGCGCGATGAACAAAATCGCTAAGCTGACTTCGATCTTCTTTCTACTATCGTATATGGGAGTGAATATTGCGTGTCTTGCCCTGGAGCTTACCAGCGCGCCAAATTTTAGGTAATCCACTCATTACTTCTGTAATTGTAGGTGGCCAGAAGCATTTTGAGGTTCTGTTCCAGGCCCACGTTTAAGTACTTTGCTTGGTGGACATGTGCGCTTGGTGTGGTTTGTACGACAACGATGATGTTAGTGGTGGATGCGTCGATGAGTGCCATTGGCGTTGTGGTTCTCATGATTCTCATCATGGTTCTTCACTATCAGGTGAAAATTGACCTTGTATTTCCTCGAATTGTGTACTATTCGAAGCCGTCTCTCTTCTGTGGCCTTGCTTTTTAACATCATTTCTCGTTTTCAGGCGCCGGCTGTGTCATCCGGGTCCATCTCCCAAGCCCTTATCTACCACCAAGTCAGGAAATACCTTCTGCTCTTGGATGTCCGAAAAGAACATGTGAAGTGAGTTAGAAGGCACTCATGATGCATTACTAGTTGAGAGTCCCAAAATGTTTATCGTTGTAGGTATTGGCGTCCGCAGATCCTCCTTCTCGTTTCGCGCCCGTCCTCGTCGTGCCCGCTTATGGACTTCGTGAATGACTTGAAGAAATCTGGACTGTATGTTGTAGGACATGTGAGGAAGGGCGAGTTGGACTCGAACCAAGCAGTTGACCCACTCCAGCAGGTATACATATTGATTTGTTATTTACTTGGGTACATGTCGAGAATGCGAACCACAGTAGGATGTAGGAACGCCCCAGCCAATCAGGTAACTTTCCATACACACCAGGGGCTAGATTCAACCGTTTACCGGGCGGTAACGGCATATCGTTTATGGTAGCCGTATGTCTGTATCTCTCTGTATCACTTACTATCTGGGCCGATGTGGTACATCCGCCGTGAGATGATACCGCTGGTACCTCTTTCCTCAGGGGTGTGCGTTCAACAATTAGTGATTTACCGCTGTACCCGATTTACCGACATTTTCCGTTAATTTTTTTTTCTGAAATGTGAAACATAAAATGTCGCTAATGCAGTTTAACTAAAATTTTCGACAAAAACCGATTAGCGACATTTTATGCACCATTTTTAAACTTTGCTTTTTTCATGTAAATGCATTTCGGCAAAATTTTTTTGGACGTGGTTTCGCGGTATCGGTGCGTTACTGTGAAAACCCTCTACTTACTAGAGTCAGAGGAAAGAGGCACTCGATATCGTTCTCATATTTCGAGAATTATAGGCATTTTCCTTGCTTCCTGACAAATTTATTTGTTTTGATTGCTATATATTAGTTCATTTTCTTTCATTTTTCTCAACAGATCAGTTTTTTGAGTTTTTGAAATAATTGTTTTATAAAGGTTGTTAAAAATCTATAGAAAACGCGAAGAAATGCAAATAATACGAAAAAAGGTTGAGAAACGGAACAAGGGTAAGAAAAGGGCTCTCTTGACACACACCCCTGGTGCACGCCCTCTCTGAATGGCACGCCCGCTCGATGGGTTCTGATTGGCTTTCGTGTTTCTACTTCCCACTGCAATGCGCATTTTCGACATGTACCCAGATGGTGCAAAATGTCTATCAAAGAAAGAATATGGTGATTTTGAATTTTTCTTTGTTAAGTGTTTTTACCTCTAGCAACCTCGCTCACTCGAAAGAGCATGCTTTGTGTCCTTAACAAATTTGCCTTTTGGTTTGGAAATCTAGGTAGCTATGTGAGAAAAATCTCTCATCCACCCTTTAATTTAAAGAATGCAGTATTGTGTGGATGTTTCTCCGGCAGTCGAAGTGTAATTGTTTTCAGTGACTCTGTTACAGGTTTTTCCGTACTGGCTATCTCTGGTGGATTACTTGAAACTAAAGGCTTTTGTTGAACTGACACTGTCAACTAGTATTCGAGAGGGTATACAGCAGGTTGGTGCTTCTGGATTGGCTCAGCTTGCCTGGTCACTTCCCTTTGTTTGTTCCCGTTGTCTGTAGTGCTGTAGACGTCATCGTGTCCACTTTTCAGCTCATGCGCTTGTCTGGACTAGGTGCGATGAAACCGAACACCGTGGTGCTCGGATTCCACGAAGCGACACCGATCGACGCCACGTTGCAGGTATGCTCCTGCCTTTGAATTTATTTTGGAGGAAGCGGGGAAGAATTGGGGAACATGAGAGCTTCTGATGGTGGCTGTTCATTTAGTTCTTCGTTTGCTAGTGGCGCTCTAGCCATAAATTTTATATGGAGAGCTTAGATAACTATGAGTTCCCTAGATTTTATTTGTTATGAATTTGTTATTTTGTTATGTTGTAACAGCTCAAACAGATGTCAGCGTTTTCGATATCGGGTTAGTTAGTTAGCTAGTTTGGTTCGTTAGTTGTTTAATGTTTGTCCTTGACGCACTCTTGCAACATTCAAAAATTAAGTTTTAATATTAAGATTTGTAGAGCTTTTCTGCGTGGATGGCAGTCGGAGGAGGCGCCGGCTGTCGCTTGCACCCGATACCAGGTTCCTGGCTCGGATTTCCCGCCCAGGCCAATCAAGCCTTCCATCCCTCCGGGGTCGGTGAATTGGTACCAGACTTGTCTGGGAAGGATAGAGCGCTGACTTGTTCATCGACTGGCCACCGCAAGTCATTGTATGGCCAAAAACGCATTCAACTCGCCTCCACGACATCCCTTAGAAGTAGAGTGCGTGGCGTATCCCAAAGGGGATTGAACAACGCCGCCCTTTATCCTTATCGTTTATACTTAGAGCTGTTCTTCCTTAACCACAAATGCCTCGTTTTTAGTAGTAGTTGTTGTAGTTGTTGGTAGTTTTCACAAAACCCCTTGTTTAGATTTATTTGTGCAAGTTTAGAGAGGTTGGTACACGCTGTATCTTTTCTACATCTTATAGCTTTACAAAACGGAAAACAAGCTTAGATGCCCTCTTCTTCTTCTTCAGCGTTTGTCCCGCATCGTAGCGGGGTCCGCTATTCTGGTGTTATGACGCCACCTTTCCCGATCCAGCGCTAGATCAGGGTAAACACCAGTAATCTTCAAGTCCGCATGTAACGTATCAGCCCAGCGCTGCTTCGGGCGCCCTCTAGGCCGCTTTCCAATTACCTCGAAGTTAAGGCCTATCTTGCGGACGCTGTCTTCCTTTCCACGCAGAACGTGGCCGTACCATCGCAAGCGAGCTTCGCGCATCTTGTCGGCTATCGGCGCGACACCGAACTTCTGCCGAATAGCATCGTTTCGAATGCGGTCCATGCGCGTGACTCCAGCCGTCCAACGCAGCATCTTCGTCTCCATGACGCTGAGGCGCGTTTCAACTTCCTTTGTCGCAGGCCAACACTCAGCGCCGTACATCGCTACTGGCCGGACGACTGCTCTGTATATCTTCGACTTCAAGCGCTCCGGTATCTTCCTATCGCAGAGCACCCCAGTCAACGAGCGCCACTTGGACCAAGCTGCACTCACGCGTGAATTCACTTCAGTCATCAGCTTGCCGTCAGACGTGACTGCTGATCCCAGGTACTTAAAGACCGCAGTGCGTGGAAGCTCGATGCCGTTAACCTTGATGGAGCTGGACTCGGTAACGTCCGTCGTTAGATATTCGGTCTTCTTCACGTTCAATTTGAGTCCAAACCGCTCCAAGCGATCACACCAAGCTTGCACCTCTCGCTCGAGTTCATCTTTATCTTCGCTAGCGAGCATTACGTCATCAGCATAAAGCAACGTCCAAGGGACGGGGTTCTGAAGATCTCGTGTGATGGCATCCATGACGACAACAAAGAGGAGTGGGGAAAGCGCAGAACCCTGATGTACCCCGACAGAGATGGGAAACTCCATCGAGGTTCCAGCTGCAGCTTGAACTCGACTCTTTGGACAAGAGTAGAGAATTCGCACCCACTCTATGAGCTCTTCGGGAACTCCATGATGTCGCAAGGCGTACCATATCACTTCACGCGGTACGCGGTCAAAGGCCTTCTCTAAGTCGAGGAAGGCGATATGCACCGACTTCTGTTTCTCGCGATGCTTCTCTATCAGGAGGCGGGCGGCGTGAATGGCATCAATGGTGCCACAGCCAGCCACGAAGCCGCACTGATTGCTGGACAGCTGGACGATATCACGAATTCGTCCGTCGATAATTCGCTCAAAGATCTTCATGCTGTGCGAAAGCAAGCGAATCGGACGGTAATTGGAGCAGTCTGCAGGACTGCCCTTCTTCTTCCAAATCGGAATCGTCGTACTTTGGCGCCAACACTCAGGCACTTTCTTCTCCGCCACAACCTGATTAAAGAACTTCGCCAACCACTCAGCAGGGTACCAAAACTTCGACTTCCACAGTTCTGCTGCCACGTCGTCGGGCCCAGTCGCTTTGCCTGGCCTCATCTTCTTCAAAGCCGCTTCAATCTCCTCCACGGTGATCTTCTGAACGGGGCCGTGGGTTGGAGCCGTTGAGGGGATGGCTGGATGAGGAAATTCTACTGTAGAGATTTCCTCAAAGTAATCGCGCCATCTCTTCAATGCCTTCTTGCGGTCCATAAGAAGATGGCCGTTCTCATCATTGATGCCGAAGAACTTCTCGATGTCCTCGGTCTGGCGATGGCGATTCTTTGCGAGTCGGTACAGATACCGCTCACCATCGCGCGACTCGAGCTTCTCGTTGACATCTCCATAATGAGTGGCTTTTGCAACAGCCACGGCCTTCTTTGCAGCTTTCTTCGCTTCTTGGTACTTCCGCCAGTTATCGGCAGTCTTTTCGCCGAGAAACACGTGATATAGCGTCTTCTTCTCTCGAACTTTGGCTTTCACGTCATCTGTCCACAGCCAGGCCTGCTTGTCGACCTTCCGTCGTCCAGGCTTCGTGATGCCGAGCTCCGACCGTGCAGCGTGACGAATCGCGTCGGTGGCCTTCTCCCAAGTTTCGTCGACAGTTGTCACTGTCGGTAACCGCACGCGAGAAATCACAGCTGCTTCCTTCTCTTTCATTCGCCACCACTTGATTCTTGGTGCACCGCATCGCTCGACCTGCTTCAGCCTCGGAGGGGCGATCTTTAAAGTACAGATCAGCGGTCGATGGTGTGGGGCGACCGTCTCATACGGCACGACCTTCGCGTCTGTGACAAGACTTCGGTCTCGATCCTTCACAAGGACAAAGTCTATCTGAGTCCTGGTGTTCCCGCTATAGAACGAGATGAGGTGGGAATCGCGTTTGCGAAATACGGTGTTCACTATGGTGAGGTTGTGCGATTCCGCATATTCAAGGATACGCTCACCATCTGCGTTACGCGACCCGTATCCGAACCCACCATGACAGCAGTACCCGTCTTTCGTCACGCCGACGTGCCCGTTGAGGTCACCAGCGACTATGATGACATCTTTCGACGGTACCTCTGCTGTCTTCTCATCAAGCAGGCTCCAAAACTCTTCCTTTGCTTGATCGGAACAGCCAGTCTGCGGAGCATACGCAGAGAAGAAGTGGAAGAGTCGCTCCTTAGCGGCGACAACGATCTTCATCAATCGATCGTCAAAGCGCTCGACGCTTACAATCGAGTCACGAAATCGTTCGGAGACGATTACTCCGACACCACTGGTGGTCCTGGGACTTCCACATAGAACGGCCTTGAAGCCTCGTCCTATGTCCCTTGACTTGCGGCAGGACCACCTCGTCTCCTGCACCGCACAGAAATCAACTCTTCTACGCTCCAGTGCTTCAACCAACTCGCACGAGCGGCCCGTCAACGTACCCACATTCAGCGTAGCCACGCGGGTCCTGCTTACGTTACGGGACTTTCGGACTAACTCAGTTGCCCCCCCCCCCCCCCCGATGCCGTCCTCGCATCAGGGACCCTCGCATACTTTTCACACTCGCCGGGCTTTGCGAGTGCGCGTCGGCTCCCGCGGACGCCGTAGCACTATCTCGATAAACCTGAACAGTCATACACCATGTGATGTGACATGGGTCTTCGTAGGCCGGCCTGTCACAAGGGCCTGTCGCCTGCAATCGAATGTCCGTGATCGGCTTAGCTCGCAGAGCGAACAGTTTCCAGTGGCACCACGTGGAGGAACGGACATCGCCACCAAGCTTAGATGCCCTCCTAAGGTATAATATATGTGTTTCTGCATTTGAAGTTTTTATCTGAAAAGGTTTCTGGACAAATCGCCGGATTTTGTTGAGAAAGATGAGGATGGTCCCCCTTTTCAGACAGGTACTAGATTTTTTGTTTCACTCCCTCGACAAGCGAGGTACAATTTCTGGTTCTCATTCGCCTGTTGTTCCTTTTTATATATCCTAGTTGGAATGAGCCACCTTAAAGTGTCAGTTGAATGCTTCACCACCACATACTAAATTTAAATCGTCCTTGTATCTTAAGCTTGCTGCCGAAGCTCTCGCACAACTCTTAGGCGCTAATCACTATATCCACCCCTATTTAAGATACATCCGTTCCTTCTATTGTATTTTTTGGTTTGCTATATTTTTCCCCTTCTTTTTTCTTCGATGTGTTAAAGACGTGGTGATGGCTCTGGTTCTGCATACCAGACCGCTTCTGAGTGTGACTAGCCCTGTTTGACAGTCTAATATTGGCATGTGAAACAAAAAATATTAAGGAAAGAAAAACATTTCCTATGGAGACAGTTGACGTGGGAAATAACAAACTTGTAGTTTTAAAATGTTTATCATTGTTCTCCACCTTAGCAGTGTATGTTTAGGAGTCGCAGCTGCTGAAAGATCTACGCTACTCGAAAATTGACCGCGCTGCCGTTGTTGAGTACTTCACTGCCGGAGACTATCTGCCAAAGGTAGGCAGTTTTTTTTCGTTCACTAGCAGTCATTTTACATCTTCGTTCTACCGTTACGAAGTCTTTGGAGCGGATTTTGTGAAATTGTCCCTATTATTCGGACGGGAGGCGTACTAGGGAACGGTTCCTGAATGGAGCCAATATCAAAGATTCGACTTGTCGGAGCCGTAGCTCCAACCATATATGCTTTTTTTCTTTCTAAAAGGGCTGGTGGCGGGCTTGTCTGGAAAGGCAAAGTACGCGTTCCAATTGCCTCAACGTTATCTCGTAGATGTGGAATGCGTGGCGCATCTCGCAGAGGGATTGACTATTGAAGAGCTTTATCCTTTGTCCCTTGGGACAACCAGACCCTTTAAGGGTCGAGCACACTTCGCCGCCTCTGCTGGGGCAGCAATGGTTACGGATAGTATCGATCCGCTACCTCTTTTGCTGCTCAGTAAAGACAGCGCCGCACTCATGGGAACACTTTGCTGCGTCAGCGGGGACCTTTTTGCCGTCGCAGCAAGAAACGTCGACTGGCCTCAAGCCAAGTCTCAAGCCGGGTTTGCTGCCACAGCTGGCTCGAGCCTTTGAGTGAGATAAAGTGTCAGAACCAACCTTCACCTCCACTGTTCAGGAGCTGAATGGCAATTTGGAACGGCTGACATCCGCGGAATACGTGAATGTTTTAAGGGATGTGCTGCATATGACTAAAAGCTTGTGTGTCGCAAGGCATTTCCATAAAATGGACAAGGTTGGTTGATATTTACTTGTTTACCAACAGTTTATGGTATGTTTACTAGACTCAGAAGCAGTAAATCAATGGCTTTTGTAGGAATCGCTTTCGCAGAGCTGGAATCAGAAACGCTACATCGATGTGTGGCCGGTCGATCTGCAGAGACCCGTTGAGACTGGTCTCGGCTGGGATAATAGGTTTGTCTAGTTTTTAGGCACATGTCGCGAAGGCGTGCAGCGTTGAGAGGTGGGAACTCGCCAGCCAATCAGTCGAATGGGCGTTCCATTCAGATAGGGCGCAGCCCTGATTACGTGGCGTGGGTACGGTCGGTGTTGTGCTCGGCCATGATTGGCTGCAGCCTCAGACAAATTTCGGTGAGTACCATGAAAGGGATTGGAGCCGACCATGACAGGGTTTGGAACCGAGCAGCGAAAGGCGGCCACGCCTCTCGCTGCGCAATGACAACACATGCTGCGGGGGGCGTGGCCTCCTTTCGTGCTCTGTTCCAATCCCTTTCATGGTCGATTGCAATCCCTTTCATCGTCGGTTACTAACCAACGGATTTCAAACCAGTTCATGGTCGGTTACTAACCAAAATTTGCCTGAGGCGTTACTACCCCCAGTGCTGCGCGCTTTCGCGACATGTATGTCGGTTTTATGTTCCCCCTTTGTGATAATACTGATGGAGGAAGTTGCTCTGTGGTTGGTTGTGTTTGGTTGCTCAAAGCATTGTGGTCAACCTGTGCGTTTCCAGCTCTCTGTTCCTGCTACAGCTAGCGTGTATTCTGTCGATGTCGTCGCGATGGCGGTCATATGCTCGCCTCAGAGTGTTCATATGTGTAAATAGTCTACAGGTGAGACTGCTCTTTTAGCGTGTAACACTCATTTCACTATTTCTTTTTTCAATCATTTTTTATTATCTTCTTATTCGTATCATTTTCACGTCGAATTGGAAACTTTTGAAACCTCTTAAGGCAGTTGTTTCCCTGAGCTTCATGTTTATGTTTTTAATGCAAATTTTCATTGAAAAAATTGCAAATTTTAAACAGAGCGTTCACTTATTGGGGCAGCTGAAAGAATGAACACTTCTCAAATCGTATTGCGCACTTATAAGCAACCTTGACGTTTTGATACTGAGCATTTTACAATTTAATATGAGATATTCCAAAATACACTAGAGACTTTCCAGGATACTTAGAGTAGTTTTTATCGAAGGAAAATTTAGTATGGCTTTTTCTGAAATTTTGATATTCGGCTGCCCCAGTAAGTGAACTCTGATGATGAGTGCTTGAAATTTTACATTTTTGTTATTTTTCGATTAAATTCCGTGTTTAAAAACAAACAGTGGTACAGGAAGGCAGCAATTTTTTTAAGCATGTTAAAAGAAGAGATCGCGCCAAGCACTCTTCTAGCTCGCTACGATTTCAATTTGGTTTTCATTATCAAGAAGAACCAGCTTCCTGACAGTTTTAGTAAGCTCAAAACAGTTGTCCATCGGTACCTGCAGGCGGAACTATGAAGTTCTCTGTCTTTTCTTTCTTCTTGGTTTTGTTGCCCAATATTTTTTTCTTTCTTCGCTCTATGCTTTTCTCATTCTTTTTTAAAAATAGTTGTGTTAGTTATCAGTTTCCTTTTTGCTATAGTGTTGTGAGCAGTCGTACTGGACATGCGTATGCATGTAATAAATGTAAATGTAAATGTAATGGTTGGTAGTATAGCTGCTGCATATGCGAAAGAGCGAAGTGAGGGAACTGTGTGTGTTTTTGCTTCTTTTTTTGTTGTCCCAGGGCAGCAGTTTAAGTTCGCAGAATTTTGCCGTGAATTTAATGAGAATCTTGGTGAGCTAGAGAACTACACCGCGCTCACTTCTTTTACAATGCTAAGAAATCTAGAAGAATTTCCATAAACTACAATTTTACCCTAAACATAAACAGTTTATAAAATTTCAAATTGTGCGTTGACTTATCGGGGTAGCTGTTTGAAAATTTTCAAAAAGGTCGTGCTACATTTTCCTTGGACAAAGAATACTGTAAGCTTCTCGGAGTGTCTCTAGTGTAATGGGGAAGAACCTCATTTTATTTTGGAAGATGTACTGTTTGGCTTCAAAGCGTCAAGCTTGCGTAGAAGAGGTCCAATACAGTGACAAGTGTCCCATTTGCCGGGAATATTCTAAATTTCTCAGTGTTTTTATTTTTATTTTTAAAATTTGGTTCTTGTAGAAGGCATGTAAGGTATCCATCCTTCCATACGATTCTATAGAAGTTTTTTAGGATCTATCCTAGTCCGGGGGGCCACATAAATAAAAAGTATTATATCTAACGAATCCATTTGAGACTTACCGAGCGGCTCCTACAGAACAACATCTAAACCTAAGCAAGAAAAGTCGCAAAGAAAAAAACGAAAAAACACATTTGTTGCGGTTGTAAGCAGGCAAAGTTGTATGCCCTCCTTACCATGTTAGATCCTGGTTACAACATGTCAGGCGGCGGTCAGCACGCGGCATGCGGCTTCATGCGCCCTCCTCACCATGGTAGACCCTGGTTATAATATGTCAGCAGGCGGTCAGCACGCGGCATGCCTCCATTCCGTCGCTCTTTGCCCGCCGAGGCGGTTGTAAGCCGGGGCGATTTTTTATTTTTATGTTTGTTCGTTCACTTTTTAGTCACTTTTAGGTTCCATTTCGTCCTCTAGGAGCCGCTCGGTAAGTTTCAATTTATTTTGTTGCCTACTTTTTAGTTATGTGGTCCCCCCCCCCCCGGACTAGGATAGATCGGTTTTTTGATATTGGTACAGTTTTGATATGTCATATAGATTTTCTACAATGTTTTTCGATTGGTAGAAGCAGTAATTACCTACAGTGATGATAATAGTAACGGCTCTCTAGGACATGCATCGGCGAGACAGACAGCTCAAGCAGATGCTGGATACACTGCGTATTAAAGCGGAATCAATCGTCGTGCCCTGGGATCATGTGGTTTGCCATTTCCCTCAACCGGCTGGGGCCTCTGCAATGGCACAACGGTTAGTATTTTCTGAATCGCCTTATTACTATATCCCAAATACTAGCAATTTTAATGACAATAAGTGCATGAGAGACATATCGGTCACTTGCTTTTTTGGTCAGCTCTTTCGTTTTTGATGACTTTTCTGTAACTCTGTGGCATTATAAGAAGGAGTGCGTATTTTGTGGTATTCGCTCCGATTATGGTGGTCATTTCTCAAATGAAATAGGGTTTGCCATAGACAGTTTTCTTGCACGACAATTTCTATCGTAATCGTCTTGGGTTCCAAAAGCCATCCACCAATTGCCTTGTAAGTATGACATTTAGACCTACGGTTGAACTGCCTGTGCCGTACCTAACGGCGTTCAACGATATGATCAAGCGATACAGCGAAGAGGCAGCAATCACGCTGCTTAATCTCCCATTACCACCGGATGATGCGAATCTGCACGCTGAACGGTACGTAGTCTTCTGTATTAATGTATTTGTGTATTATTCACTTGTATATTGTCAATTGTTCCGACTGGGTTTCGCAAATTGAGGTATTTTTTGTGGATCTTCTTCGCACTTGATGTTTAATGGGCTTGATAGGGCGCGAGTGTTCGTATTGGTGGTACCTTACTGTAGGACTCGTAAATACCTTGTGGGCCAAGCATTTTTGTTTGGCAGTCGATCATTCCCGGTCGGTGGAGCAGTGATAGAATGCACGGCGACTCGTGAGACGGTTTGGTAAATATGAACAGGCTCCGAGGCTTCAGCGGCCTTCGATTCAAATGGGAATGGAACAAGAGATTTTTGTCTACAAGAGTGAATAAAGGACGCCAAGCTACGATTAGATCTGCAGGGTTGACGACCTGCCTAGTTCTTTCGGTGCAAGACGCTGCTTATGGATTAACTCTCCTTATTGTAGGGATTGTATATCTCGTGAGTGCACAATCTCACCCTTTCCTTTGCGACTCCAGCGACTCCAAGGAGTGGAAACCATCCTTTGTTCGATTCCTTCCTTGCTATCACCAGGAAGTGCCCTCAACTTCGAGCAGAAACCTATGGCACGTGAAAGATCTCAAAGCGCTGATTTCAAATATATAGACAAAATTTGCTAAATTGATCTCCTAAGCGATTCCTGGCCAGTCAAAATTTGCGTTATCAACTCCGTGTCATGTGTGTTGATACAGAATTGGACTTAACAGGAGACAATTTCAAGGTCAGAGCGGCCCAAGTGTTGTGTATGGGCAGAATCGCCTCTCTCTGGAAAACAACAAAATGCAAATATCTCGACCCCAATACAACTCTGCGCAGAGTTGTAAAGGGGTCGAGATATTTGCACTTCATTGTTTCCGAGAGAGAGGCGGTTCTGCCCACGTACAACACTTGGGCCATTCCGACCTGCAGTTGAAATAGTCTCCCTTTTCAGTCAGCGTATTCAGGCGACGATCGGCGGCGGCACAGCTGCAGGGCTTCCCCCTCCGCTTGAAATGAGGTCATGGGCTCGATCTCCACCGACTTATCGTCAGTGAGACCATTTGCCCTCAATTCCAACACATTTTTGAGCATATGCCTATCATTTTTTTTCGCGCTCTTTGAAGGTGGATAGGTAACAGAATTTGAACTACTGGTAAAGTAAGCCAAAAGCTGATGTCAGATTTGTAGTCGACGCCAAGTAATTTTTAATCTTTCCTCCTTCAAACGGCTCGAAAAACAGGTGACAGATGTCAGCAGGCGTTTGATCAAAAATATGTTAGAAATGACGATATATGGTCACACCGACGACAAATCGCGCGATGGCAGTCGGCGGAAATCGAACCTATGACCTCACTTCTACGAAGTGAGAACACTGCAGCTATGCTATGCTGCAGTGTCGAAGCAGACAATGGGCAACTGCTTGGTCAAACTTCGTTGTTATCCCCAAAGTAAGAAGAATGACGCACTGGTGGGAGCTATTTTGACATTCGACAACGATGATTTGAAGGGCTATCCCTGAACTCGGAACACTGGGTGACGCGTTTCTATTCATAGTGACCGAATTACTCGAGTGGCGCAGTTGGTAGTATAAACGGGGCCTCATAGGCGCGAGTTGCTGTGCTATGCTCCATGTGCCCATCGGTTTCTGCTGATTCAGCTCTTCATTTTCAGGTATTTGGACCAAATTCGACGACTGACGGATTCTCTTCCGCCGACTCTCTTGGTTCACGGTGTGTCGTCGGTCATCTCGACAGCGCTCTGAGCCTACGTCAAGATTTTCTTATCTGTTTGTACATTTATTTTCTACGATGGTTTGCTAATGTTGTAATGTGTGTTTATACTCCATTCCTCGCATGGCGCGTCATAGTGGGAATTACCAGTATTGATTAGGCCGCGCGACCTAATCAATATTCGTAGTTCACATTATGACGCGCCGCGCGACGAATGGAGCATAGACGCGGCCTAACGCTTCGACTCTACGCGTTGTTACCAACTACTGTGTCCTACTGGTGCTAAAGCAATAATATTAAACAATCTGTGAATGAATGCAATCGCTCTTCAGCTGACTAAATCGAAATTTTGCGCATAGCTTGATGTTCTATGAGTCTAATAAGTGCTTCTGATATGATATTTCCTTTTGCCTACCTGCAATTCTCTTTCTTCCATTGTTTTTCTATGTCTTTGGCCTTCCCTTCTATTGCAGGTGGTGCGTCTATTGTGCAAGTTCTTCGAATTTCGTACGTTACGCAGTAATTGGATGCCCAGACAGTATTGTCGCCCAGTTGTTGAGCAACAGGTTACAGTTGTCTAACTCGTAAGTGATCGCATGAAGCATGCCCAAGTGGTTTATACTACGTTTTTTCTGTGATACATGATGGTTGTAGTGATAATGAAGATGGTGCGATTGGAATTTTTGTTCTTCTGTGAAAATCGAGCTGTTAGGTTGATCAGAAAGTCCTGAGCCATTTGTTATTTTTTTCATGATTCTTTCGGCATGCTATTTACTCAACAGTAGTAGTCTCTACAGTCTCACGCCCGATGGGTAGCTCAGCGATTCCGTTCTTCCAGAACTGGACACTGGGAATCAAAGAATTCGCTGGTTGCTCTTTCAACATCCTCAACTTTGGTGGTCTTTTCGCTAGAAATGCTTCCCCAATAGTGGGCGCATGTAGCGCAGTCGGAGGAGGCGCCGACTGCCGCCTGCACCCGATACCAGGTTCCTAGTTCGGATTTCCCGCCCAGGCCAACCAAGCCTTCCATCTCTCAGGGGTCGCTGGATTGATACCAGACTAGTCTGGGAAGGATGAAGCACTGATTTGTTCATCGGCTGGCCACCGCAAGTCATTGCATGGCCAAATACGCATTCAAAATCGCCTTAACGACATCCCGTAGAAGTAGAATGCGTGGCGCATCCCAAAAGGGATTGAGTAACGCCGTCTTTTATCCCTTTTATCCTTTAGGGATGCCCTAAGGGGCGGAATAAGTGGTAGTCAGGGGAATAGGATGCGTGGGGGACGGTCTCCCAGCCCCAGCATCTTCAATTTTTATGTAAGATCCCAAACGCGCTCGGTCCAGCTGCACCGCGTGTGTTGTGTGAATACACACAAACACCGCATTTGACGACACCACCCTAGAAATGCACCTCAGCGGCTACAGTGGCGGTTCTTCTTCCTCCGCCAAGCCGCGTGCGTCGCGTCGTGTCGACGTGGCAATTTTCGATATCCACCGACACCACGGTCAGTCGATATGGAGGAGGGTCGTTGATCGGTCGATGGCGGATCGTGGCTCCTCCACCGCCGCTACAGGCCGCTAACCCCTTTGAGACGGGAGCAGTTCTCGCACGAGCAGCTTGAACGCGCCACAACATTGAGTCCCTTTCCTAGCCTGTCTCAGCGCTCGAAGAGCGCAGAACCCAGCAGCGGACTCCCCTGAGCGACGAAAGCAGTTTCCACACGAGCAGCTTGGATGGCACCCAACCTGGAGTCCCTTTCCCAGCCTAGTTCTGCGCTCGAAGTGCGCAGAACCTAGCCGCGGACTCCCCTGAGCGACGAAGGCAGTTTGGTGGCACACACCCTGGAGTCCCTTTCCTAGCCTGGTTCTGCGCTCGAAGAGCGCAGAACCCAGCTGCGGACTCCCTCCCCCCCCCATCGAGGAATGCAGTTGGAGGGCGATTCTTGGACGACGCCGTCGAATTCAGTGTGTTTTGTGTATTAACACAACACACGCGGTGCAGCTGGACCGAGCCGTCTACGGGCAAAGGTCAACCAAAGCAGCGGAACGGCGAGAGTGCAGAGAAAGAGACACACCTGCTGCGCTACGAGCGAGCGAGCTGACTCAGCGCCCGAATGGGAGAACACTCTCGTCGTCTGCGTCTCCAGGGCTCGCCGATTGTTGCGGAAACTTGCTGTAGATGGAGACTGAATTTCAAGAAGGCCATGTTCCAAAAGAGTAGGACTTCCTGCACGTCAGAATCAAGATGCACCGAAACCGCTACGGGGATAAATATGAAGATTCCAAGAAATGAGGGCGTAGAAGCGGTCCATCCTCAGACCTTCTTTATTGTCCGTCTCCCTCCAGCAAGGCAGTAGTGCTCATGGACAGATCAGTACTGGAGGTATCTTAGCGAGACACACTTCAGTGTCTTTATAAGCTCTCATTTTCTCTAGTCTTATCTATAGCCTGCCACAGCGGGCTGCGTTGGAGTCCTTGCTCCTTGGACTAATAAAAGGAATTTACTTGACAGGGAGCGGGAGAGGCACGACCATTCACCGTTTCGCAAGGGAAAACAGTTCCTCACCCTCAAGTCAAAAAAATGGACACCGAAGACGCACTTTGCGTTAGTTGATATTTGAAGCGTGAAGCTTCCTGAGCCATGTGTCGTGGGATAACGGCATAAAATTCCGATCGTGCACGTGGAGCAAGCAAAATAACAAAGCTTCTAGTTGCGCAGAACTTCACATGTTGCCATAAACACTGTTGTGTTCAACCCAGAACACGGCACCTCCCAAGCCCAATAAACGGAAGAGGCATCCGTTCCACGTAATGGCAATTCTTGTTGTTGACTAATATGTCATTGTCTCTACGCGATATTTCCCACCCAGCTTGTGCCAGAAAAGGTGGAAATCTGATCTCATCGATGTTGCTGATAGGCCAACTCCTCCAGCAGACGCTCCCCCTTTGAGAAATGAGTGCTAATGAAGTGCACTGGTCGACTCACCCAACCTCGGTCCCAGCAGGGTGCTCTAGCACCGACGTGCTCCGCTGTCTGCACTCTAGCGCGGGCAACAAGAGACGTAGGGGCTATGCGAGAAGAATCTCTATTACGGAGAGCGCCGACGGCGCGACGAATCGGCGAAAACATGAGTCATGGTTGTCCTTTGCCCTGTAACCGAACCGAGCGAGCTTGGGACCGTAGTCAATTTTTACGGATCTGTTTAGATATGTGGGACCGAACTTTGTCGTGGACTAGGTGGACAGAACCTCGTCTTAGCATTCGTAAATGCAACCGGTGACTGTGTGTGCTTGCGAGAGCAGCTCCCAATACAACATTCCTCGCGAATCCCAGAAGCACAAAGGAGACACTTCTTGCGGTGAAGCCCATTTTGGCTTGCTTCGGCGGGCCTTCTCGAGGGAGTCACACGGCACAGCGCATCTTATTTAGTATCGGAAAAGACGCAACCTTCATCTCCAGCAAACAAGTCTTCCGGACGCTGTTTGGAAGCATCGAGAGTGGCTGGCTCTTCCACTGTGTTGGGCGTCCCGGCCGAGGTTCGTCTTTGAAGTCCGTGTCCCCTTTGAAGCGAGCGAACCTGCGCTTGACAGTGCTGATGCTAGAACGGAAGGACATGGGAGTGGAGGCTGACAACCGCCAGCTGCACCATCTTCGCTTCGCTGTCGTCATCGTGCTCATAACATCGAGCATCAGCGAGGCGGAGCGAATGCTGGCCGACTTCGAACGTGTATGTGGGAACGTTGGACTGCAGCTGAATCTTACGAAGACGATGTTCATGAGGAACGTACGAGTTTCTGAAGCCCCATTCTCGCTCAACGGAACTAACATCTCCGAATGCTCCAGCTATGTGTATCTGGGTCGCGAAGCCAACGACCTAGCACCAGAGCTGAGCAGGAGGAAACGAGCGGCTTAGGGAGCTTTCAAGAGCGTTGAAGAAGTTGCGAAGATTACGAAGAACGTCCAGCTCCCTTCCGCCTATTCGACTCCACTGTTCTTCCTGCCCCTACTTGGGCCATGCGAGAACGGGATGAACACGCTACCATTGTCACACAACGAGAAATCAAGAGGACAATGCATTGTGACATTCGCTTGACATGCGTTTGTGCAAGTGAGAGGAGACCTTCGGGGTTCCCTGCTTCGGCAACGTCCGAAGATAAGAGAGATTGTTGGATGGGTCAAGCTGTCCTCGAAAATTAGGTGAACCGGCCACTTGTTAGGTTTCACCGACATCTGCTAAACGAGCGTCACAACCGGCTGGATTCTTCGGGATGTAAGAAGAACAAAAACGCCCACGCCCAAAAACGAAACGCATTATTCGGATGTCTTCGCGAAGGGACCAAAGACATCGATTCACCTGTATCACCTGTCGTCCAGTTGACCATCGACTTGCTCGAGCGGGCGACAGCAGCGTCTCCACTCCCTGTCGCGTGCCAGAGTGCTTCAATAGATCCTCGTCGCTCGGTGGACCCGAAGAGCGTCATATCGTTCATTCAGGGCTTTCACGAAGAAGTCTGACCAACACGTTGGTGGGCGTATTGATGTTCTCTTGACATCCAGCAGAATCCAGTCACTGACGGCTCTGGTTCAGCGGGTGTCTGCGAAGCGCATTACGAGGCTGGCCTACCTAATTTTCGAAATCAATTGAGAAAATATCAATTGAATGCAAAAATTAGTAAACGGTTTTGTACGAACGACAGACGTTGCTATTCGTGTCCTTGTTTAATGGAATATACCGACACCTGACAGAGATAACAGAACACGCTGCTGAAGCCCGTTCAAGCCATTCGAGAATCTTCGATAAACGCATAAAAACAATAAAGAATGACCTTAGTCGATCAAACTGGGGTGCACCACGCACTCTAGTTCTGTGACATGTCGTCGAGGCCATTTGAGCGCGAGTATGGCCTATACAGTAACATGCAAAACCCAACCGATGGAGAATTCTATGTTTTTTCTTTGGTTGGTTGACCTGTGCGGGAAATCCGAATCAGGAACCTGGAATCGAGTATCTGTGACAGCCGGAGCCTCGTCTGACCACACCCTTTGGTGCAGTAATGGCAAAGATTTCAAATAAATGCGAAAAGGAATTAGTTTAAAGCTTTTGTTTGGGAAATTATGGCAAGCGAGAGGTACAGAAATATACGAGTGTAGTATAGAAATAGTTCAGATACTCTTCTGTCTTCAAGGCCATGCCCACGGTGCCGAACCGAGGTGTCTTCGATAGCCGTTGCCATACCCGAAGCTTCGTCCACCACTTCGTCCAGATCCGCCGAAGAAAAGGTCGAAATCACGTCGAACGGCAAGGCCGCCGACCGGTGTCTGCACACCGACACCGGTAGCGATATCTACGTTACCGAGACCTTAAAAAGACCCGTAGTGAAGATCTTAAAGGCGCAGTCAGTGGAGTTACCTGGCCCATATCCTGGTCCTCCTGCATCTGAATGAAGTCCTGTGCCGTCTTCTCCCCTCTCGTAGTTTTGCCACCTGGCGAATTCTCTCTCGCTCGGTGCGGCTAGCTGACTGCCATGCGGTAGATGCTTGCTTAAAACAACTACCTTAGTGGACTATTTATATCAGTAAACCCAAATCTTCTTCAGATGAACATAACTGCAATGCGCTTCGTTGAGCCCACTTTGCAGTGCAAAGGATTCAGATCACAGGCGATCTCTGACAGGGTTCTGCATTCTGAAACTGTAGCAGCAGTGATATCGCCTTGTATAGTGCTGCTAGAAATGGAACCTACACGTAAAGGTGAAGGACAGGAGCACGAAAACCTTCATTGCAATCGATTCGTGGCATGCGGGCGAACCGATCGAGCAGACGAATCTGGTTTGGTGATTGAATTTACACAGTTGCCTTGCTGATGACGAAGGCGTGTAACGCCGCCGAAGAGGGTCTTGCATCTAATGTGTTTGGTCAGATAACCGAATTTTCGCTGTAGATCATTTTGCGCAGGAAACATGAGCCATGATACGATGACAGATTAACTGAAGTTATGAAAATCAGTGACGATGAGGCTTGTGAGGTTGTTCTTTTGTACCCCTATCAAGCTGAGGCCCTGCAGTTAGGCGGCGAAGTTCCTACAGTAAATACAGGGTGCAGCAAAATTACCAATGCACCTAAACATTTTAAAATTTTTCGCTTTTTTCCGAAAATTTTCTGCTTTACTCGCCTGAGATATGTTGACTGAACATGCGTATTTGAGTGCAAAAGGGTTAGGCATCGGCGGTTGAAGAAGAGGAGAATGGGGAGATGTAAAAGGTTGCTGCAAGGATTCACGGTGACATGCGCTCGAGACATCCTCTTTAGCGATGAAAAGATTCTCACGTTGAATACATTCTTCAACTCCCAAAATGAGAGGATTACTGGAGGCTCGCTTGCTGACGCTACCGCCAAAAGACGACTTCAGGAAAGTGCGAAACAGAGTCACTCCATTGTGATTTGGGGAGGAGTCACATCTTCAGGGAAAACTCCACTTGTTTTCGTCGAAGCTGGCGTGAAATTCAACACAGCGGTTTACAAGGATATCCTAGAAAAGGATTTCAAGCCGTGGACCGATTCCCACTTCGGAGATCCTACTGGTGCTTTCTACAAGATTCTGCTCCAGCACACAGAGCGAAGGTAGTCCAGGACTGGTGCGCCGAGCAACTGCCTCACTTCATCACACACGACGAATGGGCCTCCAGTTCTCCGGACCTTAACCCTATGAATTATTCTGTAGAAGCCATCTTAGAGAAAGAAGCTTGCTCTACCAGACACCCTAATTTGGACTCTCTTAAGTAAGCGCTTTTCAAATCCTGTAACGAGATTGATGAACCTTACCCGCGTACCACATGCGAAGCGTTTGTCGAACGTCTGAAGGACTGTGTGGAGGCGGAGGGCGATCATTTTAAAAACTTTTAGCTTGCTTTGAATTGACATGATTGCAGTAGATAATTTTGATAGTTAGAATTGATCTGCGAAGTTTGATTTCCAAATGCCATTGAATTTTTAGTGCACGGGTAATTTTTCCGCACCCTGTACCTTAAGAAAAGAAACTTGAATGTGTTGAATAAACTATGTTTATCCTCCTCCAACTTCAAGATTTTATACATCACACTAGCTAAAGTGGAACGTGTGGTAGCGCAGTCGGAGGAGGCGCCTACTGTCGTCGCACCCGATTCCAGCTTCCTGGTAAGGATTTCTCCCCCGGGCCTACCAAGCCTTCTATCCTTGCCGGGTCGTTGAATTGCGTGCTTGTTCCGGAATGATATTTCTCCGAGATATCCATCGGATGACCACCGCATGTTGTCGTATAGGCCAGACAGGCGTTGAAATTGCCTTCAGGACATCCAGTAGAAGTAGAATGCATGGCGTATCCGAAAAGGGATTCACTGACGCCTTCTTTTACTCTCTTGAGTATTCAGCGTTATATTTAAGGAAGCCGGCGTTAATTGATCGTTTGGCGGCAAGCGCCAGGCCTTCGATTTTAACGGCATATTGCATCAGGAATTTGAAAACATATTTGGCCTATACAATTACTATCGGTGGCCCGCCGATGAATAAATCAATGTATTATCCTTCCCAGGAAAGTCTGCAATCAATTAACGGACAGCCTAGGGATGGAAGACTTTTTTGGTTGGCCTGGACGGAACCATAACCTAAAATCTGTATTCGGGCTGAACGCGACATCTCACACCTTTTCCGGTGCAGTATCACTGACTATCAAAGGACTTACAAGGAAAGGTTCCCAACTCAAGGTGAGCTTTTGCGATGCTATTTTGACAGGATTAGGGCCCTGTGAGTGGAGTCCAGAACCACAGTTAGTTTTTGCTGAACGCTCTGTTAAAGACCTGAAATATAGGTCTGAAAGCGTGCATCATGAACCCCTACAACACACCACGAGATGTGCCTCGGTGGCTCAGGTGGTAGGAGTGCCGCCTCATAGGAGCACACAGGCAGGGTTTTGAGTTCGAGTCCGCGTATTGGCGATACTTTTGCACATATTAGTTTGTTGTTATTACGCTTTCTCATGATCACAGATCAATTTCAGACCATCAATGCTTAAAACAAACCAAGGCTGTATATTTGCGCCTTCATATGTGTTAGATTTTGAACAGTGCCTATCTGCACCATATCATTTCTCTGGACATAAGAAGTCCTGTCTTGCTCTTCCCTTTTAGTCAACATCTACGGTACAAATCTATGAAACAAGTAAAACGCAAGCGCTTGTGACACCAATAGCATCTTACATAAGCCAGTGAGGAGCAGTCTCTTCCCTGGCAAGAATGACCACTTCTTCTTTGTTGAACGTGTAATGCGTGGGTGTAGAGAAGGGTCCCGGGTGAACGTCGACGTATCCAGCCGCCACCCATGCATATGACAGACACAGCTTAAACACCGGAGCGAAAGAGAGCGACACCCTTTCTCTGCCCCACGATAGAAAATAAGGTCCTGCTACAACTGTAAGAACGATAACCATCTACAATCAGTGCTGTGAGAAATCACAAGAAGATGCTCTTTCACAGGATCTTTTCTTCCGAAACCTGCTTGCCGTCAAAGAGGACAGAGTTCTCTAACGGTGATTGTTCGCTGTCGTCGTCCTCCTCACAGTCAGCATCAGGTTCCAGTCGACATCCACCTCCACATCGAAACGCGTCTATGAAACCAACTGGATAATACGTGCAGAAAGGTCCGATTTTCATTATACTTCCTCTAACCTGAACTGCCTCTTCTCCCTGACAGTCGGTATCGTCCTTTCATGACATCCTCAACCGCAATCTTTCTCCTTGTCGGAGAAGTGAAATCCGGTGTGAAAGTGGATAGTAATCGTCCGACTGCTCGTTCAGGTGGGAACGACATTTTTAGCACAATTATGTACCGATATGGCCCGGGTTCATAATATTCAACCGTAAGGTACGCGTAGTTGTGTGCAGTTACGGTACTATTGGTGATATGGTATTATATGGTGGTGGTGCAGATAGGCGATGTTGAAAAACTAGCACATATGAAGACGCAAATAGACAGACATGGTTTGTTGTAAGCATCTATAGTCTAAAATTGACTCCGGTGAGAAGAGAACATGAGAAAGCGTCATAACAACAAACTAATATGGGCAAAAATATCGACAGTACGCGGACTCGAACTTAAAACCCTCCGGTGTGCTCTTATGAGGCGCCCCTCCTACAGTCTGCGCGGCTGAGGTATACCTTCTGGAGTGTCGTAGGAGTTGACGATTATTGCGCTCACCCTTTCAGACCTCATTTCCAGGCCTTTAAAAAGCGTTCAGCAAAATTTAACACTGGTTCTGGACTCCACTAACTGGGCCCTCAATCCTGCCAAAATAGCATCGCAAAAGCTCAACTTGTGTTGGAAACCTTTCCTTATTAGTTACACTCTTACACATTATCACGGGGCACTCTAGGAGGCTTCCTGGCACGACAGTGCACTAGCAACGTACGCCATGCTCGAGATACTCCGAAAGCATGTATGTTCTGGGGAACAAGCTGCTCCAATTGCAAAAGCCTGCTCCAGTCATTTTTTGGGCCAACCAACCGAAAATGCAGTATTCTGGTGCGGTGTTCATGTTTGTATAGATCTCGAAGAGGCGAATCGAATGCTACCAATATTTTTCCAAAGCCTAAAACTGTAATAGTTATGAGCATGCGGCGGTTTGCGACGGATTAACCCGTCGCAAATGGTTTTTTACCACGCGACGTGAGCGATATTGTATCTAGATAGTTATTGTTAGACGGCCTGTCCTCGCCGGACATGAGGCCACAGCGCTGTCTCCATTCGTTCCGCAGCCTCGCCATAGTAATGCAGGACATTGTTGCCATCCGAACCTGATGACGATTGACGAGCAGCTTGATTCGTTCCCAACAGAGGTACCAGTCCGGCCCACTTGGTTGGAGGTCTTCCACATGGGCGCTTGGCGCCACTCGGGATCCGCTCCAGTGCTCTTTTCGCCTGCCGGTCGTCTTGCCTCCTCATGATGTGACCGCTATCGGTTTCCCTTCCACAAGTAGTCAGCTGCATCACGAAGATGAGACATTCTTCTCGTGTTGGAACTGCGAAGGCCAACTCAGTGTTGAGTTCGCCTGTTGTGTTAATACATATTTCAGAACACTTCGCTCTAGCCTCCTTGGCATTTGAGACACTAGTGCTATCTCAACCCACGTCTCCGCCGCCTAACAGAGCGTGGAGGGAACAGTCGAGTCGACTAAGGTTGACAGACTGTCGTGGCCCGTCACATGGCCTGCATCCCCCTGACAGGTCCGAAAGCTGCCCAGCTTTTTGCCTCCTATCCAGCTCCACTTCCATATCGTTCTCCATGTCTATTGAACGTCTGAGGTACGCGCATGTGAGTTCTCAATGAGTTCAGAAGAACGTTCCATTGAATTCCTTTCCCTCTGCAGTAGACGTTCCGGATGTATCCTGGTCCGGAGGGGGGGGGGGGGGGGAGCCACATAACTGAAAAGTATGTAACAAATCCAATTGAGGCTTACCGAGCAGCTCCTACAGAACAACATAGGGCCCAAACTAAAAAAATCACAAAGAAAAAATGAAAAAAGAGCATTTGCTTTCGCCGCGGTTGTAAGGAGGCGAAGTTATTTGCCCTCCTCACCATGTTAGATCCTGATTATAACATGTCAGTCAACGGTCAGCACACGGTATGCCTTCATTCCGTCGCTTTTTGCTCGCCGAGACGGTTGTAAAACCGCGGCGATTTTTATTTTTTTTTGTTTGCTCGCTCGTTTTTTGGCTTTTTAGGCTCCATCTCGTTCCCTAAGAGCCGCTCCGTAAGCCTCAATTCAATTTGTTACATACTTTGTAGTTGTGCCCCCTGACTAGGATAGATCCGACGTTCCTCATGAACTCTGGCTCCATATAACCTCAAGTCGGCAGTGACCGAGAGGTGTTGATCACCTGTTTGATGCACTTTGTAGTGAATCCCACCCAGCGGCCATTACCTTCGCGCCACGGTCACTTTAAGCTCTCAACAGTACACCTTCAGTCAATTCTGATCGCCTCGTTGATGCCCTCACTTGTTGTGAATTCTATTCTGCGATCATCGTATTCACGTCTTACGATGTGATCCGTTGCTCAATACCACATATACATGGCAATACCCGTGAATCGGCCATGATTTACGCGCGGATGTTCATGCAGAGAACCGAACACCCAGAAAAGTAATGTATTCAGACACATCTTGTAGGACGGCAAATTTATTATGCTCTGCTGAACATTTCGGCGTGATTGGACATAGAATAAATAGTTTCCTAGAAGCACCGAATCAACTAAGAACGAGAATAAACAAAAAACATCATCATCATAAACGTCTAGACATAACACAGATCACACTCGGCTCAAGGGAATACGGCTCAACAGTCGACTTTTACAAATAAAAATTGCAAAATTGAGATTTCACGGAAATGAAAGAGAAAGGCCGGCAAGTATTGTTGTCACAACAGACAAAGGGTAAACAAGAAAGAACAAACACAGAACAGATAAAGCACAGCAATTCGCGCGCGCGACAATATTCATAGTACAGAAAAAAACAATATACTCTTAGTGTACTGATGGCAGTTTCACCGTCGCGTCCGCCACTCCCAGTCTTCTGGCAGATCACCTCGTTTCGCTACACTGTTCGGATCTGAAACGAAACGGAGTGATACCGAGAAAAGAAACTGAGCTGACTAGAACCGTCACTGCTGTCACTCGGCCTAGCTAATTGTGCCTCTGGCAATATTGAACACGATTAATTGAATCTCACTATATATTATATAATTCAATTCAAATATAATAAATTTAATATAATTCACCTGATCCTGTGACGACGAATTACCCAAGTTTACGATATACCGTGCGGAATACGCATCAGGGTGGATGGAGATTATGCGCCGAGCGCCGGGTTTCGGAAGACGTGCCGAAGATGTCGTCGAACGTGCGTCGGGATTCGGAAGACGTGTGGAAGACCTCGTGCCACGTGTGTCGGCATGCAGAAGGCGTGTCATAGTCATCGTGGCAACGTCGTGACACGTACATCAGAACTCAGCAAACGTGTCATCGACGTTATGCAACATGCATCCGGCTTCAGAAGACTTGCCAAGAACATCGTGCCAAGTGCGTTGACATGCAGAAGGCACGTCATAGACGTCATGGAAACGTCGTGACACGTGCATCGGAACTCAGCGAACGTGTCACCGACGTTATGCAAGATGCATCCGGCTTCAGAAAACCTGCCAAGAACATCGTGCCACGTGCGTTGACATGCAGAAGGCGTGTCATAGACGTCATGGAAACGTCGTGATGCGTGCATCGGAACTCAGCAAACGTGTCGCCGACGTTATGCAAGATGTATCCGGCTTCAGAAGACTTGCCAAAGACATCGTGGTACGTGTAACGGCATACAGAAGGTCATAAACGTCGGCACAACGTCGTGACTCTCACTGACTGCAGAAATTGGACGAATGTTATTGCGGTCGGACAGTAAATGGTACCGCTCGGTCGACCAATATCTTTCTAACTCTCAGGATCTGTTTCTCGCTACATAGAGAAAGGGTGCTTCGGAGTATAAATCACGTGTATGCGATTATAATAAAACCCGAAGTAAGAAGTCCTAAAGACGAAAGAGGGGTAGGGTGTTCTATTCTTGAGGCTTGGGAACGAAGCCCTCATCCTGACATTTCCCGGCCGTAAGGACGCTGAACGCCTGATGAAGAAGATGATAGAGTCAAGTACGGCGTTAGGCAAACCATTTTGGGATGCGCCGCGTACTCTTCTTCTACAGGATTTATTTGCAGCCACATCGGCTACGGAAACTTTGTAGAGATCATTGGTTTCCTTAAAACTGCCAATTTCTTTCTTGAACATGATTCCTATTATCTATCGCTATTACGAGGGTAGTCAGCGCAGAGGAAGGGCGGCGGCTCAGGCTTGCACTCCGAAATGCTTAATGACTCGCGTCCGGTCCTGGCAAACTAACCAGGATACTGTCTTAACGGAAGGTCGGATCGGCCCAGATCTTGACTGAGCAGAATCGCATCCCCTCAGAATCAACAAAATGCAAGTATCTCCACCTGAGTACAACAAAGCGCAGAGCCATAGCCGACAAAACATGAATCGTTGGCGGCGGGGAATGCAGCTTACGAGAGCCTGAGGGGTATGCTTCCGGATATGACCGAAGCGTCGCTTGGTTGGCCTAGTGGGCAACGGCGCGTCTCAAGAGCCGAAGGTCGCGTGTTTGGATCACCGGCATTGCATCTCTTTTACACTTTTGCAAATCTCATATTTTCGTGTACATGATCAAACTAGAAGCGCGCGTAGCGCAGTCAGAGGAGGCGTCGGCTCTCGCATGCACCCCGAGTCAATCATGTTTCGGTGGTTTCCGCCCAGGCCATTCCGAAATCGAAGAATTGGCACCAGCTTGTCTGACTTGTCTGGGAAGAATAAAGCGCTGACTTGTCCTTCGGCTGGCGACCGCATGTCATTGTATAGACCAAATGCGCGTTCAAATTTCCCCCGCGACATCATATACATAGAAATAGAATACGTGGCACATTCCAAGAAGGATTGAACAACCTTGGACAAGCATGGTGCAAATTCACCGACCCAGGAGGGAGTAAATGCTTTGTTGCCCTAGTAGAACTCGAGGTAAGAACACTTCAACTTGGCTTGACAATAGCCGGTACCTCCTCCTACACTATGTCTCATAAATCGAAAAATAAAGTAGGTTCGAAGAGTCTCCAAAAGTCGTTTCTAGTTATTTTTTATGTACGTTTAATGGCGAGTGTTTTTTTCCACCATGATTCTTATGACAATATCAGGTAGACCCCTTGCCCCGCTTATACTTGCACCCATAAGTCGGCAAGACCACACAGAGGTGCTGACAAAGGAAAGTGTGTCTCGTAGTGAAGGTGGAAGGATCTAGTGCCAAATTTTTGGGAAAAAATTGTTGGAGCTACTTTATCGCACAATTCTCTTCCACGAAAAATTCGTGATTTTGCGAGGAATCGCAGTTTCAGGATGACTGTAAGAGGTGAAGGGAGTTGTGGTTTGACGAGATTGGCGATCTATGCCTAGCGCAAAAAATGATGGGATTGTGAGGGCCTTATCTGATTAATAACAGAAGTCTTACCCCTCATTTCGTTCTGACATGTGGGACCTAGATATCCGGGAGCGCAGCTGCATTTGCCCGTTTTTCGATCGCACGTCGCACCGTTGTAGCACTGGCACTTGTGCAGGCAGTTTTCTCCATATCGGCCTTGTCGACACACTGAAAGACGGCGTTTTGCAGCTGATGACCTCCACAGAGAAGAAGGCAGGCAATTCAGCTACGGAATTATCACAAAAAAGCTGAGAAACCTACCTTGCTGGCACTTTGGCCCACTTAGTCCAATCGGACACATGCATGTACCATCGCGTGGATCGCAAGGATAGTCGCCACAGTCGCACTTCAGATGGCAGTGAGGTCCGTAGGTGGAGTTCTTGCACGATGACTCACACTACAACAGAACGAGTGCTTTTCAAAAGGCATCACAGCGTGGGCTACAGCTACGCCCGAATGACCTATTCAAACAGGCATTCGAACGATTTTTATTCCAGCTTGAATATTCGGATTCGAATAATCGGAAAATTACTTTCTTCGCATGTATACCGATCCCAGCATTCGAGAAATCTCGCCTTTTATATTGGAATTAAAATATTAAAAAATCGCCTTTTTGAATCTATTCAAATTCAAGTAATCAGGAAATTACATTTCTTGAACACATTGAAATACGAATACTTGGAAACTTTTGGTATTCGGAATCATTCGAACATTAGAAAATTCTAGGGAAGCAATATTTAATCGACTAATCGAAAGGTGCCATTTGAATGCTCAAAAGAAGTTTATATGCCAGTGTTTCTTCAGATAGGCCCCGATCTATTCGGACGTGTTTTATTCGAATTTGAGTTCCCGAATTCAATTATTCGAAAGACCGTGTCTCTCAAATGTGCTCGAATTCGATTTTACCATGCTGAAAAATTACTGCCTTTTCGTGATGCAGAATATGTTCTAAAGCCCAATTTTTTCTTGAAAAAAAAAGAAATTTTGTCTTTGTTGTAAGGTGTAAGGAGCCTGCTTTAATTTGGAAGATGTTCAGCTTGATTTCAAAAAGTTGCATGGAAGAGTGTCCAATTAGATTTGAAAACTCTGCAATTTGATGTGAAAATGATATAAGTATAATGAATAAATAAGAAACTAACACGGTCGCCTTCAAATCCTGGTGGACACAGGCACTGCCCGTCTCCCGGTTCACAAGAGGCGCCGTTTTGGCAAGAGCATGACTGACTACAGTACCATCCGTAGAATCCAGGAGGGCATACTGAAATCGTTCGATTTTTTAAACCCTGTTTTGCCCTACGGGAATTGGTTTATCACTCACCGAATTGGCACCGAGTTCCGTAGCGTCCCGGTGGACAGTCACAACAGCCTTGCACTGGATCGCATCTGAAAGTGTGCATTGGTCGGAGAAGCTTCTTCAAGCCTTAAAGCACCAGAAGCAACTGACCGAGCATTTCCATGACATTCACAGTCCAAAGTGCAGTTCAGTCCGTATTTCCCAGATGGACAGCTCTGCTCACACGTAATTCCCATGTATCCAAGATTACATCTGAATACGAAGGCATTATGCAGCAGGGTTGTTTCTTATCTTCCTTGAAAAAGAAATGCCAACTGGGGCCGGATTCATCAACGACTTACAGCAATTTAACGGAGAAAATGCAGCCACATTTCACTATATCGCTTGTTGATAAGCCGCCTATCAGGAATTTTGGCTTTACTCCGTTAAATTGCTGTACGTCGGTGATGAATCTGGCCCCTGAGCTCTACTGGAAAAAATCGTGGTGTTGAGAAGATTGAAGTGAGACAAAGAAGCTGATTCTGATATTGGTATCAATCAAAAAACATTTTTTAAAGAAATTCAACTTCTCACTTGCACTCTCCGGTGGCTGGATCGCAGTGGGCTCCGTTGGCACAGCGGCATTTGTCCTTGCAGCCAGGTCCCCATCGGCCTTCAGGACACACTGAAAGAAGGAAATCAGCTCAAAGAAACGCCTTGAGCTCATTTGTTCCGTATGGAATTTGATCATACGCGGGTGATGGATAGTGGAATAAATCGCAGACTAAAAGCGACCGTGTACTGCCCAGAGATGCAGGTGACATGTAGGGGATGGACATCTTGCTCCTGTTGTGTCGGGTCGACTCGTTCCTTATGTGCAGGCATGGCGTGTTCATACACAAAGGCCGTGGATGTGTTCACGCCTGCGCGGATTGTATCTGTGTTCGCGCGGCAAAAAGCTTGTACTCGGTAGCCTGGGAGTACATCGTAAGGCCATTCGAGGTTGGCTGAAAAGCCTCGACCGTCTCTTCGGGCAGTCTGGCTGGCTACCCGGAGCTCCTTGCCTGCACGACAGAGCCTAACTAGCTACCCGCGTGTACTCCAACCCAGAAACACAGCAGCACTAAAGGGCCTCATTCCCCTGACCCCGAAAGAGCTCTCATTTCTGCAGCGATGGGAACGACGAGTACGGCGAGGCTGCTAAAATCTCATGGCCTAACCAGGCTGCGCAAATGAGGAGGACTAGGATGACGATCTGTACTTACAACGCCCGCACGCTCGCATCGGAAGCATCCGTCGAGGACCTGGTGGAGCAAGCCAGGAAGGTCAAGTACGACGTCATCGGACTGACCGAGACGAGAAGACACCACCCCCTACAGGCCGCCTACGACTCCGGAGAAGAACTGTTCCTCGGAACATGCGACAGCAGGGGAGTAGGCGGCGTTGGTGTCCTCGTCAACACGCACTTGGCCATGAACGTCGATTCGTACGAGTCTCTGACAGGCTGAATCGGACATGAGGGACTGAAGCGATGTGGCTCCGTGTCAGTTTTGACTGTGTTCGTCACGTATGCCACAACATCCGACTACACGACGAAGAGGTCGAAGCCTTCTACGTGGAGCTGGAGAAGTTCTATAAGGAAGATCACACCTTCTACAAGGTGATCGTCGGCGACTTCAACGCCAAGATTGGACCGCGAAGGTCGCCGGAAAAACTTCACATCGGATCCCACGGTTTGGAGTGGAACAAGCAAGGTGAAAGGCTGTCTGAGTTTATCATGTCGACCAAGACCATCCATGGAAACTCATAGTTGCAGAAGCTTCCCGCCCATGCTGGGAATCCCCAGGTGGCTAATTCCACAACGAGATCCACCATCTCATCTTCAACCGCAAGTATTGCCTGATCGAGGTCTCCATTGTCCCCATGTTCTATACGGGATCGGACCATCGCCTCCTTCGTGCGAGGTCCCGCCTTTCGCATGAAGAGAGTGGACCGCAAAGTGTATGAAAGGAGTCCCAGAACGCTGATCAGCAACTGAGATCTCTATACTTCTCCAATTTCTTTTTGGAAATGTAATGCACAACGTCGACGAAGAAGGAGTGACGACTACATGCACACTTTCACGACACTTCAAAGAGAGTCGAGAGCTGAGACACCACAGAAATACTTCTACCTCTGAGAGTTTCCGAGCTTACGTTCCAATATAAAGCACGTTTGGCAACTACAGACTTACATCCAAACTTGCGACTTACAACAAGATGAATACACCAGAATCGATTTCAATAGAAGCTCACCTTGATTGCACGACAATCCGGTAAATCCTGGAGGACATTTACACTGTCCTGTGAGACGATCACACGAGCCACCGTTCTCGCACGAACAAACATTTTGGCAGCTAAAAATAGTAGTCGGTGAAATAAGACGGCGAAAACAATTCAGATGATGAGGTCATAGAAAGCCATAGGTGAATAACTATTGAGCTTAAAGAAAGTAGTGTTAAAGATTGAAGCGAATTTCTTTAGGCCTCAACAGGCTGGTATCGAGGATGTAAGCTGTTACAACGATGTTTTGTTGCGATCAAAACTCGGTCCCACGTGGTGTGGATGTGCGTTCGATCAAAAACAGCGCCGGTTGTGTAATGGCGAACAGCATTCCCGCTCGGTCAGCAGGAGGTGCCCGTTCGAGTCCCGCCTGGCGTTAGAGTTTTGATCGCAAGGAAGCATCGTTGGAACAGTAGAAAATATATTAGGAAACACATAATTTGTCAGTGTTTTCCAATAAATCGCCTTTCTAGTGATGATCTCTTCCTCTGAGGTTCTTTTGACATAATTATCTGCTGCATTATAACCGTGCCCCACTAAACGTGAAACGCGTCAGAAAATAAAACGAGTCCTAGCATGGTCTGAAAACTTCAGGATGCCAGAACTGGCCACTACATGGAGTTCCTTTCCTTGTAGATTACAACAAGCGCATCTCAGCGTTTACCATTAAAGGTATCCAAAATCCATTGTTCCAGTGTCAAAGCCATTTCTGCTTCTTGACGTGGCTCAAAATCCAACTGTGGCGTAATTCATAAATCGCCATCGTAATCCAAAATTGGAAAGTCTAGCTCTAATAAGTGTCTGTGCATAAAATGCGTAGGACTCGGTTAATTTTCCTTAAGCCTAAGGTGGCTAGTACGGAGGTTTCAAACTGTTCTAACGATGTTTGCTGCGATCAAAGCCGTAGCGCCAGAAGGGACTCGAACCCACGGCACCTGCTAGCCGAGCAGGAATGCCCATTGCACCACCGGCGCTGCTTGGTCGAAATTCAAAATTGGAAATTCTGGTGCGAAGAATCAATTTTCCCACAAAACCACTAAATATATTCCATTTCGATAAGCGCTTATAATGTGGCCTCCAATTTTTTGGTACATGTCACGGAAAGAATTTGGAGGTGGTAGTGCGCCGTTCAATCTTGACCAAGCAGAGTTCCGACCGAAAACACGCCGTCAATCAATGTATCGACCTCACGCCCTTTGTCTGAATGGCGCGTCCACTCGGTGCGAAATGATTGGTTAGCGACTTCACGCCTCCCAGTGCTGCCCATCTTCGCGACATGGTGAACGTTTTAGGCTGTGCCATATGGAGCTACGCTGCACGCTTTTTGGCGCGGTTCAAGCACAGGGGCTAATTTAAAGCGGGCCACGTATTATTGCTTGTACTATGAACCGAACTTATTTGCTGCCTCGTTAAGACGCTGAGAACACTTCCTTGGCTCGCTTACCTGTCTCCATATCGTCCGGCTGGGCAAGGAGTGTCGCACTTGGTGCCGATATATCCTGGTGGGCATAGACACGACCCGGTCTGTTTATCGCATATCGCTCCGTTGGCACAGTCGCACTCTTCTGAACACTCGCTGCCGAATCGGCCTTGTGCGCACCCTACAAAGCCATGCTGAGATCTTAGACAAGGTTCAGAATAATCAGCGGAAATATTGCACTCACCTATCTTGCAGTCATCACCCGAATACCCTGCCTTGCAGTAGCACTTGCCGCTGATCGGATCGCAGTCGGCGTTCTCGTCACACTCGCATTTGTGGCGGCATCCTTCACCATACGTGCCTTCGGGACATAGCTAAAGCAGAAAGGTCAGAGCTAACCAATAACTAAGGGGTACGCCGCGCACTGCACTCCTACGTGCTATCGTGGGAATATGTCGAGAACAACGGAAAGATGTGATCTGGTGGTGAGTAAACTGTCAGTTTATTCCTTAGATTATTGTCATCACATCGGCAGGGTTATTCTCTGCAGAGTGAAGTCCAGAAAAAGCTAATTGAAAGGTGAACTATGTTGAATGTGTGATGGTTATGCCTAAGAAACTTTAGCGTAAGCTTTGTTCAGGTTGCGGTCACTAGACAACAGTAGGGACAGGCATAAAACAATGATGCATAATGGAGAGTTCACCTCAGTGCATCCGTGGCCGGTGTATCCCTTGGGACATTGGCATTTTCCCGTGATATGGTCACAAGGTTTCTGGTTTGAGCACCGGCACGATTGTGAGCAATGACGTCCGAAGTATCCTTTTAGGCACGCTGAATAAAAAGATACAGTTTATTTATTGGTTACCATCATAAATGGAAGGCAATCAGGGAATCAGACGAGAACACGTACAAGAAAAGAAAAAAAGAGAACTTAGCTGCAGAAAATGTTACAACTAATTTTAAAGAATAAGAAGGCGGAAACTTTCGACATGTTTGTTATTGAGATTGCGCCATGCACCTGTCGAGCAGTACACGACGTTTCTTTTATCGAAAGCGCAGACATCACCACCTTGGAGCCCTTCAATAAGAAGCCACAGGGATTTTCGCGCTCAAACTTGCCGAAGCTCCAGTCCGATCACACACCCCCTCAATCCTTACTTGTGACGTGCACCTTTGCGTGCATTAAAATAAGCAAACGAACTTTCCAGTCTGACCACATATTTTCAGTTGGTCACAATCACCCACATAACCGAAGGGCAAAATTGATGCAGCATGAGGTGAGCCAAAAATTTGGATGAGTTCTCTATATATCAGCTTAATCCTCTCTCATTGTTGCACTATAAACAGGTAATGCAATCAGATATGTCTCACAATGGGAGTGCCGACAAAGCAGGGAAAAAACCGCTTGTTGAACTACTACAGTAGTTACAGTATGTCTAACCGCTGAAGCACATCTGATCAAGGTTTACGACTGAGCAGTCGTTTGCTATAAAAACCAAGAAGTATTTGAACTCACGTCTGTTGCATTTTCGGCCTCTCCAACCAGCTTGACAGGAGCAGTGGCCACTAATTGGGTCGCACATGGCACCGTTCTCGCATTCGCAAACCTCTTCGCAGTTCGTGCCAAAGTGTCCAGAGGGACATGACCGCTGACATCTGAAACACTTATGTTGGTGCTTAGGCGGCCACACTCTTACGAAATACTTGCTTGAACTGCTTGAAGGATCAAAAGGTTGTAAATAAAGGTCGATGAAAGTCAATACCGTTACGGGAAGCGCCACGGATTCTACTTCTACTAGAAATCGTGGAGGCAAATTGAGTGCGTATTTCGCCTATACAATGAGTTGTGGTAGCCAGCCAATAAACGAGTGTTTTATCTTTTTCCAGAGGTGTCTGATAGCAAATAGCAAATCACCTGCCGTAGAAGGATGGAAAGCCTGGCTGGCCTGAGCGGGGAACGAAACCAAGAATCTTGAATCGGTGTGCATGTGACAGCCGGCACTTGCTCCTACTGCGCTACCACGCGCTTTGGGTTAAAGGATCAAATGCAAATTCCATAAAAATTGGTCATTTTGGGATTCTTTGAGCATTTTCCTTCTATGCATGACATCGTCAAAACACCTTATATTTTTGGCGAAAACGGCGACTTGTAGAATCGCTCCAAATGATAGAAGAGTGCTTTGCCAATTCTAGACAAGTTTTCACAAACCCTTCGCGCTTGAGCATGAACTTCTTGGAATCTGGTCTGATCGTGAGATCAATATGTGACGAACGCTAGAGCAGAACTTCCTACCGACTGCACCACAACGTTGCCATAGACAAACGCATAACTCGGCCACATCATAGGCTCTTTCCTTTATATAATGACTCCTATCATGGATGATGAGCAAATCAAAGCAACTGCTCTGATATAAACTCTTGTATCATCCAAAGCAGTATATAAACACAAAGGATGAGGGTGTCTCAATTTATTCTCTCCATTCTTCCTCTCCCGGACAACTTCAATAAAGCTACGAAGAGCGACTCTTATCCAGCACACAAATTGGCGACCACGGACACTAAAGAAGAAACGGCAATCGTCTGCTCCGTATCAAGACAGGCATCCGTACGTTTGTTACCATTTCATTACAGGACCCATGCCAGTAAGGAAAGCTCCAGCTACCATACCAAACCCCTCCAGCTTCGACACTCAACTGCAGAGTCCTATCACACCGACACCCCTCCAACCTACCCTGACGGCACTACCAAAGCAAATGTACAACTTCGTCGACGCCTCGCTGCTGAGCAAAATCGACCTGCCAAGTTTCGATGGATCGCTTTTGGAGTTTCAAGAATTCTGGGAACGCTTCTCAACGCTCATAGGAGACAAACCGTTCATCGACAATGCTTCCAAATTCTCACTGCTGAAATCGACACTCAGAGGACGAGCCCTGCAATCAATTCAAGGTCTCCCAATTACTTCGGAAAACTACCAAATCGCAGTGGATATTCTCAAGACACATTTCGACGACAAAGTGACAACACGTCATCTTCTTTACACGAAACTCGCGAATCTACCGTCATGCGATCAAGCCGGGAAGCAACTTCTACCACTGTATAACCAGATGTTTGCTCTGATTAGACAATTTAGCTCCTATGAAGACGACAGCAAGGAGTACGGATTGGGAGCCATTCTACTCAACAAATTGCCACGACACATTCGAAATCAGATATACGACAAAACAGGCAACCGATTCAACCTTACACCATCCGCTCTCATCCAACTGCTGACTGACATAGTGAGAAAGGAGACAACGCTTCATGAAATGGAACTCCACAAAGAAAGCTACGATGAAAGGCAAACCTTCCTCTCATCATCCCACTCAAATACTTTCCCCCGAGAACGCTGGTCCGCACAAAACAATCGTTCAACAAGATCGACCAATTGCCCCTTCTGCAGTCAAGATGAACACACATCATTCACCTGTCCCATTTATCCAACGCCCACCTCCAGAATAGAAGTCGTCAAGAAAACTCATCTATGCTACAACTGTCTTTCCCACACCCACGCAACTTGGCAATGTTCTTCAAAGAAGATGTGCTCCATCTGCTCCAAACGCCAGCCATCACTCATCGCTTTGCCTCAAGCGGCGAGAGCTTCCAAGCAACCCACCACTCCGAATCCCAAAAAATTCTCAAGCTATCCACGAATCCCACTGCAACCAAAGCGATCTGCACTATGAAAGAACAGAAATGCCTCAAGTGAACCCTCAAAACCACTCCGCCAACTCTTCAAACGAAACAAGTACAACATTGGAAGCGTCTACTTCCCTCAACCCCATCGATGAATTCCCCCGACCAGAAAAACCTTTCCTTATGTGTGCTGAGGTGAAACTTTTCAATCCCAACGATCGTTCCAAGGAAATCCGAACAACCGCTCTTCTGGATACCGGCGCATCTCAGTCGTACATTACAAATGAACTCGCAGAGCAACTTCACTTATCAACTATCAACCACCAGGAGATCAACATGCACACATTCGCCAGCAAAGATCCCATATCAGTTCCAGCCACCGAGCAAGCCATCGGGATCTACTGCGTTGATGGCTCTGACACCATTCTCCATGTCAAAGCGATACCTCATTTCACAAACCAACTAACATACGCCTCTGTCGCGAAGAAGCAGGACCGAGAAAACATCATCACAACGAGGCACGTCACGCCGAGTCTTTTAATCGGCATAGATTACTTCTGGGACTTAGTTTACAGTGACGATTTCAACATTTCAATGCTGTCAAACGGATATCGCCTCCTGAACACGCGAATCGGCAGCGTCGTAGCAGACAAATCCTTTCGCCAGAACCAAGAAAGCTGGGTTCTCTTCCATGAATCCAGCACGGCTGCAAATCCAGCCAATCATACAGAACTTGTGGACCTCATTGAGAGATTTTGGTCGAATGAATCCATCGGCATAGTGGACCACCCTAACGAACACGACGACGAAAGGTGCCTAGCGGAATTCACAAACTCAATCATCTACGATGAAAAGGAACAACGATACTCCGTGAAGCTGCCTTTTAAGACAACTCCTTCAGAACTACCATCTAATCGAGACCTTGCCTTCCCAAGATTTGTTTCGAATGTAAGGATGCTGCAAAGGAATACCACATATATGGAGAAGTATCACGACATTTCGGAAGATCAGCTGAAAAAAGGGATTATAGAACCAGTCAAGAACGAAGACGAATCTCCAGTTCAAGTACATTATCTTGCCCATCGCGGTGTCATCTCGGTGTCGAAGAAACACGCAAAAGCCAGATGTGTCTTTGATGGCTCCGCGAAGAAGGAAGGTCTTCCAAGCCTCAGCAATCTGCTTCATAAAGGACCAAACCTTCCCTACCTACATAGTATCCGAACCATGCCAATTCTCATCTCTGTTATCCTTTTTCGCCTCGCCCAACTCGAGATTCGAGCCAGTCCCGATCTGTGTAATCACTTCGGAATGTTCGCATGTAAACAGACAAATCTGCATCTTGTGCATACAAGGATAAACAATTCATCGTTACCGGAAGAAACCATCAACCCTAATTTTCCATCTCGCGAAGGCTTCACCACTGCTCTCTTCGTACAACATATTCACCAGAAGAACCATCACTACGGAACAGAACAGACTTTAATTGAGCTCCGTAAGTCCGTATGGATTCCCAAAAGAAGGACTACGATGAAATATATTATCAACAAGTTATGCTTCCTCTGTAAGAGGTTAAAAGCACGACTATTCAAGCTCCCAGACTTCCCGACCCATCTAACCGTCCGCGTCAACACGCCCAACTTCTTTGAAAATACCGGCGTGGACATCAAAACGTTTCTTCAAAGTCTTCGTCGTTTCACCGCTACCAATGGATGTCCAAAGCTGATCGTAAGTGACAGCGCTCCAACATTCAAAGTCTTTTCGAACACCCAAATGGAAGAAAATTCTCCATCCGAAGGCCAGTTTAAGAATGAAAATCGTGAAAAGAAGAATGAAAACAACCATCACATGATCATACGTGCAAAGGCCAAGCAGCAACATCATCAAAACAATCGTCAGACTCCCGCGATGAATACCATCAAGAAGACTAAGATGATCTAACAATAAATAATAATGCGTGCCGATTGTATATGTTTGTCGCTCTCCCGTTTGTTTGTTGAACAATTGAAATCGAGCCTCTCTCATCCTCTTGCCGTGGGAGTATCATGGATGATGAGCAAATCAAAGCAACTGCTCTGATATAAACTCTTGTATCATCCAAAGCAGTATATAAACACAAAGGATGAGGGTGTCTCAATTTATTCTCTCCATTCTTCCTCTCCCGGACAACTTCAATAAAGCTACGAAGAGCGACTCTTATCCAGCACAACTCCTTCTCCTTATTCGGCTTCTTCTTGTTCCTTACAAGTTTTTCCACTTCTTCTTTTGCACTCATCCTTCTCACTGAAGCGCCACGGAAGCAGGGCTTAATAAAGCTTCATTTAAAGGCAAGGGAAAAACGAACATTCGGATAAGAATAAAGGATAAAGGACGGCGCTACTCAATCCCTCTTGGGATGCGCCACCTTTTTTTCTACGTGATGCCATGGACGCGATTTGAATGCGTATTTGGACATACAAAGATTTGAAACCTAAACAAGCCAGCGCTTTGTTTTTCCCAGACAGGTCTGGCACCAATTCACCGACCCCAGAGGGATGGAAGGCTTGGTTGGCCTGGGCGGGAAATCAGAACTAAGAACCTGCTATCGGCTGCATGCGACAGCCAGCACCTTCGCTGACTGCGCTACATGCACCCGAAATGAACATTATATCCTTTATTTGAATTTTTATTTAATTACATGTATAAATAGTATAAATTCGATCCGAATTTCGGGATATCCGATTCGCATATTCCGATCCAAATTATCTAAAAATCCGCGGATTGGTACACCCTACACTATATTACTGACTTTGTATATGTATTCTATTAAGGATGATATCAACTTGAGTGATGCAATGAATTTTATGAAGCAAAAATGTTCAAAATTTTATGTGCTAATGTTCAACTTTGTGTAATCTTCAGTGTACTAGCTTTACATATATGGTCAATAACCATGCTAAGAATGAAAAAGGTGATTAAAAATAAGCCACAGAGTGAATAAAATACTTTCGAATTCACTTCCCAAAATGATCCTTGTTCAAAATGATTGAAATTGAAGACTTTTGTGCACGTAATAATTATGCTCAGTTTAGGAGTAAGGAAACTCACTAATAAAATATCTGGAGTATAATCACATAAAATATGAAAAATTGAACGCTCTGCGCAAGATTTGTAATCACACCTCTCGCCAGTCCATCCAGGTAAACATTCACAATGTCCCGTCGTTCGGTTACAATTGGCTCCGTTTTGGCAGTCACAACGCAGCTCACAATTGAGTCCGTACTGGCCGAACGGACACACTGAAGGATATCAAGTCCGTTTGCTGATCTTGTCGAAGCGATCGAGATCTGGGAACTCACGGAACTCGCACGCCGGCCCTGTCCATCCGGCAGCACACGTGCAGTCGCCAGTCTTCGAATCGCAGCCACCGTCATGCATACAGAGACAGTGATGAATGCAGTTCGCTCCCCACAGTCCTTCCGGGCAGGCTGAGACGGTCAAACTTAGCCAGAAAGAAAACTACGGAATGCATGCAAGAAACCTGCACCCAACCTGTCTCGCAGTTTTTGCCCATGAACCCGGCAGGGCAGTCGCAAAAGCCTGTTAGGCGGTCACATGTCGCACCATTTGAGCACTGGCATTCGCTGCCGCAGCCAGAGCCCCACCTGGAACAGTAGCATTGTGAGGCGAATCTGTGAAGAGCTTCTGATGCACTTTTTTGACAGAAAGAACTCACCGTCCTGGAGGGCACGGTGTCGCACAGTCCGGTCCGGTCCAGCCTGGCGGACACCGGCATTCGCCGGTGACGTGGTCGCATCGTGCCACAAATGGATTGTACAGCGTCGTGTCGTCTAAAACTTCAATTACAGAATATGATTAGTTCAGGACTTGCGGTTGTAAGGAGTAAACAGGAAGCACTAGAATAGCTTAGGCTGGTCGGTTTTGCTCTTCCGTCGTTCCTAAAATTTTCGCCCTTTTTTAAAACTTTTCATTTTGAGACACTTCCCTTAAGTCGTCAATTGCTACAGTAATAATTGCCTTTTTTCATATCTAATCCTAGTTACAGCTGGATTTTGCGTGTTCCTAACGTTCCTGAGGAAGCAGATCATAACGTGAATTCACTGGAATTTTTCTTTAGTTTTCAGGCCTTTTTCTTCTTTCCATACGTAATATATAAGTTACAATTAAAGTTGCACAAGTTTTTTTTGCAGTTGTTTTGGAAGGCGCGCTTGTAGAGCATGAATAAATAAATAAATAAATAAATAAATAAATAATATATAAATAAATATTATTCCTTTGCTTTTGAGTAGCCGGTTACGTTTAAAAATCTAGCCTCAAATTCAAATTGTGGAAGGTATTTGGTTGTTGTATATGAAATAGCCGATTTTTCTATGACAAGCGTCGGCACATTGTGGACAAGAATGAGAGTCCCAAGGCGATGCCTAAACCAAGTCTCCATTCAAGGAAGACCATGGTGTCCGTATGGGTGACAATGGCTTGTATAGTCCATCACACAAGTTCCTGAGGACTGGAGAGACTATCACAGCGGAGAAGTACTGTGCCGAAACTGAGTGATGCACCAAAAGTTGATTGAAAACATGTGAAGATAAAAAATTCAGCAACCAAGATGACGTCGAAAATGACTTCATATGTTTTATTATTTCTCGTAGTTCTGATTTTTGCAAAAATGAAACGTCTAAGCTATTGGCGCGCTGGAAAAAGTATCTTGTAATGGTGCTTATTTCGGTTAATGAAAGTGCTTCCAACGCAGTGCTATAATTTGTCAGTTTTCAATCAGAATCGGCCATTTCATATGCAACGACATAATATGTTCAACAAAACCCAGATTTGCCATCCACTTTCATGACATAGAATAGAATGAGTACAATTTTTGTACAGTTACATTGGATCTCCCTAATCGGAAGGGGCATATAGTGATTTGCATCTAAATACAACCCCTTGCTCGAGTTTCTTCGACAGCCTCAGCTGCTGCCCGTAATGCGAGGGCTTTTATTTAAATTCAGAGAAGGGGGTTGTGTAGCATGGGGAGATGAATGTAACACTGGCACTTTACGTTCCCCCTCTCGATTAGGATAGATCCTTCACGTTTCCTAACAAGAATTCTGAAAAGGGCACCTAGAAAGTTCAAAGAAGCTTAAAGCCCAAGTAAGTCTAAGAAATGTTATGTGGAGCGGCTGTAGAGTTTCTCGATAATCATACAAGGATTTCTACAAGAAGAGTAAGTTTAAACTCATTGTTCCAATACTAATCTGCACTTCAATGAACATACTTGTCGTAGCACAATCACAAATGAAGCGGCACTCATCGCCATAGCGTCCGTCTGGACATGGTCGATCACATCTAAACAATAGAGACTTTAAATGTTATTTTTTAATTGAATTATAAAAAATAGAAGCAAATTACTGTAAAGATCTACCGTTTTCCTCTCCATCCCGGTGTGCATGTGCATGCTCCAGACACTCCATCACAAGACGCTCCGTTCGCACAGGTGCAGATCCCACGACAGCCAGCACCGAACCGTCCGGCCTCGCAGTCTTAAATACGAAGTTATGAGCTTGTCTAGAGACTATAGGAAGCTAGAAAGGCCTAGCAAAAGGTAATAGCCACTAAATAGGTGAAGACCCTAAAAATCAAAGACATAATGGCTCTCCAGTAATGGATGATTTTGACGAAAATTGAATGAATTGTAGTTGAAGGGAACATGAATAAAAACTGTCACAACGATGTTTTGTTGCGATCAAAACTTCTAGCACCATGCGGGACTCGTACCCGCACCTCCCTCTGACCGGGCGGGAATGCTCTACGCCTTTACCATGAATAAAAACTATTTTTGGAAAGAGTAGTATACAACAGAGGCAAAGAAATATACCTTGCTCGCATTTGGCTCCTCTTTTACCCGGCGGGCAGATACACTCGCCATCTGACGGATCGCAGTGCATTCCATCGGCGCAATCACATCGTTGAAGACAATCCTACAACAGTGATTCTCATTCGTTAGAAATGCAGAACACGTCTCCCACACCGTACTTTTCCATGGAATCCTCCTTCGCACGGCTTCTCGCAGTGCTCGCCCGTCCACCCAGAACGACACTCGCACTTCCCATCGATAGGACTGCAGGCGGCTCCGTTCTGGCAGTCGCAGAGCTTCATGCAGTCTGTGCCGTAGCGTCCAGCTGGGCATACTGAAAGAGTGCGACAGGATAAGACCTTCTACGCTATGCAGACCAATTCAGTTCAGTCTAATAAAGGATAAAGGACGGCGTCAGTCAATAATCCTTTTGGGATACGCCACGCATTCTACTTCTACGGGATGTCGTGGAAGCAGTTTTGAATGCGTTTTTTGGCCCCTACAATGAATCTCAATGGCCAGCAGGCGAGAAAGTCAGCATTTTAACTCCATCGATCCCGGAGGAATGGATAGCTAGGCTGGCCCGAGTGGAATCTGAAGCAGGAACTAGGAAATGGGTGAACAGGATTGCTGGGGCCATCTCCGACTGCGGTGCCGTGCGCAAGTCAATCTATTCTACATAGGGATAAATCAAAGAAAGAAAAAAGGACAATATGGTTTGGTCCTAGTATTTCTAGCCCTTAAAGGCGCAATAAACAAGAGGTGGGTTCAGTGAAGAAGCTGGAAACCGTAGCTTGTTTTCGGTAAGCTATTTTCCCATGCAATGCAAGTTCACCAAAATAACCCTTTACCAAGATTTGGCACCACATCCATAATTAAATTCCAATAATAACTTCTGTAAACAGACCTTCGCTACAAGCAGCTCCGTAGAACCCTGGCGGGCAGATGCAAGAGCCATCTTTCGCATTGCACTCGGCACCGTTTTGACAAGCACATTCGTGCGCACAATTCGGACCATAAAGGCCAGCAGGACATGCTGGAATTTTCTTGTTCAGTTATTGTAGTGCTAGCAGATTAATAGTAAGTGCTACAGTAGGTTTTTTTAAGGGAAAGACGCCGATCCACCTCACGTCACAAAAGTGCAACAGCCGGAACTTATGCAGACCATATTCGACAAATACTCGCCTCAGTACACTTCTATTGGGTGTGTTCGTGCAAAATTGTAAATAATAAACCGATATACAACAAAAAATTTAAATCTTTCACTGGCGGTCTAAAACTAAAGCTATGAAGGTCATTATTTACAATTTTGCATGAACACACCCAATAGAAGTGTACTGGGGCGAGTATGTGTCGCATCTGGTCTGCAAAAGTTACGGTTGTTGCACTTTTGTGACGTGAAGTGGACCTGCCTCTTTCCCTAAGAAACCTACTGTAGTACTTCTAAGCTAAAAGGATGTTCTGACAGGAGGAAAATTCCTGACAATGGCAGTCAATCTTGAAACGGACATAATAAAAGCTAAAATATTTCACCAAACGCCTATGGATTCTTAAACACAAAAGGATACGGTAAACAGTTCCTACTCCAAAGTAGAAGGGAAACGTTAACCTCAGGCATTATAATAGCACGACCAGTCAAAGATTACGATGAGAAATTCAAAATAAAAGAGCAGCTTGAGTTGAAACACAACATGCCTCAAAGAGAAGAAAGAAGTAAATAACCATTTTTGGATTGGTCCTTGTCCTAAAAGTACAAAATGTTATCAAATGTGTGAAGGATACTTCACACATTTGATAAAATAAACCCCATAGGGGCTTCCAATATATGATTGATTGGATTGTTGCGCCTAGCTCTATTGAACCTCATAGCCTGACAAGGAGAGCCTTCAATGCGGCGATTAGCTTTTGCGGTGCAATTTTTAAAGGATGTAGGGTCCTATGTGGGGAGTCCAAAACATAGTTAGTTTTTTCGGAATCCTCTTCTCTGGCCGAAAAAAGGCCTGTGAAGAGGTGAGCGCCGAGTTCATCACGTCCTGGCGCCCCGCGCCGGATGTGGTCGGTTGGCGAAGTGGATAGTGTTGTGCTTCATAGAAACATGGTCGTATGTTCGATTTTCCCGTATGCTGGTGTTTTTGCATTTTGCGATTTGTCGTCAGTGAGACCCTTTATCCCCATTTCCAACACATTTTTCAACAAAAACATGGCTACAAATGTCGTCTACGTTCATCGAGCTCTTCGAAGGTGGAGAGGTGCGAATTTGAGAATGCCTAGAGCGGGCTTTGTACCTCGCTCTTCATGGTCAAAGAGGGGTGGTTATTGAGGTGCGGACCATTCGAGGTAACCAATTGAATAAGTTAAGCAGTGGAGAGATACACAGAGAGTAAAATATCGGTGCTACTACGTCCTTTTTCGAACGGGTGGTAGAGAGAAGCGTAGATGTTCAGCTTGTGAGCAGTATATTTCGCTTACTGTACTAGCGAGGTCAAAAAAGTAGTTGTTCATACATCGGCTACGGGAGTTGCTTGAAGTACTGAGCTGAATCTGACATCGGTTTTTGGATTTTTCGTCTTCTTATGACAGGTTAGAGAAGGTGTGAGTAAGTAAGGGTGGTGAGGTCAGATTTACCAATTTCGCCCAAACTTTGTGAATGGGGGTCGTTTGGGCGCCGATCACGAATCTGACATCAGTTTTTGACTTGCTTGACCTGGAAGTCAAAAATTCTCACCTTTCCACTTTCAAAGAGCTCGATGAACGTAGACGACATTTGTAGCCATGTTTTTGTTCAAAAATGTATTGGAAATGGGGATAAACGGTCTCACTTCGATAAATCGCGAAATGCAAAAACACCAGCATATGGAGAAATCGAACCCACGACCACGTTTCTGTGAAGCAAAACACTGTCCATAACGCCAACCGACCACATCCGGTGCGGGACGGCAGGGCGTGGTGAACTCCGCGCTCACATATTCACAAGCCTTTTTTCGACCACGGAAGAGGATTCCGAAAAAAGCTAACTATGGTTTTGGAATCCTACGCAGGACCCTACATCCTGTAAAAATTGCATCGCAAAAGGTCACTGCCAATTGGAGGCTCTCCGTTTGAGGTTTCGAAGACCTAAGATTGCTTTCAAGACCTCGAACTAGAATGCGATCTGTGACGTGAGCTAGAAACAGGGTAGCAATGTTATTTTTCGATAAAATAGAAAACCTCGAAATTCTTACGGAGTAATCAATGCGCTAGACTCCCTGGTAAAGATCTTATGCTGACGATCCCGAAGATGTGAACGTTGATAGATGTGCGAATGATTGGCATTTTTTTTAAAGAGAAGGTAATGACGCTTTGACTCGTCAAAACATTGAAGGCTGTGCTCGTTAAGGACTTTTCATTAAGCGAAAAATAATGCAGTAAACGATTTTCGGTTCTTTCCGTAATGAGTACCAGTTTTGATTTTATATGTAAATAAGGGAAAATAGAATATAAGACAAAGAAAACCAATTTCTAATTAAGCTGAAGGGCTAGTTAAACTCGAGACAACCTTGGCTTTCCTGCGTCTTAGAATAGGCTGTAAAACATTAGAACAGGTAACGGAATTTTGAAACATCCTGTGTGATCGCAGGCAAATGTTTGACCTTCTACTGGTTCATAAAATAATAACTGGTGCTTGCTCAATTGCAGCGAAGGGTTTCCTTACCATTAATCTCAGGCCATCGTCAACTCATGGTGCCACAACAAAGCTGTTGATACCCAGAGCCAAGCTTGCATGTAGGACTCAGTTCTTCGTGAAAAGAGCTGCAGCAGCTTATATAAAATTCTCCAAAAACCGGGTTTTACTGAATTCTCTAAATGTTTTCAAATGCATGCTTAACAAACACCTCGCAAAATGTGGACATGATGCATCTCTCACAAGACAAATTCGGCCTACATTTCCTTTCCCGTGGTTTTTGGTCTTTTTCTGAACTCTTTACCTTATGATGTTTTTGTTTGTTTGTTTGCTTTCTGCATTTTTTCTCCTAGGACTGATGTTGTTGTGACACATGAAATTTTTCATGTAATGAATAATAACAATAATGATAATTGGAGTGGAACAGAGGAGAAACGATTAGATAAACGTTGGCAAGTTTTTTTTTTACTAATGACCACTATTTCGTCACTTTTCTTCTTTAAGAAAACATGTTTACTTCACTAGTTCCATCAGTTCTTGAGAAATGTGGCCAAGAAAATATTACAAATATGATTCTCATAAACTTCGTTGAAATGTTGCTTAGCTCCAAAAAAGGTTACATCATAAAATTTCTGAAAAATTCATTTGCCTAGGTGTATTTTCCACTCAGAAAAACATTTCTGTTGTACAAGACACCAGATTTTTCTTCCACAGAGGATGTACTCGAACACTTGACACAGGAACAGTGAAAAAACATATAGTAAGACATCCACACGATGCACTCACGTATATCACACATCACTCCGGTGAGTCCAGGAAGGCACGAACAGGTGCCGGTGACGTGATGACATGCCTTCGGCTGGCCCGGCTCCGAACAGTTGCATCGCAGTTCGCAGTCGTAACCGTAGGTGCCCGGTGAACAGACTGCAACAGTACCGGTGCAACACAATGGCTGGTATCCCACTGAGTGGGACCCGCCAGTACACAAAACTGATTCGAGCAACCACATGACAAGTGTATTCAGAGAACGGAGTTCTCAGCTAGAAAAATAGAGAGAAAGGGTAGATGTCGCGAATTCGCACAGCATTGGGAGGTGGCATCGTGCCAGCCAATCAGGTCGTATCGAGTGGGCGCTCAATTAGAGAGAACGCGTACGTTCAATAACTACCCTCATTGCCTAATGTGTGTATGTATGGTCGATGATTGGCTGGCCAACTCCGCTGGATAGTCCCACCTCCCAATGCTGTGCGCGTTCCCGACATGTACCAGATAATTGATCCTACAAGAGCTCCTATTATGAGATTCTAGCTAGGTCTTTATTTTCGATATATGCTCGCTTAATGGTGAAGAAAGACTATCGGACATGGAATTCTCGTGGGAGTGGTCAATTTACTGTAAACGTTTCTCGAATATTTAACACATCTGTTTAATCCTGGAACGACCAGCTATGTGTTGTTATAGGATGTTTTGTTGTGATGAAAATTCTTCGCTAGGCGGGACTCGAACCCACACCCTTTGCACTTCGGGCTGGACAAATTTTGATCGCACCAAAAAAAACCTTTCCTGGGTTCACGCTGCTCTTAGGCCATTCGTGGCTATGACACTTGTGCTTAAAAGGTAGCATACTGTAGCTGACGTTCTTCTAGCAGAATAAACGAGCCTACTTGAAGCTTGTTGAATATAAGCATACTGTCCTGGTGGGTCGAGTTGGGTTAAGCCATCAACGAGAAGAAGCTCATGAAACAAACTAAATTGCTTAAGTACCAACGCAGCTACATATATACACACTGCCCTCTGTTGTAATCTCACCCACAAGAACCTTGACATGGGTAATGTGGTAACGAGCTAATTTCATACAACATGCTGGTGCAGACATCTATAAGAAGAGATGCGACTTCAAAAATTTCGTGCTTCTTCATATCACCCCAGTGCGATCCTAAAACTCTAGAAATTTCATTCTCGAGAACATCTAAAGACACTTCAGGTCCCTAACGTCATTTGTTGTGTGGAAAACGTACAAAGGAGTAATACCTTTCTCGCAGGATTCTCCGGTATATCCAGGAGGACATCGCTTCGCGCAATCACCTGTGACCGCATCGCAGCGAAGTCCTTCAGTACACTGGCACTTCTTGGCACAGCTCGGTCCGTAGAATCCGATCGGACAACGGCGTTTGCAGAGCGGACCGTAGAAGCCGGCTCGGCATATGCACTTGCCAGTCTGAAAGCGAAATCAACGATAATTTTGTAACAACAATCGTAACACTACTTTCCTACAATATCCACAAAAAGACGTTAAAATTACACAGCGTGTTTCTTCTCTATGCTCTTAACCAAGATCCTTAAACAGGCCCCACTCCGGCCGAAGCTCTGGCGCTCCCGTACCCCTCGGAGCCTTCTATTCCCTTCCAAAGATGAACAGGCACATACTTTTCACAACACAATTCCTTAGACAGACACTAGCAAATATTATACATGTGATTCTGGTTGTTCCTGACTGTCTTCAGAATATCCATTGCAATCTTTCAAGCTCGCCCATCGTCCTACACCGCGTGGAGTTTCTTCCTCGAAATTAAGTTTGAAATCGCTCCATCCTTCAAACAGCAGCGGGAGAAGTGGACAGTCTGTCCAACCGAGACAACCTTCTGTCTCAGCGAGGTGAATTTCGTGACAAATCGAACGGAACTATTTGGCACGTCGTGTAGAAAAAAAATCCCAAATCCGACTTTCGATAAATAAAAAACTTGGCATATCGATTGTAACCCAGCGCGTTTCTTCTCGAAGTTGATTTATCGAAAGTCGGACTTGGGCTGATAGGATTATCTTTTAGCCCAAGAGAGCAACAAAATCGTACCTCCTGCGCTATAAAAGAGCACTTTCCTGCTATTGCAACGAAGGGCAAAACTTCAACAGAGCATACCTTGCTGTCGCATCCATCGCTATTTTCTCGAGAGCACTTGCACGTGTGACGACAGTTTCTTCCGAACACGAAGCTGGGACAGGGCCTAAGAGCAGCATATGAAGTTTGTTTTATGAGAGCAACTGGAAGAGGAACAATGTCGTTTTCCGCAACATTCAGTAGAACAATCCGCAGCTTATTGCACGCTTTCACAAAGTGTATGTCTTATCTTGAATTGCCCACAAGCATGGACTCGTCTAAAAAGAAGCGCACTTTGGAACCTGGAGGAGTTCAGAAAATCTTCAATAAATTAATTTTCTATCGACCTATAAGGTCTGGTGGTATCCACATAGCGAATTACAGCCATCGCACTGGGGCTTAACAGTTTGCAGTGCAGAAGAGCGGTAGCAGACCTGGGTGGAGTGGCGTTCTACCCCCGCCCTTTAAACAGAGGCGTATGTATGCGTCTCCACTATCTCGTAAGGCAGCCACTGGACTTTCGAGCAAGCCCTGGGGTTGGGGGTGGGCGGGCCAGGGAGACGAGGGGGTAGAACGCTCGACCCCCGCGGACCTGGTATTTTGCTTTCGCATATTACGTAAGGAAATAAAATTATCGCTAAGCAACTACTGGGTTTTTAGGCACTGTACAATACCAGCCCTATCTTTTGTCCATTTGGCGCAAGAGCGCGTCTTTTACGCCGTTTCAGGCGAGAAAGCGCCGCTTTGCAATAACTTCTTTCAAAGTCAAGTTCAAAGTTGATTCATATCATCAACCCGGCCAGCGAGCGGTCGTCTTTCCACGCCGTGTTCGTCATCTCCTTCTAAGTTCCCACTTATTACGGGGAACTCCTGTCTAAGGACCAAGTTATCTCAGCGGGCTTCTTGTGGCAAAGAAGCAATTTTTGTGAGACTCATAACTTGCCACCTGAGAAGGTACGTTACTGGCGTTTTCGCTCCGTTCGTTAGCGGCCGCTGTGATCACGGAATCAATCATGTTGGGTGCCGGTGCGTCATCTCTTGCAGCGTGTGAGGCCTCCTCTAGCCCATCTGCTGGCATGGTGAGTCTGGTCGAGCCAGCCGAGCGACTACAAGGACTTTTGGGACGTGGCAAGGTGCCCAATTACGTGAAGGTGCTGGTGGATATTCTACTCGAGACGAGAGCAGAGATCAAGGAGCTCAGCCGACGGAACGCCGACCTGATGGAAGAAGTCCGTCTACTGAGGGAAGAAAACTTGGCTTTGAAGCAAAACATCTCTAGTGTGAGTAAATCAGTGGTAGATCTTTCCTCTAACGGCAGTCCTAATGCGGTTCTATCTATGGAGCCTGATATCGAACGTAAGAGATCAATTGTGCTGTCCAACATCCCCGAGTCTTCGGCTCAAAGTCCATCGGAACGAGTAGGTCACGATATAGCATGTGTAAACCAAATCTTGGATTTCTTGAACATTGAATGTAATCCTATGACGGTATACCGTATGGGTAAATTGGATGCTCGGAGGCCCAGGCTCATGAAAGTTGTGCTCCCAGCAAGCAGATTCCAAATGGAAGCTGTTAGGAGGGCTCCTCGGCTTCGCTTCTCTCCTTCTCATCGGGGCGTATACTTACGTCGTTCACTTACCAAGGAGGAGAGGGAGCGAAGACGAGGAGAACGCCTAAGCAGTCGGAGGTTGGGGACTGACGACACAGCTGCCAACATCCCATCGCAGAGTGTACTACAGTCTCCAACCCCTACGCAGGGCACAACACCTTCCTCAAGCAGCCCTTCGGGAAACTGCTAAGATATCGAAGGAAGCCTTACACCGAAATTTCTTGTGCCCTTTTAAATATTAGATCCTTGGTAAAGAATTGCAATTCCCTTATCTTTGCTCTTTGTCATAACAAGTTTGATGCTGTCCTTCTAACAGAGACATGGTTAAGCACCCAAAATAAGCTAAATTCATTGCTTGGTACAGCTGCGGGGCAGTATGTGGGCATCAGGTGTGACCGGAAGAACAAATTGGGTGGAGGAATTCTGCTTTTACTTAAGAGGTTCCTTTCCTATGAAGTAGTTTTTATGGAATCAGTCAAAGATTCTTACGAGGTCCTAATTTGTGATATAACAAACTCCTTGTCTACTTTAAGACTCATAGGATTTTACAGAGCACCTGGTTGTAGCACAGAAAGAACCCACCAGTTATCGAAGGTTATCACTGACTTCTGCGCGTGCGGCAAACCTAGCATTGCTCTAGGTGATTTCAACTTGCCTGATTTGGTGCTAAACAGTCAGAGAGGAATTTCTAAATCCTTCCGTGACGCGCTAGAAGCTCATGCTTTTAATCAATTAGTGCCTAGACCCACCAGAGGGCCATCCTTTCTGGACCTCATATTTTGTAATAAGCAAGGCCTTGTCAAACGTGTAAGAACTGGTCCACCAATTGGAAATAGCGACCACAATACAGTTCTCTTCCAAATCCAGCTGAAAGCCGGTCCTGGCGACAGTGGTGCACAGCGATGGGTAAGGGACTTCAAAGCTGCCAACTATGAACAAATCAGGGAGCATCTAGCTAATGTTGATTGGGTGGGTATTCTCTTAAACAGTTCGTCAGCCAATACCATGTACGAAACTTTTCTTGCAGTGCTTCACCATGTTATCGAGTTATACGTTCCTAAACGCAAGGCTGTTTCCAACCATCTGAATCTCCCACCATACCTTAAAAGATTGCACAGACAGCGATCTTCTCTTTGGAATCGGGCTACAGTTACAAATAGGACTTCTGATTGGAAAATATACGAGTCGCTAAATAAGAAAGTGGAGAAGCTTACATATAAGTATTATCTCTACCTAGAAAAGAAAATTATTTCTTCAGAAGACAAAACAGCTTTCTTTAGGTATGTCAGCTCACGTAGTGGTGATGCAAATTTAGGAACCATACCAAATTTGATAAATAGTGATGGCCTCTCTATTTGTTCTGATAAGGAAAAAGCAAATGTCCTGGCTGAAGAATTTCATAAAGTCTTTAATCTCTCAAGTCATAGTGGTTCCATTTCTCATGACAATCTACCAGTAGTCACATATCAAATGAAGTCTTCCTTATGGTTCCATAAGGAAGAAATTTATGAAATTTTGTCCAAGTGGCCTACATCGTACTCGGTTTGACCGGAGTTCATTCCATTAAAATTCATCAAAAACGTATTGGATTACATAGTTTTCCCACTTGAGCAGATTTTCAACCTCAGCTACATGAATGCTGAGGTCCCTCAAAGGTGGAAGCATGCTTTCATTACTCCTATCCCTAAGAAGCAGCCGTATAGTGATCCTGGAAATTATAGACCTATTAGTATAACGTCAATTTTTGCGAGAACCTTCGAGAAAATAATGAAAAAGCACGTTTTAGAATACATCGAAAAAAGTGGAGTAATTTCTGAAAATCAATTTGGATTTATGAAAGGCAGATCAGTCGAAACTGCGGTGCTCACTTCGCTAAACGACTGGACTGCTGCCGTTGAAAGAGGTAATCGTACCGATGTTGTGTATTTTGATTTTTCGAAAGCTTTCGACAAGGTTCCAGTTGATAAGCTGCTTATAAAAATGGAAAAGGCCGGTATCCATCCTATGATTCGGGCTTGGATCCAGAGTTTCCTCACGGGAAGAACCTATCAGGTCAAAGTAAGACAAGAGTATTCAAGCATGTATTCTGCTCACAGTGGTGTGCCTCAAGGCGGGGTTCTATCACCACTCTTGTTTCTCTTATATACATTCGAGCTACCAGCTAAAATTGCTCGACTTGGGGCTGCCTGCAAAATGTACGCTGACGACATAAAAATTTACAAAGAGATCGAAAATGTTCAAGACTGTCGTGTGATACAGTCAGCGATCGAATGCGTGGATGAGTGGGCAAAAATATGGGAGCTACCCCTTGCTCCAGAAAAATCTTGTAGTTTTGCAGTCGGAACAAGAAGTCAAGTTTCCCAATCAGCGTACAGTCTAAGAGGAGTGCTACTGAAGTCGGTCTCTGCCGTTCGGGATCTAGGTTTCTCAATATCAGCAGATCTCAGGTTTAATGAGCACTATAGAGCGTTGGTTAAGAAAGCAAATTTCCGAACTTATAACTTATTTAAGATATTAAAAACGAACGACATGCAGACGCTCTTGCGAGCTTACAAAATTTACGTGCGGCCCATTGTAGAATGTGGCACAACCGTGTTCAACCTCACCAAAAAGAAGGATATCAGTTTGTTGGAAAGCGTTCAGAATAATTATACGCGTAAGCTGTTTATGAGATGTTAGGGACTTCATTATTGTGATTTGCCGAATGGATCCACTAGAGCAAAGTTGCTTGGTCTTCCTAGTCTGTGTTCCAGAAGAAAAAAGGCCGATTTGCTCATGTTGTTAAAAATTCTGACTAAAACCGTTGCAGTCGACCCACTGCCATTCTTCAAGTCTTCGCTATCTAGAAATAGAAAAGGGAAACTTAGAATTTATGTCTCTGTTGCAAGGACGCAGGCCAGGTCAAGCTTCCTCACCTATAGGAATCTCAGGGAGCTCAACTGCTTGCTTGGTGAATCCGAAAATGTCACACAGATGTCACTCCCGGCTCTCAAGTCATTTATTGCTCGTAGATTTCTCCTTTTAAGCTAATTTGGCGTTGTATTTTATCTGATGATAATTTCTTGAGTCTTGATTTGATATAACCTGGTTTCGTTTGATTTCCTTTCCCTTATGTTAATCCACGTGCATTGTATGACACGTCTTTGAATAAATAAATAAATAAATAAATAAATAAAGTGATCCCTTTTTGAAAACAAGCTCATATTTGAAATGAGGACTGATATTCCTATCTGATAGTACAAGAGTTATCGAATCATTCTGAAGAAAAATTTTTGGGTTTTTGAGGGTTACGGTACAGGCCAAAGGACTACTGTAAGTATACGGCCGTTCCTTCTTCGCATGAGATAATTACCTCCTGAGGACCTTTCCATCTCTTTTGTGACTGCTGGCAGCTGTTCGACGATTGCAGGACCGAAGGAGCATGTAGTAGGAGTCTTTACAAGGACTTTACAACCTTCAATTTTGAGAGGAGCCATCGAGAAACAAATTTGCGCCAGACAAGTGTTAGACGACAACAGCAAAACCTCACAAAAAATAGAAGATCGCTTCGAGGATCTGGGCAGAGCATTCCGCTTTGTAAAATTCTATCGCAGTATGAGGACGCACGGCGCGTGTAGCGCAGAGGAGGTGTCAGCTCTTCCGTGCACCAGATTCTATGTTCCTGGTTCCCGCCCAGGCGAACCAAGCCTTCCATCGTCGATGAATTGGTATCAGACTTGTCTGGTGGGGATAGAGCGGTGACTTGTTTCATCGGATAGCCACCGCAAGTCAGGCAAAATACGCATTCAAAATCGCCTTCACGACATCCCGTAGGAGTAGAATGCGTGGCACATCCCAAAAAGGATTGAGTAACCCCTCTTCCATTCATTAGGAAGATGTTTTAGGGTTTAATGGAAGAGCTGGTGTGGACAGAAGAACCTGAAAACCCGCGAAGAGCATTGCCTTTTGTGTCTCTTGCATTTCAGCTGTTCTGCTGTACCCCTTTTGAAGTCCACTAAGTAAAAATTCAGATTTTAAAATAATTTTTGACGAACGATAGATAAGGATCGTAGCGCAGTCGTTATTGTAGTAAAAAGCTCAGGCTTTTAACGGTCCGAAGACACTGCTTCGATAATTCAACGACAAGGTTTTGTGAACTTCGGCATTAGATTTCCTAGTAGTCAGTGAGCCTTATTGCAAACTAAAACTGTGTTCAAAGAGCAAAACCTTCTCTACAACGACGATGAAAAAGAAACATGAAATATACAAAAGGAAGCCTAGTTCTTCACCTTGAGTTCACTCTATTCCATCACCGGATAGACTGCGGAGGATTTCTCCATTTTCGAACGGCCGGAATCTGTCTTGTACGAATAGCTGAGAGCTCAAGCCTTTTCTAGCGCACAATAGGCTTTTCTATCCTTAAGACTTTGGTAGTGCAAGGAGCGAGTTTGCTTGGAGAAGATTCAAGAACCTTTCTAAGCGCCTACTTTTCGCAAAAATCTGTAAAAGAAATATTGCTTCCACTCCTACTCCTCTCCTTCATTCTCATTTGAGAAACCAATGCGCTAGCTGTGTTAGTAGAATATTTCTTTCTAGGGGCTTTAGATACATACAATTTTATGTTTATCCGGAATGATCAACATTTTTGTCCCGGTTGAGTTCTGAGGCGAGCTCGGCTGAGCCTGCGACCGAGGAGCGGCCAGAGCCTAACGCGACAGGTCTGGGTCGCCGACCTTCCTTTCTCGCACCTCGGAGAAAGGCCCAGCGGCAATATGTCGTCCCTTCGAACGAACAAAACATCGTCGAGACAAAAGTTGATAGGCTCCTTTGTTGAGACCCCATACTTGTGCTCCTTTCTTCATTTTTAGATAGCTCCATAAAGTGTAACTTGAGTTCCAGCCATTCTTTCTTGTCCCTGGAATCCGCAGTTGGTTGTCAAAGGTCGTAATAAAACTTTTTACAACTCCGCTGAATTAGCAGCATTAGTCCCACAAGGCTCACCTGCATTTTCGCCCCGCTGTAACCTTGTCCAGTCATAAGCTACATTGCTGTGTTTCAGCGCGCTACTAGTACGATTTACTGCCAACAAAACCTACAAGCTGCAACCGGAAAGGTTCACATGTTACGGAGTAATCGCGCCCAGAACACTCCCGCGCGTGCAATTTGGCACAACAACCGTCGATGTTCTCCTCGCTCTTACTCGCCCAGAATACAGTTTTCCCTCTTCCCAATTAGCCCGTTCAATTCAGAATGAAAAGCTCTATCGAATGGTATCAAGCGTGGCCTAACTCTAGGACATCGATTTTCGATGACGTCATCGTCCGTCTGCCAAAGCCTCGAGCGGCCTCGATGCGAAACTGTCAAAAAATCTATTGTTCCAAAATCGGTCGAAATTGACGCCATTCGATAGCGCCCTTCATGCTCAACAGAACGTTACCTTTTTGAGTGTCGAAGACTCAATTCTTGGCGAGTAAGAGCGCAAGAAACTTTAACCGCTATCTTTCGCCGCTTCAAACTGGCAACTGAGGCGGAGGTAGTTTAGGCAGCTGAGGAGCTCTGAGCACGAAACCGTAAAGTACCTTAAGCGCACTGCTTGCATACGCATTCGAAGGCCGTTAGCTCGCTGCGTCTTTCCGCGGTGCTCCACCGAATTTGAAAAAAAAGCGTCACACAAGGCTAACCTGCATATTCGCACCGCAGCAACTTTGTCCAACCTCAAGCTACATCATTCTGCATTAGCGCACTACTAGACAGTTTTAGTGCCTACAAAATCCACAAGCCGCAGCCGGAACGACTCGATCTCCATAGAGTTATTGTGCTCCGGAAACGCCCGCGCGTTCAATTTGCGAGCTGTCGCGCCCACTCGACTGTTAGGTCCCATTCTGGATGCATTGTTCACGACGCACACCAAATGCAAGCTGGACATTTTTAGAGCAACTTCTAATTAGGACGGCCGACAATTTCCGATAAAACTTCCCAAACGCTCGCTCCACAGTTGGCGCGCCCACTCGATTGATTCTGTCGAGCCTACATGCATTGTTCAACTCTACTGAGATTTATATGCTAAAAGATAGAACTAAGCTACTGAGTTCAAATATATGTTTGTTTTCACAAGTACTTGATTTCTAAAGAAGTTTTTCAAAAAGGCCGCATTGGAACGCTCTAAAGCGGCCTACGTTGACCTGCGCGACTTTTTCGTCCAATGACCAAAAGACATGTCCGGACTGTAGTGTGTAGCCACTTCTAAGCAGTTTGCATTAGACCACGATTCCACTGTCGAGCAGAAATTTATGTGTCCTCCTCACTGGGATAGAATCAGCGATTTTGGTCAGCCGTGCCGCGAAGTTGTTTCCAAGTGGAGTGCGTGGCACGCTAGGCCACTACAGCGTTTTAGGGATAATCAAGCTTCAAAGCTCAGTAATCGCCTTGTTGCAGTGTTCCAATAAACCAAACGCACTTTCTGAGACTGATAAAATTCTTATTCTTCAAACAATAAAGTGTATACGTAACGGTGCAGGAAAGCGGGAATTTTATGATATCCTAAGAGAATAAATGCGGTCTTCCAGTATGTCGCAATTTTCATTTGACTGATTGTGAAAGTAAATGTCAAGTTACACATTAATCACAGTACAATGTATGCGGTGTCGCGGCAAGCACCAGCTGCCGCTCACCTTTTCATGAGTTCTCACCCGCGAGACCTCAGACGGACAAAAAATAGTGCATTCACAGTTCGCCTACAGTGTCTTCTTCCTTGAAAACAGAAAGTGCAAGACGCCTTCTTTGTATTCTAGAAGGACCGCCCTCGCGGTCTCAGTCTTGTTGAGTTCCTCCATCCTGCTAGCTCGCCTTTAGTTGTACAATTGCGAATAAACGGATTATTAAATAATTTTGTGTCAGAGGCAACGGAAGCCCACACATGCGGTTTCAGAGACCACGCAATTTTTCCTTTTGCAAGAAAGGCAAACAACATTTGAAATGAAAACTGACAAGCTAGGTTTGAAAAAAGAAAAACGTCCAAAAATTCGATTCCTAAAGCATTTCGACTAACGATATAAAGCACTTACCTTCTTATCTCCTAAAAATTAACCTTTTCCTACACGTATGTTTTCGAACTAACGCTGCTAATTCAGTAGAGTTGTAAAAAGTTTTTTTTTTCTTACGAAATTTGACACAACCAACTGGGTATTCCATGAACAGGAAAGAATGCCTGGAACTCATGTTACACTTTATGGAGCTATCTAAAAATGATGAAAGGAGCACAAATATAGGGACCCAATTCAGAAGCCGGTAGCCTATCCACTTCTGTCTCGGCGATGTTTTGCTCCTTCGAAGGGGCGAAATATTTCCGCAGGGCCTTTCTCCGAGGTGCGAGGAAGAAAGGTCGGCGACCCAGACCTGTCGCGTTAGGCTCTGGCCGCTCCTCGATCTCAGGCTTAAAGCACATCGATTTTTTGACAATTTCGCACCGAGGACGAGACCGCTCCAGGCCGTCGCAGCCGGACGATGACGTCATCGAAAATCGATGTCTTCGAGTTGGACCATGCTTGATACCATTCGATAGAGCTTTTCATGCTGGATTGAATGGTGTTATTTAGAGTGGGAAAAACTGTAATCTGGGCGAGTAACAGTGCGGAGAGCGTCTGCCGTTGTTGCGCTAAATTGCACGCGCGGGCGTGTTCGGAGCACAATAACTCTGTCAAGTTCGAATCGTTTCAGCTGCAACTTGTAGGTCTTGTAGGCAATAAGACGTTGTAGTGGTAAGCTAAAGTGGAACGGTGTAGCTTATGATTAGGTAAAGTTACAGGGGCGCGAATATGCAGGTAAGCCTTGTGTGACACGATTTTTTCGGATTTCAGTCGACCTCCGCGGGAAGGCCATGGTGTCCTAACGGCCTACGAACGCGTAGGCGAGCAGGACAATTAATGTACTTTAAGATGACATGCTCACAACTCTCTAGCTCCCTGAAGTGCCTTAGCCCCATCTGCCAATTTAGAGTGGCGGAAGATAGCGGTTAGAGTTTCTTGAGTTCTTGCACACCCAGATTTGAGTTTTCGACACTCGCAATGATACTTCTCTGTTCAGCGTGAGATGCGCTATCGAATGGTGTCAATCTCGGCCGATTTTGGAAACATCAATTTTTTGACAATTTCGCATCGAGGACGAGACCGCTCCAGGCCGTCGCAGCTGGACTATGACGTCATCAAAAAATCGATGCCTTCGAGTTGGGCCATGCTTGATACCATTCGATAGAGCTTTCCATGCTGGATTGAATGTTGTTATTGAGAGTGGGAAAAACTGTAATCTGGACGAGTAGCAGCGCGGAGAGCGTCTGCCGTTGTTGCGCTAAATTGCACGCGCGGGCGTGTTCGGAGCACAATAACTCCGTCAAGTTCGAATCGTTTCGGCTGCAACTTGTAAGTCTTGTAGGCAGTGGAACGTTCTATTAATATGTTAAAGTAGAATGGCCTAGCTTAGGACGGGGCGATGTTACAGCGGTGCGAATATGCAGGTGAGGCTTGCGTGGCGCACTTTTTTCCGATTTCGGTGTACCACTGAGAGAAGACGCGGCGAGATAACGGCCTCAAAATGCGTATGCGAACAGAGCACATAAGGTACTTTCAGTGACGAGCTCGGGACTTTTCAGCTGCCTAAACTGCCTTAGCCCCATCTGCCGTTTTAGGGCGGCGGACTTAGCGGTTGAAGTTTCCTGCCCTCTAACTCGCCCATATTTGGGTTTCCTGCACTTCCAGTAGGGGGGGGGGGGGGGGTGCAGTAAACAGAGCAGTATCATTGCGAGTGTCGAAAACTCAAATTTGGGTGTGCAAGAACTCTAGAAACTCTAACCGCTATCTTTCGCCACTCTGGCAGATGGGGCTAAGGCACTTCAGAAAGCTAGATAGTTGTGAGCATGTCGTCGTAAAGTACATTAATTGACCTGCTCGCCTACACGTTTGTAGGCCGTTAGGTCTCCGTGTCTTCCTGCGGAGGTCGACTGAAATCCGAAAAAATCGTGTCACACAAGGCTAACCTGCATATTCGCGCCCCTCTAACTTTACCTAATCATAAACTACACCGTTCCACTTTAGCGTACTATTACACCGTTTCACTTCCTACAAGACCTACGAGTTGCAGCCGAAACGATTCGGACTTTACAGAGTTATTGCGCTCCGAACACAGCCGCGTGTGCAATTTTCAAGCGGTCGCTCCCACCCGATTGATAGGTTCGATCCAATATGCATTGTGCACTGCGCACTCCATAGGCTCGTAGGACAGTCCTAGAGCAATTCCGGAGAAGGAATGCTGCAAATTTGTGATGTGACTTCTCAGACGCTCACTCTAAAAGCTGCCCCCCCCCGCTCGATTGATAGGTTCGATCCAATACGCATTGTGCACGGCGCACTCCAAAGGCTCGCTGAATAGTCTTAAAGCAATTTCTGAGTAGGGCAGCTGCAAATTTGTGATAAAACTCCCCAAACGCTCACTCTTCAAGCTGTCGCTTGATCGCTCTACAGGTTGTCGCACCCACTCGATTGATTCTGTCGGGCCTATATGCATTATTCAACTCTACTGAGATCTATAGGTCATAAGATAGAGCTTGAGCTGCTGATCTCAAATATATGTTCCTTTTTACAAGTACTTGATTAAAAAAAGTTATTTAGAAAGGTCGCTTTGGACCGTTCCAAAGCGGCCTATGCTGACCTTTCCGGGACTTGCAGGCGAATGAACGGAGGAAGATGTCCGGTACTGTAGAATCTGGTGCACGGAAGAGCTGACACCTCCTCTGACTGCGCTACACGCGCCGTGCGTCCTCATACTGCGATAGAATTTTACAAAGCGGATGATGCTCTGCCCAGATCCTCGAAGCGATCTTCGATTTTTTGAGTTTTTGCTGCTGTCGTCTAACACTTGTCTGGCGCAAGTTTGTTTCTCGATGGCTCTTCTCAAAATTGAAGGTTGTGAAGTCCTTGTAAAGACTGCTGCTTCGGTCCTACAGTCGTCGAACAGCTGCCAACAGTCACAAAAGAGATGGAAAGGTCCTCAGGAGGTAATTATCTCATGCGAAGAAGGAACGGTCGTAAACGTACAGTAGTCCTTTGGCCTGTACCGTAACCCTCAAAAACTCAAAAATTTTTCTTCAGAATGATTTGATAACTCTTATACTATCAGATAGGAAATTCAGTCCTCATTTCAAATATGAGCTTGTTTTCAAAAAGGGATCACTTTGAAAGAAGTTATTGCAAAGCGGCGCTTTCTCGCCTGAAACGGCGCAAAAGACGCGCTCTTGCGCCGAATGGACAAAAGATAGGGCTGGTATTGTACTGTTCATGCTGGTGGTTTTAGCTTCAACAGATGGGAATGCGCCACCTAATCATGACCAATTGGAGTGCCCACTGAACACGCACTAATCATTCAAGCCATCCACCGTATACTTGATTGGTATGCCTATTCGATGCAGCCTGACGAGCGGGTTCTCTTTTCCCTGTGCTGCCCACATTCACTACTAAGATCGCACTTAAAACGAGCAAGACTTATGAACCCTCGTACGGCGCTAGATTCCGTATGAAGTGAATTTTCGCTTGAATTACAAAATAAACCATAAAGATATGTAACTGTAGAAGTATTACTTACTTGGAGCAGTCTCAAACAGGTATCTGTTCTAATGTTAACTTGGAAGTGGAGGAACTCACTTGTCACAGTTGTCCCCGTAGAATCCTTCGTCGCAGACACAATAACCATAAAGAGGATCACACCGACCATCGTGACAATCCATGCGACACTTCAACTCACACATGGGGCCATAGTAGCCTGAAGATGAAAGAGGTCATACACATTCAGACGAACCCCAAGATTGCCTTGAAATTCATTACCAGGTGGGCATGGTCCCTGAGGACATTCCTCTGGTGTTATGCATCGGCACGAGCCTGTAATCGGATCGCAGCTCTTTCCCTCACAGCCACAGATCTAGAATTAGAAGCTTAGACATGTCGGAGTGCAAGGTGTGTGGTTCAGCTGATCATTACCTGATTACAGCCGGCTCCCCATCTTCCATCCGGACACATGTCGTCGCAGATTTCGCCCGTGAAACCTGGTAGGCATTCACAGCTGCTGTTATCCGATGAGCAGAATCCTGGAAAGTCTTGGTCAAGGTTAACAAAGCGATTACATTGCTCAAGATAAAGAGATTGAATGGGCCAAACTTGTCCCCAACTTTTAAGAGCGTCAAATACAAGGGATGGATCTAGTAAATTATACATTAAAAGGTGAAAACTACCCGTCAGGCAGTTCTGCCTTTAGGGCTGAGATCGCACTTAGGAAGAGCATACCATACATCTCTAAATTTGGTAGATTGTGAAATTCAAAGCTCCCATATGTAGATAGGTACAGGCATCCGTATAAATTTACTGTTGATATTTTTTGGGTGCTGATATGCGAACTTATGTAGAAAAAGCCAAATTCAAAATTTTCAAAATTTCAAATTTAAATCAATGTTTATTTTTAGTTTGATTTAATACATTTTTTGATTTAGAGGATAAACGAGTAAATGGTAAAGGACGGCGTTACTCAATCCCTTTTGGATGCGCCACACACCCTACTTCTACGCGATATCGTGGAGGCGATTTGATTGCGTATTCCGCCACGCAATGACTTCGGTGGCCAGCCGATGAACAAATCAGCGCTTTATCCTTCCCAGACACGTCTGGAACCAATTCACCGACCCCGGAGGGATAGAAGGCCTGGTTGGTCTGGGTTGAAAATCCGAACGAGAAACCTGGCCGGGTGTATGCGACAGCCGGTACCTCCTCCTACTACGCTACACGCGTCCTGATTTGGAAGAGAGTACAGAAAAAGGTTCAATTTAGTTTAATAAGCTTCGAACTTGCCGAGAAAGTGGCGTAGAATATCTACTCTGTGTTCCTCAATGCCTTTCTTCAAGTAGATCTGCTTACTACTGACCAGTAGGCCTGCGACGGAGCTCATTGTGATAGTTATATATAAATTCATCAGATCGTTTTCTGCTCTTGGGAAGGCGATTTTCTGAAGCGTTAACCGGGAAACGCCTGCAATCCTTTTCTAGAGCGGAACTAGGCAGCTTTTGATGACGTTTGAGTAGGTTAGCCTGGATAAGAATGACCAAGGAGATCGCTTGGGCAAGTGGCTCTTCTTCGTTTGTTGTTCAGGCTCATAGCAAAGAATGGACCGTGAACTCTCAGCCTACCAAGGAGCTTCTGGTAGATCTTGACGAAAAAGACTGCTTATGAGCAATAACGAACCTCCATTCTTGCAGTCGTCGCATGTGTACTGACAATGTGAGCCGAACTGTCCCTGTTTGCAGGCTGAAACTAATTTTCTGATTCCAAAAACGATATATCAAAGACAAATTTTTCTCATAAAATGTAACAGCTACTGCTGTCAGTTTAGAGAGTGAAAAACAACACCATGCAGTCTACTTCAGCAAACCACACTTCCACGTAAAACTACCGATTGACTACCTATTGGATGAGCTGAAGCCTGACAAAAGCACACGACTACAGCGGATAACGGTCACATTGCTCTACCTTTGCGCAGACGGCTGAACGCGAAACTATAGCCGGTCACCGGACGGACGGTACCGTCGCCCGGATAGTTCTCGATGCTGTCGATGAGGCGATCAATCGAGTTGCTGTCGATGTCGAGCGTGTCATCAAGCTGCTTGCGGTGTGTAACGACGTCTGAAATCACGACACGACCACAATTCGCTAAGCGAAAGCTGGGAGAGGGCAGGACTGAGAGGAGAGGCGAATTCGGGATTGAGCAGAGTGCTGTTATTTCACCGCAATACAGAGGTTAGATAAGGGACTTAGGGACTGATTTGAAGGACGTCCATGAGGGAAAAAGGACAGACAGGGCATCTTAACTCTGGAAATTTCCACACTTCTGTAACATGAGTAAAAAAAAACAAAGGGAGTATAGTTATGGCGAAGGTGTGCTTCTCAGGGACTTCCGAAATTATTGCAATAAGATTTGGCGACTTTATTAAAAGGCATTTTCCAGCTGGTTTGCACTATATGTGAGGTCATTAAGTATGAAATAACCGACTTCGAGTTAAAGCTTTGATTTATTATTTCTCAAACAACAGTCAACGTAATCAATCAGAATAGGCGCCTAAATAATCAACATGTCATCTTAATGGTAGCTTCTTCATGCCAGAAGCATAAAGCATGGAGGGGAAGAAGAAACGAATTTCCAGAAGGCGTTCCTCGTATCCACCTGAGAATTGAAGTTTTTATCCTGTGAGAAGTGCTTGGAAGATGTGGTAGTCAGTTGGTGCGGGATCCGGTGAATATGGTGGGTGAGGAAGAAGTTCCACTTCCAACTCCTGCACTTTCAGCAACGCTGTTTGTGCGACGTCTGGTTGCGAGTTGTCTTGCAAGAGTATTGGCCTGTCTCTTTGACCAATCTTGGGTGCTTAATTGCAAGCTTCCCCATCATGTCGTCCAGCTGGTTCCATCAGACGTCCGCTGTTACTGTTTCAGCAGATCTCATGAAGCTGTAGATGATCCCATAGATAGTCCACCAAACAGACATCATCAAGTTTTCATGATGGATGTTGGGTATCGGACTGTATTTCGGGACTTCATCTTTATCCAACCATCGTGCCAAATGCTTACGTCGTATAGAATCCATTTTTCATCACAGGTAATCGTGCGACGTAAAAATGGTTCGGATTTTTGCCGTGAGAGCATGGAAAGACCAGCGTCGAAACGACACCACTTCTGCTGCTCGCTCAACTCGTGCGGTAACCATTGATCCAGCTTCTTTACTTTGCCGATTTGCTTCAAGTGGTGCAATATTGTAGGGCTAGAGAGCTTGAACCTTGCTGCTAATTCACGCGTAATTTGAGATGTATCGCCTTCCATTATAGCTTTCACTTCATTGTTATCCACCTTGGACACAGCTCTCTCACGTGGCTCATTTTCAAGATTGAAATCGCCAGATTGAAACTTTTCGGACCATCGACGTACAGTGCGTTCGCTAGCAACATCCTCGGCGAAAACCTCATTAATATTTCGGACCGTGTGCGATACCTTGCTCCCACGGCGGAACTTATATTCGCCTATTCGAAGACAACACGGATTTTCGACTTTTTTATGGTTTCGAAAAATTGCTCTGGAACCGACACTTTGAAAGATTTTAAAGAGCAAAACAAGCAATGAAGAGTGTAAGGACTTGTCTTCAGTAAAGGGTAAAATCCAGGACCGTGAAGCGACAAAATCGGCGATTTCATGCTTAACGAGCTAATACTATCTTTGATACACACATTGTTAACACAATATTTTTCAAAATTATAGCGTTTGTAGCTTCTCCTACTAGGAAGTGGTGGGTAGTAAAATAGGCTACATAGCGAGAGGTCATTGGAAGCGGTCCTACTTCCTTACCGCAAGGTCATCGTGCAAACGAAAGCAGAAAAAGTTTAGAATAAAAAATACGGAGCAACAAGGTGTGCTCTACCACTAAACGGCATACTGTTAATTTTATCATGCATTTCTAACATTAAAACCGCAGAAATAAACTGCCATACGCTTGCTTCACAACACTTCTACTTCAAAGCTTCAAAGCCACACGCGCAAACGTCTGTAAATTAGTGAGCAAAGTTCGGAAAAAAATTCCACTTACGCGATGCCATAAGTGGTAGCGAGGCGGAAAGAGCAGCTAAATACAAATAACGTAGAGATGAAGGATATATAGAGATACACGTAAAATAGAAGGGAAAGAACAGAGGAAAGGCGACAAACGGGAAGCGTAGGTTGCCTTAATCTGAAGGATCACATAGGTGCTCTATGAAACACTGGAATTCCTCAAACAACCGCTGCTTCCACAGCGACAGCCTTCAACTTCATTTGCCAAGTACAATGTGCTAGATATAGAAAGGCGCAACGGAATGTATAGAAAAACCCCGTACAGCTGTTCTTATTGGGAACGAAGGTATTGATTGTTACTTCTTGTCTAGTTCGTTACCCGGTTTGTTCCTAACATGAAAGTTTTAAACAAAAAAAAAAAAGAAAACTTTAAAACTCTTAAAAAGAAAAGAAAAGAAGAATTCAAAATCGAAAGAGCACAAGAACGTCATGTATCATTAGTGAATAAACTGAACATTAATGAAAGTGGTGTCCATGTAGACAAAAGGATGTTGTTGCTCTCAGCTGAAACATTTCGATAAAATTTTCTAGAGAAGATTCCCTATAGCAAATTACCCTTCCTATGATAGCACTAACAGTAAGCACGAGATGGCTGACTCGATTCCAGAAGAGATATGGAAAAGAATGACGGAATTGAAGATGCGAATTCAGTTGAGAACCAAAATTCGTTTCAACTTACCCATGCAGGTCTTCTCGTCCTTTCCAAGGACATATCCCCCAAAGCACTCACAGTGTCGACCACCCTCTTCATTTCGACACAGCTGACTGCATCCGCCGTTGTTCACAAGACACTCATTCACATCTGAACGTGTGGCATCAATTTCCACTGTTGCTCTGAGGAGTAGAAGCTCTACACACCATAACAGGAATGTCCATCTTCAGCTAATCGGTATCCTTCCTCGCAGGAGCACTCGTAGCTTCCCGGCATGTTTGCGCATGCATGCTGGCATCCGCCGTTGTTCGCCACACATTCGTTGATATCTGAAACTGACAGCCTACAAAAACAAGCAGGATTTCTTAAGCTCTCTGAAATATTTTGTTGATGCGCTGGCACCTGGTTAGCTTTTAGAGTGGTGCATTTAGATCACAATCCATAGCTCTTCTATCCTGTGCCTAATGCTGTACAACGTGCATTTAACTGTAAGTGCTTTTCATGAAATATGAGCCGCTACTAAACTCGGGGTGAGATGGATGTAAGGCGTATTTCAGGGAGTAAATTGCAAATTATGGGGACGTGGAGCGTAGTCGAAGGTGCCGACTGTGGCGTGCACCTGACACTAGGTTTTTGGATCGGGTTTCCCACTCAGCGCAATTACTTCCCCATTCCTCCGTGTGGTCGGTGAATTGGTACCAGACTTGTCTGTGAAGAATAAAGCGCTGACCTGTTCATCGGCTAACTACCGAAAGTCGTTGTATAGTCCATATTCGCGTTCAAATCGTCTCCACGACATCCCGTAGAAGTACAGTGCGTGGCGCATCCGCAGAAGGAATTGATTAACGCCGCCTTTTACCTATTCGTGTTTTATTGTATGCTCAACTAATCTGGATCTGTGAGGTTTTCATTTGTGCCCTGATCGACCTAATCCCTATTAATTCAAGAAACGCTGGCCTACTTAGCAAGAAGTTTTCTCTAACGGTCTTGCTACTGTTGCATACCTATCTTGATTTTCAGCTAAGTAATAACCCATAAATTTTGAATGTTCGAAAAACCACGAACCGTACGTTTCGAAAAAGAATTTATAGTAATCCGAAGACGATAAGGATTCTTTGGAAACACGCATATTTGAAAAGAGCAGCTCGTCTACTTTCTAACGTGAAGAAAGCATTAAGTTGGCGATGGGGGTAAAAATTTAATATGCTTTTATATCATGAGCTCGAAAAAACGGACAGATCTTTTTTGAAGTTTAATATTTCCAATTTGCTAATGTTTCCTCACATGTGCGATAGACTATAGGGCAAAGGTCGGCGTTAGTCAATCTCTTTTCGGGATGCGGCATGAATTCTACTACTAATTTGTAGACCGGATGTAGTTTGAATGCGCATTTGGCCAACGATTTGCGGTAGCGAGGTGGACAAATTAGTGCTGTGTCGTTCCTCGACAAGCATAGCACCAATTCACCGTCCACGAAAGGATGAGAAGCTTAGCTGGCTTGGATGAGAAACTCGAACCAAGAATATTCAAAAGGAGTGCCTCCGCCATCCGATTGCGCTCTCACAGTTTCCATAGCATAGCAGGAATCTTTGATAAGGACAGTACCTAAACATCAATTCCGGTATGTTTATTTTGATGTTTATTCGTCTAATATTTTTACTCTTGTACAATTTTGAAGTGCTCGAACAAATACAGAGCTATTGTTTTATGAGGAGCTGCATTGGATAACGTCAGGAGCAATGGAGAGACTTCCTGAATGCTACGTATTATAGGTAGGAATGACGAGTGCAAGTGCGCTCCAAAAATGATTTGGTCGATTTTTGGTGATAGAATATCGAGCGCGCCCCATTCAAGAATGCGGCACCATAGGAGACGTTGCTGCAGGCACACTCTCGTTTCGCCCCGGAATCTTACAATTAGTGGCGGGTTTTTGGGAGGCGACAGCAATAGTAGCGAACTGAGGCAGTGGAGGGAGGCCGCAGCCGGTCGACGTCTTCCTTAGTTTTCCTCTTTTCGGCCGTTGCCTCTTTGTATAGCTATTTGCTTGGTCAGATTGTGTTTTGCTTTCCTAGCATACGAAGAGTCGGCACATTCTGACAAACTTCGCTCAAGTTCATACGTCTAGGCGATAGTAGAACTTTCTAATGGTAGAAGAATTGCGCTGTTCACTTACCCTCACAAGTCCTACTATCGTAGGTCATGATATATCCAGGCTTGCACTGACATTCGAAAGAGCCCGGAAGATTGACGCAGAGTTGTGAGCAACCTGCATTTCCCACAGTGCACTCGTTGATGTCTGGAAAGAAACGGATCACCCTGCGGGGGACATGTGTTTCATTCGCTATTTCAACACGTGCTCGAACTAGATCTACTGCATCAGTGGATGGACGCACATGGTGTACATATCCCAGTCGCGAATGAGGGCAACATTGGGAGGTGGGATCCCGCCAGCCAATCATGCCACGAGGGTGGATATGCTGGTAGTATAAGTATAGTACTATAGCTGACGTGTGTACTGTAGGTGCTCTGATGGGTAAGGAATGGCAGGCGCATACCGTACTCCCAATGCTGCCTACATTAGCGACACGCGCAGTGTACACTTGTACAGGTGCGCGCACAAGACGTTCTCATTATTCTAATCACACCTACTTTTTACCTATTAGAAAGAAATGACATAGTAGACCTTCTAGGTGCACTCTTTTTGGCGGCAATCTCCATGGCAAGAAGTAATCAAATCGCTTTGCTCTTAGCTCAGGTATGCGATAAATTTACCCCTATTATACATTTCCTTGTCGCTTTGAAGGAGACTATAGAAGCAGTCGTTTGGTACTGAAGCGACAGATGCACGATCGTTGGGTCCCGACGTGACCTATGCGCGCATGCTCCGCCATGCACTCTGAACGATTTCCCTGCAGCTGCTAGTTCTTCCCGCTAGTCGTCACCTCGGGACGTCATGTACAGTCGGTTCTATTTCCAGTGCAGTCGTGTCTACTAGTCGTAGTTAACTCATACAATTACCTTGATTAGTGCTTACTACGACTCCGCAATGACGACGACCAGAACCCTCACATGTGATCAGCACGACGCAGGCAGCCGCAGCGCGCTACCTGGCTACCGCCTACGTTAGCATGCGTTCCTGAATAGGTGCCAGGAAAGTGCTGCGGGTTTCGCTTGGGACCCCCTTAGGTGAGTGGGGAGCAGCACAGCCTTTCAGTCATTCGATTCGTCTTCTTCTTTTCTATTGGTATTGCATTTGTATAGCGTTGTATATGAATACTGTATGTAGCGCAGTGTCAGGGCAGCGTTGAGACGAAGGCTTACTGATCGTGTGTCTCACGGCATGAGATCATGGATTGAACAGCACCATTTTAGTGATGTGGAGATGGAGTGTAGGACAGAGGCATGGAGCTCAAGGTTGCTAAAGTCTATCCACATGAAAGGTACGACTTGAGTCGAGACAAAAAGCGCCTACTTATCGCGTAAGATGCTCCATGCCAGGATTGTTATGGAAGTTTTATTCGGCTTACGTTTCGGCGTAAACGCCTTCTTCATAGCCTGGAAAAGACGTAAGGAGTTTGAGAAAATACTCGTCCAAGGATCATTTCAAGCTACAGGAGTCTCGAAAGTTAGTAAGAGAATGAAACGAATAGAAAGTAAGGCAACCCGACTGACCTTATGGAAACAGTCGAAAGGCTGGTTTCGCACCTTATTCCCTATTCGTTCCATTCTCTCATTAAGTTTAGAACTTCCTGTAGCTTGAAATAACCCTTGGTCGAGCAATTTGTCAAACCCCTGTCTTTTCCAGGCTCTGAAAGGGGGGGGGGGTTACGCCGAAATGTAAGCCGAATAAAGCTTTCATAACAATCTCGGCATCCTTTCGCAGTAGGGCGTAGTTGAGAAGCGTGTGGATGAGCCACATCAGGTTCCACCAACGGTGCAGACTTTTGCGGGGCACGATATACATCTGTGAACTTCTGATTGATGTCGCGTAAATGCAAACACTGTCTTAAAGACCATAACTTTACTCTCAGTGAAGCTCTTAAAATTTAAGAGATACGTGAGCGCATGGCAAGGATTGCGTCATGCGCTCGTTCGAAATTTCGCACTCCAGGCTCGATTGGTTGCACATGGGTGAGATGATTGTTAAAATTCTTTTTAAGCGAATTATATGACCTTTGTTGTATTTAAAGTGCCAAAGAGACACAAAAACCGTGGGCCCATAACACATAGAAGAATTTAAGTGAGTGCTTTACCAACGACGCCTATCTAAACACACATGTGGTGGCGGCGCAGTGAATTCCGACTATGCACACATCCAACACCTAGACCTAACCCTGGCAAGAGTGCCGGTCGACCTCGTTCAGGAGATAGCCGGCATTACAGTAACACTGGATCTCATTGGATCGATAGTCCATGCAGAGGCGGTGACACGCGCCCTGATTCCGTAGGCACGACGTGTGCTCGTAGGCGTCCGACAGATAAAACGACGACTGCCGGCGGGGAAAATGGACATCCTCTGAACCGGACTGTACGTAAGTTGCCTTTGCAGAGTGCTGGGTGTTGATGTGTCACTATAAACTCCTAATAACCTGATTCGCTGGCTGTAGCGGCTTGACGAGAACCTAAAATCGATTGAGATGCTCGGATTAAGCTTCTGGTTTGACAAGGAATACAGAGGATGTCTTTCGAAAGAACTTCGGAAACAGATGAGAAGTTACTTGGACACAAGTGGGATGTATATCCTTCAAAACATCCCCATTCTCGTGAAGATGGCATTCCAACCATAGAGGAGAATAGCTGCATATTCGGGTCTTAGTTGTGGGCCTTACGAGAAAAATTTACTGTTAAGAATATCATACCTATAGGATACGTATCTCGCCTGCACTTTAGAACAGAAGAAAGGCATAGTCCGTATGTGAAATTCACTTTTCCTTTTTTAGAAAATTTTCACGTCAAACTGGACACTTTTTGAAACGAACTGTACACTCCTCTATGTAAATAAAACAAAAAACTAAACGTTTTTGACGTCGAACGTAACATCCTCCAAATTAGCACGAGTTTCTTCCACATTACCACTGGTCTATCTGAGAAGATTAGGCTATTTTTTGTTCAAGGAAAATCTGTATTTATTTGAATTTTTTGAAGACAATTGCTCCAAGTGAATAAGCGAACAAACCGTCTTGAAATTTTATGAAATTTTTATTTTTCAAGAAAAATAATGACTGGCTTACTACTTCTTTGTTTTGTTTGGCTTGGTCTTCTTAGGTTTTCAAATGGCTTCATAACATTCCTCAGCCTTCCGTTTTCCTCTTTTTTAAAGCTCATTCAAGAGTACAAGAAGGCATCCATTTTTTAGTATGTTGATGAACGAGGTTGCGCCATGCACTAGTCCAGCTCTCCGCGACTCTAATTTGATTGATAGTGTAAACGTATGTAACTTACTTGAAAGAGCAAAGTATGTAAGGATATGCGTGTTTCTTTTTTTACAATTGCTTTCGATGTACCGCTAAAAAGTGGGTAATTGCCCTCAAACAGAATTTTGCTGTCAACCAAATGAAAAGCGCTTAATTAACACGTCGCGCAATCTCTTCCTTTAACACTAAAAAATTACTGCTTTCCTGAAATTTAAAGAAGCTTTAACCCATTCTTTGAAAAAAAGAAAATTTTTCGTAAAATTTCAAACAACGTGTTATTGAGGTAGGTGATTTGAAAACTTTTTCAAAGAATGCTATATTAAATTTTCCTTGAACAAAATTTTTTAACCTTTTCGGCGAGTTTCTACTTTAACTCTGAAAATGCTCGTTTTCATTTGGAAGATGTTCGATTTGATATCGAAAACGTCACGATTTCGAAGAAGATTTTTCGGCCTGACTTGCTGTAAGTTTTGCTGTGAAAATAGTATACATGGCATGAATCTAAAAACGATCGGTACTTAGTGAGAGAATGCCCGCGGTGACCCTCTGGTGTTGTTAAGGAGGAAAGGAACTATGTGACGATTCGATTCTAAGAGGTTGAGCTCATCCTCTGCAACCTATAGAGCTCCAAAATCTCGACATCAGTGTCCTTCACAGGTAATCAAGGATCAGAATCTGTAGAATCAGAAGTGCATGGCTTAAAGCAAAGCAACTTACCGACGCAGCTCTTGCCATCGGCTCCTAGATCGTAGCCATCACGACACTTGCAGACGTGGCTGCCATCCGGCTGATCGTAGCAGTCGTGCTGACAACCACCGTTCGCCACCTGACAGCCGGTGAGATGCTCATCACAGGAGCGACCGTCCTGCGCCAGCGTGAATCCGGATCGGCAACGACATCTGAATACAACGGCGCTTTATGTTAACAGTAGTTCCTGCAGGGTAGACAGTACTTCGCCGAAGCTAGACAGCCCAACATATGGATTCTGGTCAGCACGTAGCACTTCTCCAGTTATATTAGAAGTGAGGGAGACTGGTAGGCTCCAGAATGCACCCTAGCAATGACTGCAAAATCGGACCATGCTACGCCATCCAAAAGCCGGTTAACCTCTAGGTTTCTCAATGAAAACTGCTCAAAATTTCACTCGTATGCTGATTGGGGCTTCGGGAATAACTATTATATTATCAGATACCAAAATGGTGCTGAGAGAGCAGAAATATTAGGTTTACCAGGTGACGACAATTCATCCCCTAAAGCTTAGTAATTCAATAATTAATAGGGTATGTTCTTGCAGACAGATTGCGATGGCAGATTAAGCGCTTGGGGTGTCTGTAAACATTACTTCTTGCATAAATATGCAAGAATGTAGGCGACAGTCATTCTTTTATTTTGTTTCGTCCATCTCTCCGCGTTGTCTTTAGGTTTGTTTAACGGCTTCTCTTCATCGTCGGTTGATTTCTTCTTTTATAGTTGTTGTTTTAAAATTTAGGATAAATGGTTTAGTTGCACAAGTTTGAGGTCTGCTGTTAGTCGGTTTTCAGCTCCGCATGGCTCTTTCTGCTATTATTAGTTACCGTGGTCAACGAGGGCGAGCAACCAGCGTGGTGGACTTCGATACCAAGCCTTTTCCTTGGAAGGAAAAAAGCTGTCCTTCTCATGATGTTTAAAATACTCATAGATAGGGTTTCTATAAACCCACTCATCTTTTTCGGCTCTAGACTGACAAGGAACATATGCGGAAACCTCAGACTTGGTTTCCGTGGCAAAATGTTAGCTGAGAACGCTTCTTCACCTACAGAAATTAAAGGGAGCTCAATCACATTTTGAGCGCAAATCAGAAAGTCCTAGGTTATCTTCGTATAGTTTCAAAAAACTACTTTTAAGTGTACAATGAATGTCTTTATTTGTATTTGTTTTAATTAAAGTCGTTTGTATTTTATTCTGACATTGTTTTTTCTCGTGTCGCCTCGGTCCACGTCATGAATAAATAAGCAACTAAAAATAAATAAAGTTGTCATATTGTTAAGCTACTCAAGCTGAATATGGTAACAAAGGTATGAAGAGTAATAAAGCTATTGCTTACCTGTATGATCCGTATGTATTGACGCATTCATGTTGACATCCTCCACCGTTCTGAACCTGGCACTCGTCGATGTCTGAATAAATTAAAATTAGAAGATAACAACTAAAGGTCCGACGACAGTCCAAATAGAACTGGTGATAAGATACATAGGTTTATCACGAAAGTAATGACCGCTTTACATGGCCATTCCTTTATTCTTTTACTTTTTGCGTTGTGGCATTTACCCCGATTCACAAAAACATAGTAGTTCCTCGTTCTAATTTTATCAATCTCAAAAGCGAAAATTTTTGTTAAATTTTGGACTGGAAGACTAGAAATAACCATCGAAAATCCTTGCTAACTAACGTAGAGAACCATAGCCTATAAAGGTAGAGTTTTCCCAACGCTACGCATCAGAAAGGTTACAGACTCCGAAAAACGTTGCTCAGAGCGTGATGTTTTTTAAAAACAGTTTGTTGGATGTAAATATTTCTTACAAGACATTTAACTTGCAATATTATTCGATATTATAGAGGAACGTTTCAGGCTTCAATATAATGCTCTTCGTTTCCTTAGCTGACGACAAAGTCGTCAAGGACAACAGCCAGTTCGAATATAGAGTTTCTAAGTTTTTTATTGTTTCGCCAAAACTATTCCTTGTCCTCATCATTATTTTCATCCTCAGAATACTCTAGTAAGTTGGGCTAGCACCCAGCACGTTGTCATGCTTCTTGGCGCTGATGGAAGCCCGAAATTAGAGGACGGTCGTACGTTCAACATAAAAAGAGAGACCAAGCCGTACCGGAACCGTTTTTTAGTGGCTCACCATTGTATACAAGCCTTTCATCTAGCGCTCTCATTTTTTCCTTCCATTTTTGTCTGATTTTAGCCGGTCTTCTGAATAAACGATTAACGCTAAATTTTGAAGGCGTTCTCGAGTGCGAGTCACTTCCTCCGCGTAGCACTGTTTCGGTTTGGCGAGCAACCGAGCTTTCGACTATCGTCCTCACTTGCTACTGTTTTTTAAGCGAAAATGTTCTTGCAGATTGAGGCTTATTTAGTATCCCTTCACAGCATCTTCATGCGTTCTTTATGATTATCCTCCCAGTGTTTGATATCGAGCTGTATCAAGCACACCATTATGGGCATGAAATAAATAAGAACAGTTTTACAGTTCGTATAAAAGACCATAAGGAACAACTGCGTAGAAAGGATAGTTATAAAGCAAACACCTTTTGATTTTGTCAATTTAATAAATAAAAACGAATACGGAATCAAAAATAGTAATCGGTAGATGTCGCGAAGTCGCATCGTAGGGGGTACGGGTACGCGTCGCTGCTCCTACCGTAATCAATCATATGCCGTGCCTTACGGCTGAGCCGATGCCTGATTGGCTGCTGCGGTTACGGTAGGCGCAAGAACCCGTTCCCGCACTCCTGCAGGGCGTCTTCGTACACGGGCCGAGTAATCTTTCGAGCGTCGTTAAATTCTGAACAATAGCAAACTTCGAAGCTGCATTCAGCTGAGAGTTGCTCAGAGAGGGACAGTGTTCTCATCATCATCAATGGAGATTGGTGCATTAGATCCTAAATTTCTCCATGAAAATGAAAATATCCTTACCGACGCAAGTCTTCCTATCATAAGCCAGCCGATATCCAGCAAAGCACTGACACCTCGCTCGTCCGTTCTCATTCACACAGTGGTGCTGACATCCACCTTTCTTCTCTTGACAAGGATCGATCGCTGAAAAATCAACGACGAAATTTGAGTTTGTAGCCAATAACTAGAGCCTCCTACAGAAAAGAACACAATGGTCGAAAAATGGACAGAAAAACTTTAAAATCGCTGAAATCCCTATCAAGCGATAAGACGTGTGGTATATTCTCGTGAAAAACTGAATCCATGACAACCTTTAAGAGCAAAGGTTCCAAATTTGTGAAGCTGTTTTCGAAAATACCTTTATCAAAAGTAGTTTTTTATATTCAAAGTCGAATTCCTCTGTAGTCTCCATGTTTTTAATGACACTTTATAGCTTGTATAGGACTCATGATTACCAGTTCGCCAACACGGTAGCTTAAATCTTATCACTAAGCGCTTAGCTAATTGCACGGTGCAAAGTGGAGGGCCATCGAGGGAATCTCTGCACCTTTTGGAAAAAAATTGATCATGCCAAATTAAGTTTTTCAATGAAAAGTATAGGAGCTATAATGGCTCACAATTGATAAGCAGTCCTTGAGGAATTGCACGCGAATTCAACTTGCAGAATACAACGAGAGCTGCTAAGCAGTAATTTTTGCTAGTACATTTGTAAAGTTTTCGTTTTCGTCTATGTAGGCAACATTCTTGGTGATCATTCTACACCGTCATCATTTCCTGCTCCCTTGAGAAGTCAATACGCCGCTTCCGTTCCGTCGCCGTTTTCTCCCTGCCAACCTGACCGCAACGCCGGTCCCCCGGCCAGAACACAGGATTCTATTGTTAAGCGGCGTGGTGATTTGCATTCATAAGCACGGCTAATTACCGCAGAGAACATGACATATGCTCCAGAGCTCATAATAGAATAAACGACGACGACGACGACGGTCGAACAGAAGACGGACAGTGCGCTTCCTCTCGAAGAACGGCTGCCTAGGCTAATTAGAAGGAGGACTGAGGAAGAATCACGTTTAGTTACAAACGAACAGGGCACAACTTCGTCAAGGTCTCAGTCATCTCTAAGACGAGGATGTGCTCCCGTAGATGAGAGGGCTGAAGGCTTGTCTCGACGCCATGGAGACAACTTGAAAGCGATTACCGTCGTGCTTTATCATGTAATCTTTGTTTAAGGGAGTCATATTTATTCAGTGCATGAAGCGCAGTCGAGTTGGTGCCGGCTCCAATCGATACCAGGTTCCTGGTTCGGATTTTCCGCCCAGACCAACCAACCCTTCCATCCTTTCGGAGTCTGTAAATTGGTTACAGACTTGTCTGGGAAGACAAAATCGCCGACGTGCTCATCGACTGTTCACCGCAAATCACGGTGTAGGCCAAATACGCATTCAAACCTTCTCTGCTACACCCCATGGAAGCAGAATGCATGGCGTATCGCAAACAAGGCTGAATGACGCCGCCATTTATCCTTTTATCCTTATCCAAGTTAATCAGTTCGCAATCCAATTTCTATAAATAATTCCTATTAGACGATCAGAGACGCTGTCGCATGAGCCAAGTCGTCGAAAATTAGGTGGATCGGCCACGTAATATGCATCGCAGAGACCTCCTGGACGAGAGCCGTCACCGAGTAGATTCAGCGGGATGTCAGAAGAACACCAAGACGGCCATCAACGCCATGATCGAACTTCTTCGTGAAAGCCCTGAACGAACGATATGACGCCTTTCGTGTCCCTTGAGTGGGGAGGATCCATTGGAGCACTCTGGCACGCGACAGGGACGAAAAGAACGCTGTTGGCGCTCGCGCGAGCAAATCTATGATCAGCGAGACGACAGGTGATGCAGGTGAATTCCTATAACTTTCGCAAGGCGACCAGTGATCCACGGAGCCACTTCGATGGTCCATGTCTGACACGTAACGGTATGGCAGTACAAGGAACGGACTCGATTAGAAAAGACCATGCATCCAAGAGTTTGTATTAATTCTTGATGCTTTTAGTTACCAACACCTATACCCTTGAACTACAAGAACAATTCTGGGGAAACTCCACTTCATTTTCTAGCAAGTGGTTTTTCCGTGATTTTCTCTAGGTCATGCATTTCACAAATCAACGTCAGAAAAAAACCGATGAGCTTCACAGCTTTCGTCTCGCATAGGTTGCAACAGAAGCTGGATGGCTTGGACATCTTAAAGTCCACTTCGCTCTTCGTTATCTTTTTTGGGAAAAATACTTCTAGCGCACATAAAATTGCCTTCAGATTCTATTCAAATTGCCGTGCTTTACCGAGTTAGAAGAAGACTTGGTTTATACACCCACTTCAAACGGTTAAAGCTTTCTGTAGAAGATTTCTGCTTCGCTTCTCATGTTGCATAGTTTACTATCGAATTCATGTCTATGGATATTTATTTAGTTACGAATTTTTATATTTATATGCTCAATCCTTAGCATATACTGAAATTCGAACAATACAGAGAGACTTCCGCTCCCTAATATGTGGAAAATGGATGGACTTATCCGGGATCGACTTCCATAAATCATCACCGGCATCGTAAGTTCTGATGATACGAGGCTAGTTCAAGCTGTTTGCCAAGATCGGTAGCAGATTTATTCCGACTTACGCTTCGGCGCTATAGCCTTCTTCAGGCCCTTTTGCATTTGGCAATGCCCACTAGTCATCCTAGCTGGAGATACCTATCTGACACCTATCTCCAGCTAGGAGTGACTAGTAGACGTTCTCGCCTTCCACTGAAAAATGCTCCGAACATAGCGCTGAGTGGGCTACTACTGTACACCTTCTGTTCAAGTTCTAAGGAAACTGCTTAGAAGTATAATTGTGAAGAAGTGACTACTCACGGTGGCACTTCTTCTTGTCATCGCCCAGACGATAGCCATGCTTGCACTTGCACCTGTAGAATCTGCCGAGCTTCTCTTCACAGACGTGGTCGCAACCGCCGTTGTCCGCGGCGCAGCTGTTTGCATCTGAATAAGCTAAGGATTACTTGAGTGGTACAGAACTACTTGAGCGAATTACTTGAGCGATCTAGAAGAGCCGAACTTTTGGAACAATGGTTCATTCAGCGCGGTCAAAGCAGGGATTGCCTCAATCTGGGTTGCGTTTCAGTCGGTCGGAATGTGTGGTTATGGGGGTATAAAGCGCTGTTATCTTTTTCGGCATTGTTTAGGTATTGGATATTAAGCTTGTGGGCGCGTGTAGCGCAGTCTGAGAAGGCGTCGGCTGTCGCGTGCACACGATACCAGGTTCCTGGTTCGGATTTCCCGCCCAGGCTAACCAAGCCTTCCATCCCTCCGGGGTCGGTGAATTGGTATCAGACTTGTCTGGGAAGGATAAAGCGCTGACCTGTTAATCGGCTGGCCACCGCTAGTGATTGCATGGCCAAATACGCATTCAAATCGCCTCCACAACATCCCGTAGAAGTAGAATGCGTCCCAAAAGGGATTGAGTAACGCCGTCCTTCATCTTTTATCCTTTTATATTAAGCTTAATACTTTCGCATAAAGCAAACCTTTGAAAGAGCAACAGCGATACAAAAATCGGTACTAGTCCTTTATGCGACCAACATGTGGAGGGATGGACGCGCCGGACAAATCAGGCCGCATTAGACGGATTTCCCATCCAGATTTACGCTTCTGGTTGTGGCTGGCTAGCGCATTACCGCCTCCGCAGTCCACATTAACGTCTAGTATGTAATAGTCACCGAAATGGATATACAGAGGACTTGTGATTTAACTACTACGAAATCAGAACGACATGCAGCCCTAGGAGAAGGGCCTAACCTTCATCAAAAACGCGAGAGACAGTGTTCAGTGCTCGTATGTACCCGTACCCCATTAAAGGAGAGTGCGTAGCTCATCCCGCAAAGGGATTGACTAGTCTCGACCTTCATTCTTTATGTTCGTTTCCATTCAGTGCCTCAGTTTCACCTTCCCTAAAACTCCCGTTGTGGTCTTGCTGTAAACTATAGCGGATACCAATGAGGTGCGTCGGTGATTCACCCACGAAACGGGCGCCTTTACAATTGTGAAGGAGCTGCCTATCTCCGCAGCCTATTATGTGAGCATGACGATGTTACCGAGCCTATGCGTCAAAAGCGATGATGCTGAGGCAAGCAGGATGCGGCTTAGAAATCATCGCTGATGTCCTTAATACTAATCAGTGTATTTAAAAGACTTAGAAATATGCACGAGCTGTGGTAATGATAGGGGCGCATGTAGCTCAGTCAGAGGCGTGCACCCGATACCAGGCTCCTTATTCGGATTTCTGGCACAGGCCAACCAGGCCTTCCATCCCCCGCCCCCCCCCCCCCCCCTCCCGGGATCGACGAATTGATACCGGACTTGTCTGGGAAGGACAGAGCGCTGACTTGTTTATCGCTGACCACCGCAAGTCATTGTATGATCGAATACGCATTTAAATGGTCTCCTGACATCCCGCTGAAGTAGATGAGCGGCGCATTTCAGAAGGGATTGAGAAACGCCGTCCTTTGTTCTTATGCTTATCCTCATGCTAATACATGAAAATTAATCACGATCAATCGTTTTAGGAGAAGTACTCCATGTCACGGCAAATAAATCCAAAAAGGAGTGCGCCACGCAGGTCTCGTAAATAAGCTCTTAACAAAGCATTTTACTCTACAGGACCCAGATGCTGCACAATTGATAGACGACAAAGACAGAGAAAGCTGTTTTGCTTGGATGAAGGATGAGATTCGAAAAAATTCGAGATATAAACGCACAAAATGCGGGTGACATAAGGGTGACCTAGCATAAAGCCTTATTGGATGCATTAATTGACTGTATCATGAAGGGAGGGCGAGTGGAGCGCAGTCCGAGGAGGCGCCGACTGTCGCCTGCACCCGGTACCAGGCTCGTGGTTCGGATTTCCCGCCCAGGCCAACCAAGCCTTCCATCCCTCCGGGTTCGGTGAATTGGTGCCAGACTTGTCTGGGAAGGAAAAAGCGATGACTTGTTCATCGGCTGGCCACCGCAAGTCATTGTATGGCCAAATACGCATTCATGTCGCCTCCACGACATCCCGTAGAAGTAGAATGCGTTGGCACATCCTAAAGGGGATTGAATAAGGCCGTCCTTTATCCTTTTTATACTTATCATGACAGGAAGTTTCAAGACAACGCGTGCCCTTCTTCAATTTCTTCAGTATACGGAACGGCCCTCGAAGGTCACCGCCAGGTAATGTACGGTCTTTTACCATTATTTTACGCAATTGTTAGCGGTTACTACTCCGCTATGCCCATTCTACTTCACTCCTGTTCATGCCCTTCGAAGCTCGCACTTCCTCAAAACCAAGGAATAATCCTCATCCTCCTTCTTCCCAGTGAGAGAAAAAGCCGTAGCTTGGTTAAGATTTATCAAACGACCCATTTGAAGATTTTTTACGCAGTTAAGGAATAAGAAGCGTATGCTCCTTCTGCTTCCAGTGCGCTCAAGGGCTAACACCCCTGTTCAAGCACATGTATGTGGAAAGAGACACGAAGTGTTCGCTACAGTATTTGCTCCCCACTGTTCTCGAGTTACCACTCGCTGAGAGAGAACTGACGATGAATCGAACGGGTCAAGCACTTGCTAAATCCGCCAATGCGCAAACACCACGACCAGGTGCTGATACAGTTCGTCTTGAATGCGAAGGAAGTAAGTCTAATAACTAAAGACTGGGTTTCGAAGAGTGGATATGAGATGGAATAAATCGAGACCATGGAAGAGAAGTTAAAAGAAAAATCAGTTTTACGAACTACGCGGCCTTCATGGCATCCATTGCTTTGGAATTATAACCCTGTATTTAAGCTGTTAGGTAGCAGTTGTGTGTGCAAGTGGACAACGCCATGGGTTTCTCAAGATAGAACTTCTTAGAACGTCAGCTAATTGAAATACTTCTGTGCCAACACTGAAAGGATTATCGAAGCGATCAAGATGTTAGTGGTTGTATATTGTATAGGAGTTCAATTATGCATTGAGAATTATAAGGATCACATACAGTAACTCATGGATGGGCTCCTAGTAGAACAGTCGGAGGAAACGGAGGCTGACGCTTGCGTCTCACTCCAAAGTTCTTAGTTCAGGTCCGTGCAGGGTAACCAAGTCTTCCATCTCTTCGGGGTCGGTGAATTCATTCCAAGGTTATCTAGAGTGGGTTCTACACTAAAATGTTCACCTGCAGGCCACTAGAAGCAATTACATATTCCAAATTTGCATTCAAGTTGCCTCAACGATGTCCTGCAGAAGTAGAATGCGTGGCGTCTCCCACAAGAAGACCAAATTGCGCTGACCTCTATTCTTCATTCTTTTCCTAATGTACAGATGAGCAGGAAGCCGGTGTATCTTGTAGGGTGCGCTCGGTCTCGAACAAAGCACAAACAAATCTTAAGTCGCACTCAAGTCATCTGAGGCGTCCATACCGCTTCTACTTGAGGGTGAATGGTGAATGTGAGACTTGTGATGAGTAGTATGTACACAGCTCTCCCTCACCTGTCCACCTAAGTCCTTTTAAGGTCCAGACATCAAGGTGTTTATGTATTTGCATGTAGTAAAAGGATAAGGATAAGGGACGGCGTTACTCAATCCCTTTTGAGATGCTATGTAGTGGAAGCGATTTGAATGCTTATTTGGCCATACAATGCCTTGCGGTGGCCAGCCGATGAACAAGTCAGTGCTTTATCCTTCCCATCTGGTACCAATTCACCGACCCCGGAGGGATGGAAGGCTTGGTTGGCCTGGGCGAGAAATCCGAACCAGGAACCTGGTATCGGGTGCAGCCGAAAGTCGCGCCTCCTCCGACTACGCTATACGTGCTCTTTGTATGCAATACCTGATAGATTCTCCCCTAGAAGCATTTTCCCCCTTACCGATAGCCAAAGTATTGTTCTGTTGATCGTTTCTAGGGCTGGTATAATAAATTTGTAATTTCTAACAAGCATACAATCTTCATTCAAAAGAACTAACGGAAACAGAATGCGTGGCATATCCTAAACGTGGACTAATTCAAGCCGACTTTTGTTCCTCACCATTAATTCTAGCACTTCGTCTTCGATCCAGCTAAACGCTTTGATCGTTTACCGATTTCAGTTTAGACGATGTATGTCACCATTACTCGAATCGTTTTTGGGTTGCGCAACGTACTTCATCTCATGGTCAGTGGTTGAAGGATACATTGGACTTGCGCGTGACTACCCATGAAGAAGCCAGAGCTTTTTCGTCTTCAGAGGTGGCCGTCAGCAGTGAGGTACCCAGACGGACAAAAAACGATCTTGGCGAAACCGAACCTAAATCGATCTAAGGAGCGCGAAGGGTTCGCGTTTCTTAACTATTACACCACGCGGATTCGCAACAGTTCCAACCTCCGCAACAATTCTTCAAAATTAAAACAATTGAGAAAAACATCATTGCTAGAAAAGAAACGAGCAGTTCGCAACAAATTCGTACTTTGCCAGCATGACAGCTAACTTTCAAATTTTCTCTGCACACGTGACCACTTTCCATGATATTTATCATGCCGCGGAAGTTCTGCGACGTCCGAAATGCCCATTGCTCACATGCGGTTATGCAATCGCACTCACCAACGCATTTTCTGCCTCCCGAATTGACCTGCATTCCAGGTGGGCATTCACATCGATGTCCACCTGGTGAGTTCACACAGCGATGCGAGCAGCCTCCATTCAACACCGCACATTCGTCGATATCTGCAAACAAAGCAGTAGAGTGCAGTGATAGAATGCCTTCCCACCTAAGGTTATGAACCGGTAGAACACATGGCATTTCAGCCATTATGAGGTTCCTTATAGCATTTTCAAATTGGAAATTTTCTGTGAAATAACACTGTGGAAACCCCAAATTTCGAGTAAAGAAAAAACGAATTCTCTTGCTGACCTTTGCAATGCTTTCCGTTTTCTTCCAATTCGAAGCCGGTCCAACATCGACAGTAGAACGTTCCAATCGTGTTCACACAGTCATGATGGCAGCCTCCGTTATCGACTATGCATTCGTTGATGTCTGGAAAGGTATTCACATAAGTTAAGCGCAAATGTCCGGTCCGATTTCTAAACCATTCGTTAAAAGGGGACTAAGAAAGACGTCTTCATTCAGACTGCATCAAAGACCTTGAATAACACGATATTACCTATGCCATACAATACAAAACGCAGAAATATGCTCTAAATCACTTTCGCCGTGGTTTTCCAACGCTTTTTAATGTTTTCAAGCAATTTTTCTCACTTATTCGACTAACAGATTGCACTCACCATATTGGCATTTGGCGCCGGTGAATCCTGGAGCACATTCGCAGATGTCTTCCGTTCCGTTACGAAATGGAATGCACGTGCCTCCATTGTGGCACAGGTCTGCGGTACAGTTCGCTGAAGCACATTTTAAATTAATTTTTGGAGAGAAGCTTATTATACAACAAAGAGAGGATAAAGGACAAAGCGTAATTAATCCGCAGATGCCACCATATGAAGAACTCAATGTTTTATCCTCTACAGACCAGTCTTGTTCAGTTTGGTGGCCCCGTAGCTGGGTGGAGGCTTCGCTAGCCTGAGCGAGACCCGATGCTCAAATCAACACTGGAACGCTCGAGAGCTGGCGCGTCTTTCAATTGCGCTGCATCGCCTATCTAATGGTAAACAACTATTAAGTCAAGTAAACAGTTGAAATGAGACCAAATTAAGATACAGAGGCAAAACGAATATTGTACCCAAATAATAATATAACTTATTGTTAGTAATTTTTTCAACAGCCATATAATTAATAAGGGGACCCCATAAACTTCCTCAAAGATTCTCAAGGAGATATATGGTCTTGTAGGGTATCGGACCAGAGGATCACAGAACGTTTTTGCTACGGGTCGCTGGGTTGTCCGAAAATGGCAAAAAATGGTGCCGCTTCAGGGCGGGCTGATAGGGCAAAAGTGACATCTGGAATGGCCCTGTCGTGCTCTGAACTTAATGGAGCCCAAATTGTAGTGTGATTATAGTAATATATGATTTACATTTGAATTTATCAGACGTTAAAAAACAGCGCAAATGAATGAATGCCTTTTCGAAATTTCTTGTATTTTTGAGACAATTCCCCAAAGACACTACCATATGCTTAAAATTGTGGCTGGAACGTTGCTGAAGTTGCCTTATTTTTATTATTTCAGTGCTTACAGTAAAACGTCCGACAATGCTTATCGTAGAGGCAATAGTCGCTGAGAAAGTTTAAAATACCACAATTATAAGGCCTTTACAGTATCAAGTGGAAGTTCAGTGCATGGGGCACCGGCATCCTTTTCTTCTAACCCCTTATTTATTTATTTATTTATTTATTGGACGCATATATTATATATGCATGTAAGAGAACAACAATAAACAACGGCGGAACAACATTCAGTGACTCACAATAGAGCAAAACACAATAGCTGTTAAATACAATAAGAAGTGAAAAGAAAAGAAACTGAGCAAGGAGGAAGGAGACTAAGGAGAGAGACTGGAGCTATTGGAGCTATTGAGCACCATGCGGGAAACAAGATTTTTAAACGACGTGAGTTTTAAACGTAGTCCGTCCCTTTGTCAAGAGTGGGTTGAGCAGGGAGACAACCCTCTGAGAAGAGAACTGCGACCGAAGTCTAGTTTCTGCTAGCGACCGTCTAACCAGGATACTATCTCAACGGTAGGTCGGAACGGCGCAAGTGTTGTAAATGGGCAGAACCCCCTCTCCCTGGGAAGTAACAAACTGCAGGTATCTCGACCCCAATACAACTCTGCGCAAATTTAGGTTGGCGCAATGTTGATTCACGTGCTCCACAGCTGACGGGCGCGCGCGGGATGAGGACTCGTATCGCGACTCAGCGCAGTGCACAGGTGGCGTAGTAGGGAAGAGCTCGGGCTCGTGAGAGAGGGGTCGGGGGATCGGATCCCGCAGACTGTGTTTCTTTTGCATTTTTGCAAAATCCATGTTTATCATATAGCTAATCCAGCTAGGGGCGTTATAGTGTGTTATAGAGCATGTTTACATATAACATGTGCTTCAAACTCCAGATTAGCTAAAATGTTCACTTTTGTGTGTTACTTATTTTAAGCCTATTTTGCGTGAAGCTGTAATTATGTAACGATAGATATTTTGTGGCACCAGTTGAAAGTTCCGACTCCACCAACAAGACTTCGGTCAAAAAAATTTTTGCTGAAACTTCATCTAGGGGGTTATTTGGGGTGCTGATCACGAATCTGACATCCATTTTTCACGATTCGGTCGGAAGCCACCCATATACCGTTAACAAGGATGGTCCAGGCAGGGTCACCGATTTCGCTGAAACTTCGTCTAGGGGTTGATATTTGGTGTTTTGATCACGAATCTGACATCCGTTTTTCACGATTCTGTCTCTACCTGCCGTCACCGGCAGAAACTTCAGGAATGTAGACCTGTGCCTTCCTGTATTTATATTATCCAGCCGAATCGTGAAGAATGGATATCAGATTCGTGATCAGCACCCCAAATAACCCCCTAGACGAAGTTTCAGCGAAATCGGTAGCTCTGCCTGGACCACCCTTGTTAACGGTACGGGTGACCTCCGACGGAATCGTGAAGAGCGGAGATCAGATTCGTGATCAGCACCCTAAATCCAAATTCCCCCCCCCCCCGCCCTAAACGAAGTTTCAGCGAAATCGGTAGCTTTGCCTGGACCACCCTTGTTAACGGTACGGGTGACCTCCGACGGAATCGTGAAGAACGGATATCAGATTCGTGATCAGCACCCCAAGTAACCCCCCCCCCCCTAAACGAAGTTTCAGCGAAATTGGTGACCCTGCTTGGACCACCATTGTTAACGTTATGGGTGGCCTCCGACGGAATCGTGAAGAGCGGATATCAGATTCGTGATCAGCACCCTAAATCCAAATTCCCCCCCCCCCCCCCCGCCCTAAACGAAGTTTCAGCGAAATCGGTGACCCTGCCTGGACCACCAAATTAACGGTATGGGTGGTATGTTATATGTAAACATGCTCTATAACACACTATAATACCCCTAGGTGGATTACCTATATGACAAACATAGATTTTGCAAAAGTGCAAAAGGAACGCAGTCTGCGGGATCTAAACCCCCGACCCCTCGCTCACGAGCCCAAGCGCTTCTCTACTACGCCACCAGTGCACTGCGCTAAGACGCGATACTAGCCCTCATCCCGCGCGCGCCCGTCAGCTGTGGAGCACGTGAATCAACAGGGCGCCAACAGGTGACTTCGTCGCCCCTAACTTTGCGCAGAGTTGTATTGGGGTCAGTTTGTTACTTCTCAGGGAGAGGCGGTTCTGCCCATGTACAATACTTGCGCCGTTCCGACCTACCGTTGAGATAGTATCCTGGTAAGTTTGCACTGACCCTCTCTTGTGCGGGAGTTAGCAAATTGAAAGAAATTGTGAAGCGTAACTGTGGTCAAGCCCGTGATGATTTTGTATGCTAGGATCAAATCATTTCTCACCCGTCTACTATAGAGACTGGGCAAATTAAATAACTTACTTCTTTGGGTGTCATTAGGTATGAAACGGTAATCAATTCCACTGCACCGCAAGACAAGCTTCCTAGTAAAGTTGTTTTGAACACGTTCAAGTAATCGAATATCCTTTTTCAACTGAGGGCAAAAAACTGAAGCTCCACTTTCAACAATGGGACGGATATAGGTTTTGTAAGCCCTAATGAGCGTAGCGGAATCAAGTGTCTTAAGCGCCTTAAAGAGGTCAAACGTGCGTGACATCGCCTTGGAGAAAATATGTCTGAGGTGAGGAAGGAAGGACAGCTTGTTGTCATAGAAGAACCCTTGATCACGAACCTGATCAACAACTTCCAATTCGGTATCACCAATGGAATACGAGGCAGAAGGGATTGGTTGGCCCAGACAAAGAACCTTTGTCTTATGAGGTGAAAGGGGTAACCCATTAAGCGATGACCAGGCGAGGACACAGTTAACTGTGTCGTACGAGATTCCATTAACAACATTATCCCGAGCGCTCTGAATCTCAACAGCAGAAGAGACCGATCGTTCGTATTTCGTAGGAATGAGAGAATGAGAGCGGGAAAGAGTGAAATCCTCACCAAGTACCTGAAGGTGGGCGCATCTGACAACGAGTGTCACCTCCAACTTTGTAACGTAGAGCCCCAACCACCTTCGCTTTCTTTCACCTTCTACTGCTATTGGTCAAGGACAGACAGACACCCAGTATATGGAAACAAACACAAGGCCTGCATCCATGACTATTAATACTGAATCTGAAACGAGGATTTTTTGCGAACCGAACTAAAAACGACTCGCTCTATGACTATGTGTTCGACTCACTGCCGGCGAAGGATTAATCGGCGCTAACCAACCCTTTTATTGGTCGCGCCACGCACTCTACTTACGTTTCGCCTCGGCAACCTAATTGTAAATGCGTATTTGCCCTACACTATGATTGCAGTGCCCAGTGACAACCAAGTCAGTGCTGCATCCTTCTCAGACAAATCGATACAGATCACAGGACCGCAGGAGAGATTAAAGGTTTAGTTAGACTGGGCTGACGACATCGTGCTCATAACACCTTGCATTAGCCCAGGCGAGCGAATGCTGGACGACTTCGATGTTGAACTACAGTTTAATCTTACGAGGACGATGTTCATAAGAAACGGACGAATTTCTGATGCCCCGTTCTCGCTCAATGGAATGAACATTCCCGAATGCTCCAGCTATGTGTATCTGGGTCGCGAAGTCAGCATGGCCAACGACCTAATGTCCGAGCTGAGCAGGGGAAAACGAGCGGCACGGAGAGCTTTCAAGAGAATGACGTGCAGGCTGTTGCGTGCACTCTAATCGTAAGTTAGCGCTACTGGTTCGAGTTCCGCCAAAGGCCAGCTTAGAGAGTTAGGAAAAACAGTAATTCATTCATCAGCTTGCCAGCGAAAGTCACTGAATAGAGCAAATACGCACTCTAACTGCTTCCGCGAAATTTCGCAGGAGTGTGGAATAGTTCATTAACTGCAGAAATGAAGCAGGTGAAATAGTCATGAAAGCTTTGAATGAAAAATTATAAAAGTCTTCGCAACATTTTTTGACTACTACTGAGGAACTGCAGCAGCTTTGACTCGGGAATACTCTCTTTCCTTATCCAAGAACTCTAGAACTACTTATAAATAATTGAATAACACTTCCTGCAAAACCACATTAATTTAAATTTCAATGGTCCCTTCCATATAAGTGTGACCATTTCTGAGCAGTTCGTAAGCTCTTACGGCAGCGCGATTACGCGACTTGTGTGTCAATTGCCGGTGCAAACACACACGACTCTCGTCTGACATCAGACATATTATGGCGCGTTCCGAGCGACAATACCCCCGCTCAGTTTCCGGGTGCTCAAGAGCTCAGAACTCCGCGTTGCAACGACCTATTGGGAGGGAAGATGCCTCTGACCGGACTTAAGATACCTCGGAGTCAATGGATGCTGGTAAAAGTCCTAATGCCAGATGCAGACCAGGATCCGGGGCTTGAGTTCCATCTTGACATTCTCAACGTGCGCGTGTGCGCTTCTTCAGAAGGTCCTGATCTTCCAGTAACATTTAACTTTCTCTCGTACGAACAATGGATTGGGACACACCTTCCGATGCTGTCCACATTCACGACATGCACTTTACAATAGATGCGCCTTGGTTTGGTTCACGCTCAGCCCTAGTTCCAGGAAATGGCACGAAATTAGCAAGAAAGGCTATCAACTCACGGTGAGCTATTGCGATTGCTATTTTGACAGTTTGTAGAACCGTGTGAGCGGCGTCCAGAATTAGAGTTAGTTTATGTTGAACGCTTCCTTAGGACCTGAGAAAGAGGTGTGAAAACGTGTACGCAACACTCATCAACCCCAGTGACACCCCAGATGTGCCTTGGTGGCGCAGATGATAGGAGTGTCGCCTTATAGAAGAAGCACACCCGCGAGCTTTTGAGTTCGAGTCCGCGTACTGCCAGTGTTTTTGCACATATTAGTATGTTGTTACTACGCTTTCTCATGATCACAGGAGTCAATTTTAGGTCATCAATGCTTACAACAAACCAAATCTGTCTATTTGCGCCTGCACATGTGCTGGTTTTTCAACGACGCCTATCTCCACCATATAATTTCTTTGGAAATAATGGATCTTATTGCTCTTCCCTTTTAGTCGACAGGTATGGTACAAATCTATGAAACAAGTAAAACACAAGCGTTTATCACACCAGCAGCATCTTACAATACAGGTCTAAAATTGACTACTGTGACCTTGAGAAAGCGTTCAGCAAAAGCATCTGAATTTGAATTCCGCTCATACGGCCCTACATCCTGTCAAAGCAGCATCGCAAAAGCTCACCATGAGTTGGGAACCTTTTCTTGTAAGGAATCCATTAAGGTACGTGTCGCGAATGTAGGCAGCATCGGGAAGTGTGAGCGCACCAGCCATTCGCAGCCAATTACAGCAACGACCGAACAAGCACCAGCCAATCAGGGTATCACTTTACACGCCTAATAACCATTCGATGCGACTTGATTGGCAGGCGGGTTCCTGCCTTCCACTGCTGCCCACGTTCGTATCAAGTACCGCCATTAATTACGCGGAAAATCAGGAGCACGGCACACCCCGATAGTCATCCACACTGTGCCGCTTTTCAATGAATTGTTTCTCCAGAACTAATCGGGAGGTTGTCGACTTGAAAGGGTCTTCTCGAAAGCCACGAAGAGACCGGATAATCCCGCGATCCTCTTCATCGTCGAACAACGACCTCATCGCGTTTTTCCGCCGTCCGCGCGTTACGAGCGCGCCAGATCATAACGTGTACCGCCGGCCGCGAGACTTCTCAAAGGCACCGCGTCACTCTTTACGACGTGCATGCATGACATACGACATTTGGTAGCAGAACGATACGCGCCCATAGGTCAGCGCTATGGACTGCGCTGCGATGTCGTTGGAAGACAAAGAAACCCCGAGTAATTACTGACCAGGAGCTGCTGATGCACTACAGGATTTTTGTGCGACTTTTGGAAATATTTACCAACGTCCAGAAAATCTCTTTAAATCTCTAAAGAGCGCTTATTCATATAGTTGATAAAGGATGGATGAGGATAAAGGACGGTGTTACTCGATCCCTTTTGGGATACGCCACGCATTCTACTTCTACGCGATACCGTGGAAGCGATTTCAATGCGTAGTTATTAGTCTTTTAAATGACTTGCGGTGGCCAGCCGATGAACAAGTCAGCGCATTATCGTTCCCAAACACGCCTGGTACCAATTCACCTAACCAGAGGGACTGCTTGGCCCTGGCGGGAAATCTGAACCATCAACCTGGTATCGGGTGCAAGCGACAGTCGCCACAACCTCCGAATGCGCTACCCACATAGTTGATAAATATGGTAAAATTTGGAAGGGATTTAATTTAAGTTATATTTCCTCAAAATTCACATATAATTTTTTTCAGAACATCGGCAGTTGATTCAACACCGCCGATTAAATTTCGGTTTTGGAAAAAATCACATTTAATTCTCAGCTTGATTGTTGTTTTGCTTTGCCTTTCACATTTTGTTTCGTTTTTTTCTCCTTTTCTTCGTTCAAGTGCTTTTATTCACAGTATTAGGTTTTTTTGACTTTTTGTTGCCTGGTATCACTCACTGTTTTAGCGCACATCATTGTGCATGAATGAATAAATAAATAAATAAATAAATAAATAAATAAATAAATAAATAAATAATTCATTCACTTATGTGTAGATCAATATGGCCCAGCCACCTTACTTCAGAATTTGCTTGATGCAAAAATTTTATAGAATTTATGAACAAGTTGATCTCATGAAAGGCGTGTATGTTGGAGAATCCCCGAACTCAGAATTGAAACTAATGTTTGGGATCACAGTTGGTGGTGCTTTTTAAGAAATTTTAACTGGTGTTTTTTGAAAAATTCTTAGAGTTTTAGGTGTGATTCATTCAAATTAAGAAAAATCACGAGCAAGTTGATTTCACGAAGGGTTCATTATGCTAGAAAATCCCCGAATTCAGAATTGAAACTGATGGGATTATACATAGTTGTGCTTTAGGTAAATTTTATTGAACTGTAAACTCGATATCGAAAAATGTTGTACGATTGAATGAAATTTTTTTTCGACGTCGAAACATTTCGAGCAAATGAGCGGACGAATTTTTTTTCATCAAATTTTTTCGAGTGCACCAAAATCGAATGAGCTCTAATTTTCGTTTATTCGAATAATCGAATAGGTGTTGTTCGAATCTGGTTCTGTGATAGAAATTTGACGCTTATTCGATATTTGAATAAAACTATTTGATTTTCCAACCATTTTATTCAAATAACTCTTTCGGTATTCGAATTCGAAAGAATATTCGAAATTACAAAAATATCGAATATTCGACTTTTGGAATGTTTCTTTTTCTTGTTAGAACATATTCGTTCAAGTACAACTGCAATGGGATTGTGTTATGTCATTTTATCACAGTCCTTTAACCCAAGTAGCTGTGACTCAGGTTTCCTTCCGTTCAACTGGACATTCATTCAATAGATCGGTCAGAAAGACTTGAGCCGATTTCGTGAAGGCCCAGAACTTTTTACTCTTGATCAGCCTTTACCATGCGGTAGTTGTAGGTCGTTTTCGAAGCTTTCTGTGATGCGTATCTATAGCGACGTTGCCTTCCACAGCAGTGATTATGAGGCCAATTCCAGAAGCCTACCTTCAAGCCATCATCTTGTCTAAGTGACGTCTAAGCACGGGAGCTGTTTGAAACATCAACAGGCATTGGTAGAGTGTGTCACGGAAGTACTAGTCAAGCGCCGCTTCGCTCGCTTCAGAGGAGGAAACACGGACTTAAAAAGTGAGACCTCTATTGGTACAGAGAAAAATTCCATCGTTCTTGACGCTACCGTAGGTTAGCACCCACAGTCTCTTCAAGTGTACTTTCCCGGAACGGAATAATAGTCCCCTGGGAACAGTCTCAGGAAAACTATGCCTTTCTAAAGTCCGCAAGCTATCAGTGACCTGAGCCGACTTCGCGTAGTTAAGTGCAACTGGAAGGACATACTACGCTATCTAGCCAGAAAGAAATCGGAATATTCTTCTTACTCCGATATCCCATCAAACCGTGAGCTCAGAAGTCCCGCAACTGCCACCGAACAGGTCTCATCTGCGTCGGCGGTCCCTGCTGACGTATGCAGCGATAATTGTTCCGATCCGTCGCTGGTCAGCGAGACGACCGACGAGTTATGAATGATAGATGACCGGCTACAAAGTACCTCACGCACACACACCCCCACCGACACTCATTCCCTCCCCATTGTCACCGTAATCCCGAGGGGCACCGGTAATGTGACAACAAACAGCGCACAGGTGTGCTTATACGGGCGTGAATGGGTGGGTGATGGCGGCGATTTACGAGCAGCGAGAAATCGCCCGCTAAGCTGGCAGTTTGTGGATAGCTCGAGAAAAAACTACCATACGACCGCAAGGTAAGTTGACAAAATTAGCAACATCTGAGCAGATTCTATAGCGGAATGTGGGTAAAGAAAAGAAAATTCACCTCGTTGGCATCCTTCCATACCGGGCAGATGTACCCATCCTGGACAGCAGTCGGCAACCGTATGTCGCCTTGTTCGATTTACTTTCTTGTACGTGTGAAAGTAGACCGTCCTGAAATCGCAGTTGTTAGCAGCCGTAAGGTAAAGCACATGCCAAACATTGTTGTTCTTGCGAGTATCTGGAGAAAGGCTTGCCTTAAGACCACCCGAATCCTTACCTAAAATTTTTTGACCTAAATTTTTGCACTGAAGAACGCAAGTGTATGTAAAATATTAAGGATAAGGATAAAGGGCGGCGTTACTCAATCTCTTTTGGAATGCGCCACGCATTCTACTTCCACGGGATGTCGTGGAGGCGATTTGAATGCGTATTTGGCCATACAATGACTTGCGGTGGCCAGCCGATGAACAATTCAGCGCTTTGTCCTTCCCAGACAAGTCTGGTAACAATTCACCGACACCGGAGGGATGGAGGGCTTGGTTGATCTGGGCGGGAAATCCGAACCAGAAACCTGGTATCAGACGCAGGCGACAGTCGGCGCCTCCTCCGACTGCGCTACACGCGCCCTATGTAAAATATTATTCGGTAATAATTTACCAAGGTTCGCAGTTCTAATGAACTTATGTTGACTATAAAAAACAGTTAGAACCGGTGTAGCCTACCTACAACCTAATAAGACTACCTCCCTCCCGGAATCCAAATATTCTTTCAAACGCATTGCAGCAAAACAAATCTCTGTGCGCAGATATTTCGGAGCTACTTTTGTTTGTTAGTTTTGGAGTTTGTTATATTGCGGTTTTATCTCACTCTTGTCTCATACATAGTATCTCAATAAATAAATAAAAATACTTCTTAAAGTAATTGACATATTTCCAACGTATAGATTCTATATATGTATACCGTCATACGTTTTTGTTATGCTCTACTATTAGGTTGGCAACTAATTTCGTGGACTCTCAAGAACCTTCATCAAAAGTATTTATTAACAAATAACTAATAACAATCTTTAATTAAAATAAGATCCCTCAGAACGCAGAAGTGCTTCCCATATATCAGGTAGCTGGTCTATCCCACGGCCATAGAATTATTGTGCTTTTAAGGCCAAGAATCTTTGGAGGTGCATTTTAACCCGGTCCACATTATTAAATCGTCTTCCAACCAAGAAGTACTGCACCGAACTAAAAATGTGGTAGTCACTGGGCGCAAGGTCTGGGCTGTAAGGTGGATGAGTTTGACGCTCCCAGTCAAGGTCTTCTATTTTTTGAGGCCTCCGGGTCGCTACGTTCCTTTCGTTTGGTGGTGTCGGGAAGGTATTAACTTCTGGGAACTCATCAAGAACGTTCCAGCATTAATGCTGTAATCTTCTCAACCTGGCTGTGCGCAGGCTGAACTCTGCTGGGATCGGTTCAGACAGATTTTCAGGAGCGGAATTATCTATCAGCAAGATAACGCCAGATCACACGTCAGGAATTGGGAGCTTCAAAAAATCGAAGACCTTAGCTGGGAGCGTATAACTCACCCACCTTACAGCACAGGCTGTGCGCCAAATGATTAGCACATTTATAGCACGCTGCAGCACCTCTTGGTTGGAGGACGATTTATTAATGTGGACCATGTCAGAATGCACCTCCAAGGATTCTTGGCTTCAAAAGCACAAGAGTTCTACAGCTGTGGGATGGGTCAGGTAGCTGATAAATGGGAAGCAGTCCCGCGTTCCAACAGATCTTACTTTGGTTGGAAACTGTTATTTGTTATTTGTTTATGAACACTTTTGTTGGAGGCGCTTGAGAGTCCACGAAATTAGTTGCCAACCTAATATTTTGAAATGAAACTCTAAATACCTAGGAATCTCAGGTTCCTTAATCTAATGCATGCAAAGTGGTATACCATCAACCGATGTACTCAAAGTTTTGCTAGTGTTATTAGTACTGATGTCGCACAAGACTATTTGGACGTTGCTGTTGTGTTTTTTACGTTAGCGTACTTTTAGTGCATTTTAAATAAATGAATAAATACATGGCTTAGTCGGAGGTGATGGTTGTCGCGTGCACCCGATACCAGGTTCTTGGTTCGAATTTTCCGCGCAGCCGAAGCACCCGTCCATCCCTTCGGTGTCTTTGAAATGGTACCAAGCTTGTCTGAGAATGATAGAGCGCTGACTTGTTCAGCGGCTGGCCACCGCAAACCATTACATAGCCAAATACGCATAAATCGACTCCACGACAGCAGAAATAGAATACGTGGCGCACCTCAAGACGGAATGAGTAACATTGTCCTTTGTCCTTATCCTTTAATCAATACAAAATTATATTCAGGGCTTTTACGACATATCAATGGCTTGTCGAAGTGGGAAGGACGGGTAAGTTGGGTACCCTCATTCATCTTCCCTTCGACCATTAGGAAACTCACCTCGCCGCAAATGCATCTGCTTGTAATTTGCGGTAAGTGATTGTACTTAAGAAGAACGGGCGTCTAGGCCGTTCGAATTCCTTTCAATTTGTCAGGGCTTGAAAAAACGGCACAACCCGCTGTTCAATGTCTGCTGCCCGTGCAGATGACAGTCGCAGAGATGTCGCACGGCCATAAATCAGCGCTTCGGCTGGTTTCTTACGGTCTCTGGTTTTTCCCAACAGCGAAGGAAAACCCCGCCGTTCATCCCTCGAGTCATCACCGTCCCCGGCCACGGCGTTCTCACGCATCATCGGAGCTGATCGTCTTCGTCTTCGGTGCACCGCTCGGGAGTAGGTTAATTATAAGGTGTGCAAGCTATGACGTAACGGTTCACTGACACCGAAGGTCATTACGGTCTGGGTAGAGCGCAGCTCATAGATTGCTGGGTAATTGTTGAGAAGGTGATGCTGATGGATTGTTGCAAACATAAGGGGATAAACAATGGCTTCAGCATGAAAGTGACGGTGATTATACTGTAGTGTTTGGTTGTGCACGGACGTGTCCACTGGCTCGTTACCACGATCTCTGAATAAGTCGGATGCGCCACTCAAATTTCGTCCACGATCTCCACTGGAAGTAGACTGCATGGCGCACTAGGACAAGGTCCACCTTTTAGATTTGCACCAGAAACCCAATGAGTTATGATTCAAGTCAGTTCCTTTAAGCCTGAAGTGGCTGGCACTGAGATGGCAAGCTGTCATAACAATGTCTTGTCTAATGTGGTACGTTCTGTAGCACGAAATTAAAGTCACGACGCGAGGTAGCGCAGTCAGAGGAGGCGCTGGCTGTTGTATGCATTCCGGTTCAAAGTTCGTGGTTTCGAATTTCGTCGAAGCCAGCCAAGCCCTGCATCTCTCCATGAAGGTCCGTGACTTAGATTTGTCTTTACTAGATTTCTTTAGTAGGAAAAGACACTGCTTGTCCATCGGCTGGCCACCGCAAGTCATTGTACAGACCAAATAAGCACTTCAATTGCCTCCACAATATTCCGTAGAAGAAGAATGCGTGGCTCAGAGAGGTTGAATAATGCCGAACTTTATCCATTTCCTTATTTCGCAAAAGTCCGAAGTGCTTAGAGAAGAAAAATTTCCGTATTATTTAATTCTAGCTTACAAACTGCGATGGAGTCTACGCGAGTCGATGTGGGTGTTTTGCTACGATCAAAACTCTGGCTCTAGGCTTGACTCGAACTTGCGCGCCAGGAAGTTTAGATCCTTATGCGGGAAGTCGTTCTTGAAAGAATTTCTTAAAGTTTGGAAACTTATGCAAAGCAATCGGACGATGAACCAACACAGTGATACCGTTATACCGGAAACTTCACTCGGGTATCGCTTTCTCTACTCTACTAACCCCACATCCTTCTGAATCCCCCAGTCACCTTCTCCTATGCGCCGATAAAAGAGCCTAGGAGGGGGAATTTCATGGTGTGCTATGGTGTGACGGATCAAGAACCGTCCACCAGAAGACGCTTACGACCTTGCTATAGCTGACCCTTCGGAATCAAAACGAGTTTGGAAAACTGATTCATAAGTGAAAATATTGAACAGTGAATACGTTGCGTTTTAGTTGAAACTGCAAACGCTGAGTGGCGTCTTCAACTCTTTTTTCAGCAGCACATGCCACGAGAGGTTCCTGGCTAACGGTTCAGCTTTGACAGCAGAAAATCGTACTATTTACAGCTTCGAAATTTCCGTCATTAATGAGGAGCACTACATGAGTGCATATCAAAGATTTCGACGTTTATTTCATAAGTATAGAGCTAGTAAGGGAGATATAAAAATGTTGTAATCCAACGTGGCAAAACGTTTCAGTTGCAGCGAAAATCGGGCTGTGCAAGAGAAACAGCAGACGCTACGTGGCGTCCTATCCTCTCCAGTGTAGTTGGACATCCATAGGGAGGGCAGAAAGGTACGGTGCACGGTTGAAATAGTAAATTGAATCTAATTTGGTGTAGAGAATAACGATCTCATTCAAGAGACCTACTTCGGTTCCCGAACTGAGCAGCTCCTGAACTGGCCATTGCATCCGGGTTTTCGTGTTCGCACATACTTCGTGTATCGCTCGACACATGGCTGCTTGACCGTCACGATTTCCACTTCTTCGTGAGGACACACATTCCTCCTGAAAGGTGGTGGAGTTGAAAAAACTACTGGTGGGGGAGACGGAGGTTTAATAAACTGCTTGAAACAGGAAGAAGAGTAGGATGGTCATAGAAGGAGATTTTGGGCCACTTAGGAGATTCTTTAAGGACTTTGGATCCTATGAACAAGGCGTCATGCATTGAAATCTAAAAATATTGACTACCATAACTGCCGATTCCCCGATTTCAGATCTAGAAGTTTCTGCAAAAGGGTGACTAGGCTTCCGTTCTCAAACATTCCTATTTCCTTTCAACCTTTTCTCTCTAATACTATTTCTTCCTCTTTCTTATTCCCATGTAGGCTATTATTATGATAGATTATAAGATCTGTTTTATAAGATTTTTTGATAATTTTGTTCTGTCAGTATAGCGACTTATAGTTAGATTTGAACAGTTGGCAATGGTTAGCGTTGGTTTTTATATAATGAGCAATCCCCCCCCCCGCCCCCCCCAGCCAATCAAGTTCAATACCCCCCCCCCCGGGATCGGCGAATTGGTACCAGACTTGTCTGGGAAGGATAAAGCGCTGACTTGTTCATGGGGTGGCCATCGCAAGTTATTGTTATTGTTTAGTTTAGTTTTTTTAGTTATTGCCTCCACGACATCCCGTAGAAGTAGAGTGTGGCGCATCCCTAAAGATATTAACGCCGTCCTTTTCCTTTGTTCTTTAGTAAAAGATACTTTAGCAAAAAGTGTGGACGCTATTTTTAGGACAGAGTTCTCAGGCAAATCAAATTTTAATACTAAAATCGCGATCTTTTCATGCTGCACCATATTCATCACCTAAAAGAAGTGATAAAAATGAGCTTAGGATAGTGATAAAAATCAGCTTAGCCTCTGAAGGCTACGAACAGATCGAAACGTTAGGACGCTCAATAAAACTGATCCACCTAACCTCGTTTGGCACAGCAGTATTAATAGAATGAGCTTAGGATTATACTCATTAGACCCCAATCAGAACAAAAACGACTACCTTCTCGGCAAAAATAACTCACGAAAGAAATCCTCAAGACCCTCATATCTTCCATATTGCCCAACGTCATTGACCTCGCTAAGTCCCTAGGAAATGTTTTACCGTCGGCTTAGTACGAACCCCTGTCCGACGAACCTTGCGCAACACCGGTGGCTGGATGATAAGAGTTATCAGTGGCTTCCAGAAGGTCATTAGGCATGGCGGAGCACTGTTGCACCCGTAGCACTCGTCGGCCAGTTTCTACGGAACCCATTAAAATTCCATGTGACCGCTGTGTCAACAGCGGTACCGCTACCATAATAAGATAACCATGGGAAGATGCGCGAATAATTCGCGTCGGTGGCAATTCAGTAGCGATACAGTTGGCACTGTTAGGAATGCTTTAAAAAGGTCGTCATTAAAAAGAGGTAAAAATATTGGAACGGTGGTTGGCGGTTAACTGAAATAAAGAGAAAAAGTTTTAAACAAAGACGTGCCTTTGAAAACTCAGCATGAAAACGAGAAAGGGTACAAAGAAAGTTAGAACATACATAGTTTTAGTAAAGTCAATAGACACGACAGACTAGAGTAAAGACTAGAAATTACTAAATTTACAGAGATATCCTGCTTGCGGTGTGTGGAATCAGGAATTCTTGAAAGCGAAGGAAAAGAGTTCCAGGCCTAGATAAACGATCAGAAGGAATCTCTACTTCTGATTCTCATTGAAACAGCTTTAGCGCATGTGACGTGATGGACAGACGCCTCGACCTCAAATGCATGCGGAGCTGTTTCAATGTTCGGGTACCGCTTAGACCACCCAAGGCATCAATCCCTTTGAAATTGGCCGGTAAATACGCGGCGCTTGTGTCTAAAAAAATGACACACTGGGGTTGTATTCGGCAGGCCCAGCACGTCACTGTTTAGGCTAGAGTCGCGTTCAAGCTGAATAAACGATCTTCTACTGAAGTAAAATGAATGGCGTATGACACCAAAATGTTGAGCAATTTTAACCTTTAGATTGATGCCTAATACATACTTCGGGCAGCTTCTGATTAGAAGAGGAATAGGTCGAGTTTCTTGGTTTCGTTCTTCTTCTTTTTGCTTCTGCTTGGATTTCGATTCTATTATAGTTTGTGTGAAGGACGTTCGTACCAGAGTATAAGGAGGCGCCTACTCCAGCATCCACACAGAATCAATTAATGGTTCATAGTTTGGGTCCGCCCAAGCTGGTAAAGCCTTTCATCTCCTGATGTCCATGACTTGCTCCTAGATTGGATGCGAGAGACAAATAATTTCTCCAATGGCTGATCACCACAGTGGATTGACTAGGCCATATGAGAGGAAAAAGAATGAAGCTAATTAATCCCTCATGGTATCCACATATTCTATTTCTTCTAGATGTCGAGTAGGCCATTTGAATGCATTTGGCCCAAACAATGACTTGCGGTGGCCAACCGAAGAAGAAGACAGTGTTTTGTACTTCACAATTTTGAACCCACTAGCCCAGGGGGTTGGAAAGTTGATTGGCCCAGGCGAGAAATCCGAACCAGGAAGATGGAATCGGATGCACGCGACAGCTGGCGCCTCCTCCGACTGCGCCTTGCATTTTATGAACATATCCACATTGTCTCTACGATATATGGTGGGACAAAATTCGTGGCGCATCCGCAAAAGTAATTGACATGAACGCCGATCTCTGTCCTATTTCGTCATCATTTCTGTACAGCCAAGTGCTACGACAGAGTAGGCAATGCGACAGACATTGCCTACCCTGTCGTAGCACTTAGCTCTGCAGAAAGGAAGTTTTCTGAGCGAAGTTTTTTGAAAGGGAAATTCCTGGGCGACGTAGATTCCTAGGAGTGCATGACTTCCATATGGGGTTGGTTCCAGAGATTTGACTCTAGTTGAATTTTATATTGTAAGAACCAGTAAATATTCCTGGCTTGGGATAGTGAAAGCTCTACAAGGATGGTTTGATACTGGAAAACACCAGAAACTCGCTAATAAGGAGATGTAGATGAAGAGCGTCGATGTCTGTTATTATTTAGGAGTACTCATCTCTCCGCAGTGGCCAGCAGATTCATAGAAACTTGGACTTTTAAAGAAGGATTTAAAGCCTAGTGGAGAGATCCTGAGCATCACATTCTCTTCTAAATAATGGGATTCGTCTCCATGACGTCATCGGACAGTGAATACTGTAGTCATTCCGCGACAGTAGTCACGACGCTGCTAGGACCCCATCCTTTGATTCCTCACAGTCGACTGAGCCGGTGCGGTTCATTGAACTCGGCCTTTTATCTTCACTAATGGCACTAACACCTTATGGATGTGGACGGGACAACTCCCTTACTCCATTGCGCAAATCACTCGCTTCTGAGGGTCATCAGCACGGAGGTGATACATCGTCGCATCGCCGCATCGATTATGTCTTCCACTTCATAGGACATCTGAGGACTCCCTGGATTTTAGAGAGTAATTAAGTAGCATTCTCCTTGATCCGGAAATAGACTCTTCAATCCAAGATCAGCTTCTGGTCTATAGAACACGGCTCGGTTGGCAGAATTTGAGGACGTTCCAGGCCCTCATTGCTAGGTCCAAATAAGAGCACCACCATATCACCCCCTTCAGATTCAGTGGAAGTGTTTGTTTGTCGCGGCAGTGAACGACGACACGACGACGGCACCCCTGATTCAATTGTTGATCTAGGCGGCCGTAAATTGGTTAAACACTGCCTTGATAGCCGTGATATATTGTCGTCTCAACGAGTGTATACAACCTTCAGTTTGGCGCAGCAGCATCTTAGAGCCAGTGAAGCGACCAGTGAACTTCAGTGATTTGAAATTGATCAAAGAGTACTTTTAAAAAATGCATGGACATTAAATTAAAAGCTGGTCAGAAATGTGGAGTCAAACTAAACAAAGGGAATAGTAGTTATTAAGAATGAAGTGTTTTTCACCATTCAGGATAAGCCATACGTTCAGAAAATTGGCACTAGTGGATCTTTATGTGACATGAGAAGCTATATCTGATTGGCGCCGCACTTATATGTACTCCACTGTTCTCACATCTCTCCCGTAATATGGCGCACTTGACAAGAGGGCCGGTTTCCCACGCGCGTTTAGAATCGATTTTAGGTTCGATTCGCGCTCAGGGCAGCCAATGTCTCCATCCTTTCAAAGCGCTTAACTTAATGCTGCTTGCCCGAACAGCATAGAACGCGGAATTGTCCAGCACTCGTGTTGCAGGTCAGCTGGGGAGTCAAGGACGATATCATGCAAAAGTAGAATGCACAGCGCATCCCAGAAAGAACTGATTGTGACCAATTTTTATCCACACTGTTGGCACAAGCACTCGAAATCTTGAGGATTTGTACTAAATTACCTCAGAAGGCATTATTTCAGGCTTAAAAAACTGCAACACCTCGACCATCGCTTGTCCCGTTAAACACTGATTCCCTGGTAAAGGATAGGGAGAAAGCGCAAGGACAGAGTCAGACATAATCTCTCTTTGTGGAATGCGCCACGCATTCTACTTCTACGGGATATTTTGGAAGCAATATGTAGTTGGCCTATAGCTGCGGTAAAAGGCGATAAGTATGTGAGAGTGTATGGATGTAAGCCTCGGCTGACTTGGTTGAGACCCGAACCGTCCACATAGATTTAGGGCGCATACAAGAGTTTGCGCTTCCTCCGACTGCGCTATCCACGTTCACGCATAGATGAATGAAACTTTTGGAAATAAAAAGCCGCATCGTGCACGAGTTTTTCGATGTAGCGTTTCACTTCAACACAACTTACCTTGGAGCAAGTGGTTGCGCAGCCCTAGGAGGCAAACGGCTATCGCGTGCACAACGAAACGAGGTTCTTGGTTCAGACCCCGTTCACTATAGCAAGTCTTCCATATCTCCAGAGTTAGTCATGCGCCAAACATGCATTCAACATGCCTTCTCGATGTCCCACAAAAGTAAAATATTAGGGGGGGGGCAAAAGTAATGAGACAAAATGAAAAAATCTTTATCTCTTTATAACTCAATTACAACTCAACGATGCTGAGGAATGTATTTGCCTTTAAGGGCAAGGACCTTGCTGCCATCGCTCAGCCAACTTCCTGATCCCATCCTTGCAGAACTGCTTGGGCCTGGTGTTGATCAACTGCTCGATATGGTTGTTAAGCACTGCTTGGGCTCTTGTGTCCCTTCCGACTAGGAAGTCCTGTAGGCTCAAGTAGTAGTGGTAGTCGCATGGAGAGATGTCCAGCGAATACGGTGGGTGAGGCATGTGAACGTAGCCCAGCTGGCCAAGCTTATCCGTGGTTACTTGTTCCCGATGGAGTGCTGCGTTGTCGAAGAGGAAAACCTTCTTGAAGCGCAGCGAATGAATAAGAGCGAGTCGCCGGCCCATCTCTTCTATTTCGTTCACCATGGCCTTGGAGTTCATCGTAGTGCTCTTTGGAAACCGCTTCCGGTAAACCTGGGCGCAGACCCAAAAGCTCCAAGGTGCCTCTCGCCGTGAACATCTCGCCGAACGAAGGTCGGTAACAGGTCACCAGGCCTCACCCAGACTCGCTGCTTGGCAGGGTTAAGGTAGAAGACGTACTTCTCATCTTGCGTGAATTTTGAGCCCAGACTGCTCGGGGTTGGGAATTGGGCGAGATTTGCGCGACACAGGTCGACTCGTCAGACTGGGATTTCGGCATGAGACAGGCTGGGGTTTTTGGCATGCTTCTGGAAAGGGCGGAAGTGGCAACTTCTCAGATGGGCTTCAGTAAGTAGCATACAAACATACAAATACGACAAGCACGAAACCAGACTCCAGCCACGAAAAATATGGACACGGCATGGGGTGTCTCATTACTTTTGCCCCCCCCCCCCTAATATGTGGCTGATCCCGTGACGGGATTCACGTCATTAATAACACTAACCTTCTTTCCTTTTATAACTCTTGAAGGGCGTGTATAGCGCAGGCGGAGGGGGTGCAGCCTGTGACGTGCACCCGATACCAGGTTACTGGTTCGGATTTCCCGCCCAGGCCAATCAAGCCTTCAATCCCTTCGGGGACCAGACTTGGCTGGGAAGGATGAAGCGCTGACTTGCTCATCGGCTGGCCACTGCAAGTCATTGTATGGCCAAATACGCATTCGAATCGCCTCCACGACATCCCGTAGAAGTAGAGTGCGTGGCGCATCCCAAAAAAGATTGAGTAACGCCATCCTTTATCCTTTATGTCTACCTCAATAAGTGAATACAATCGTAAAACTTTTATGAAATTTCTATTTTTCAAGAACAAAACAATGTTTAAAGACTAGTCTGGAGTGCAATAAGGCAACTTTCGAGGATCATTTCGTGACTACAGGATTTTTCTCACTGCGATACAAATTCACTTTCGGAAATGATTTTGCATCTGCAATGCCTCAGTTTTTTGCTCTAAAAAGCTCACGGCTTCAACCTACGTTGCAATAGCAGTAGGCCAGCGTACAGCTAGCATTGCGCTTACTGTAGCTCGCAGTCCCTTACTCCCATCACGGCCTGAAGACTTCTGAAATATCGCGTCGAGAGCTTCTAAAGGCCTCTCCGTCACTACGGAGCAGGTCCCACATTTGTTCTCGGAGTAGCCACCGACCAGTACAGCGCTGTCTTACTTGAAACATTGGCCCATGTGCGCTGAGTGCGATCACTAAAACCCCTGTGAGTAATGCGCAAGGCTTAAGACGCCGACGAACTGCAGCCGAAACGCGGCAAAGGAATGAGGAATCCGTGCGTCGGCATCCCAATGGGAGCAAAGATTTGCGATGATAAAGTGCGTTCGGTTCCGCTCTCCTGGGAAACATTTGGCTGGGATTTTTGCAAGTCAAAATTAGGATTGGACGGTGGAACGTCAGCTAGTTCAAGTTTTATAGTTGAATATCGGGAAGGAGTTTAACTTCTGGAATTTTCATCTGATATTGTGCGCACCATTGATTTCACTTTTGCAAGAATATTTGAGGGCACTTAAAAATTTCGTATACAATTAGTGAAGAACATCCAATCGGAAAGGATGAGTTCACCGATTATTTAACTCTAAATCGTTTGAGAAAGAGGAAATGAAGACAATCTACTCAACTCCTGAGTTGATGATATTTATTTATTTATTTATTGCGTATTGGTGTTCGCGCAATTAAGCAGCAAATCATAATCAGAAATGTGAAAATACAAGAAAAACTGAAAACAATTTGGTTAACACTGCCGTGGCTAAAAGCGTTTCTCAGAGAAAAATAACACAAAAATAAAAATAAACAATAACTGACATAAACAACAATCTTAAACTAGGTGATTTTGCCCCGCAGATTATCTTGGTTGTTCAGCGAGGAACAACTAAAGGCACTGACAAAAAGGAAACATTTTGATAGAGTCAGTAACCACATGTTTTCTCAATACTACGAATCCTGTGTTTCTTCTCCTCACACATTCTACAGTATGGCGGTTAACAAAGCGCTTATGTTTTTAGGACATTTTGAAACAAGTCGTGATGCACTGTTAATTTCTAGACGTTAAAAGAAGCACAGAACACGTTAATGTGGTCATTTAGTAACAAGTGTGTAGTAAGTATCCAGCCCATGCACAATAACAACCCAATCAATCGAGTCCAAAATGCAATAACTCAGACGGGTGCGTGGCGCAATCTTGACTGTTTGCATTTCGCAGAAATTTTGATTAACCTGTGTTTCATATGAGTCTCAAGCATCTTTAAAAGCTTCACTAGCAGAAATGTTAGACCCTTTCGAACTGAACCTGCATTTTCGCTAGCCGCAGTGTTTTTAGGTATTTGTGATTCTTCGAAAGAATCACAAATCAATCGATATGGCCATTTCATGGAGAAACTGTAACCAGTATTCAAAGGAGCACAATCAACAGAGTGTAAAACGTAAGAATTCAGACGAGCGCGTGGCGCAATCCACCTCATACATATGTATGTCAGAAAATTTTCATTTTTTTGAGCTTTCGGCTCTTAACTTCTCTTGTACCTTAACTGGCAGCAAAGTTAAACTTTTCAAATAGTGAACACATCTTTTGAAACACTTTTTTTTGTCCAGCCCATTTGAGTATATACATACACTGCATTTCAAGACTACTGAGTTTGTTCGACAGAACTTTGCGCAAGGAAGATTCGATTTAGAATTAAACAAACGCCAATACGCTTCCTTCTTTTGCCGACGACTTCTCATTCGTCATCGCTGGCACTCTCCGATGAGCCAGCGAAAGAACCCTTGCACCATCCGCGCATACATTTCAAACGATCCTGGTCTATTTTCAGCGAAGGAGCTTCGGAATGATGGGTCTTTGCAAGAAATGGAGCGCTTCCTGCTATGGGGAATACTTATGCTGCAACCTTCTAGATTTTTCTCAAAAATAATACTCAGTCGTATCCACTCATTATTTAACAGAGGGTAGTCTATCCTTTGCAAGACGCGCCGCGCATTCTACTCCTATTGAATATCGTGGATGCAGCTTCACTGCGTATTTTTACTTTATTTATTGCATCTTGTGCGAAATCATCGTAGTACGTTCCCAGAAATAAATAATTAAGGAGTTATTTCTGAACATTCACGTACCACATCTCCTGATAGATTAAAAGGTTAAATAATAGAGGTTGGCGGAACGCATTTGGCCTATGCAGTGACTTATGGTGGCCAGTCGATGGACAAGTCTGTGTTTTATCCTTGTCAAACAAGTCTGGTGATAAATCATCAACTCCGGAGGGATGGAAAGTTACCCTGGGTGGAATCCGAACCAAGAACTTTGATCCGATGTGCACGCGACAATCAACGCCTCCGACAACTGCGCTTCCACGCGAGATAACCTGCGTTCGGCTACGCATACTACAAAAGTATGAAATCCATATGAAGTGGGAGCAAGTGGCGCCCGAAATTTTCAACAGAGATCTAAGGATTTAATTACTTCATATGACAATGCACTTATTCTGACATCTTCTTGTGACATGTTGTCCACTAAATTGTCGATCCATTTGAGCGAGAGTCAAAACCGCTTTGTTAGTTCGTATTGCGTGTCAGAGTAGCTCAGAAGGCTCTCCTGGTTGGAGGGACAAGTGAAGCCTTGTTCAAATTTGTTACGGAGAATTATGTAAAGAATGAGGTGTTCCGTGTTTGTACTGCTGCTGCTAGCACGCGTGATAGCGCAGTCAGAGGAGGTGCTAGTTGTGACGTGAACCCGATTCCAGGTTTCTGGTTCGGGTATCTTCCACGCGATTCCACTCCTCCATCCTTTCAGGGTTAGCAATTGCGGCCAGATGCAGAAGAAAACGAGGTTATTCTATGCACCTAATACGCATTTAATATGTCTCCATGACATCTCGAAGTAGAAGAAGTAGAATGCGTGGCGTATGAATTCCTCACAGCCGGCTATCCTTTATCCTTTTTATCCTCTAATGGTAAGCCCGTTGAATGCTGTGTTAGTGCTTCATTATGTTTGTTTTTGCAAAGCTCACAAACAAGTGCAATAAATAAATAAATAAATAAATAAATAAATAAATAAATAAATAAATAAATAAACAAATAAATAAACCTTGTAATTCAATGCGTCAATTTAAGCGTGGAACAGGCGATACTGTTTCTGAACTTGTTCCCGAAGTATGCCATGAGGGTATACATTAAATGCTAAAGCCTACGAATAAAAGTAAAGCACTTGAAGCCTCAGCCCTACTCCCTCTGCCACTAGTCCTGTCCCTAAAACCGTCCCGCTCTCGGCCCACATTGCACAACGGAACACGACGGAGGGGAGGCTCGTCGCCGACCGACGTCTACGGTTGCGCGTTGGCCGCCGAGAGCGAGAGCCTCACGCACCATAAGGCGTAAACCTAATCCATCACTACGCACTGCGGAAGGCGATCGCGTGGCCAGATAGAGACGAACGAAGTGACAAGTGCAAAATCCACGCGTTTACGATGTTTCGTATAGCTTTGAGCTTTCCGCGCAACGCCGCGACCCAGTCAGTAAAGCTAATCCGGAAGCAAAATTAGGAGAAGCTGAAAAAATGCTGTGTTTCGATAAAATACTGACATTTCCCTTCATTTATTGCACAATCGGTGCGCCTCAATCAGCGAACGATAAGAACAAAATAGAAAACATACGAGGTGCGGCGCTTAAATTCGGACAAATTTACATTCAAATTTCCCGCCAAAGCGTAATTCCTTGGATAGGGGAATGAATCGAGAACCAAATGCGTGTACTGCCCAGAGACGCAGGTGGGACGGAGGATATAAAGGATAAGGATAAGGACGGCGTTGTTCAATCCCCTCTGGGATGCGCCACGCATTCCACTTCTACGGGATGTCGTGGAGGTGAGGTGAATACGTATTTGGCCATACCATGACTTATGGTGGCCAGCCGATGAACAAGTCGGCGCTTTATCCTTACCAGAAAAGTCTGGTACCAATTCACCGACCCCGACGAGATGGAACGCTTGGTTGGCCTGGGCGGGAAATCCGAACCAGGAACATGGGCACCTCCACCGACTGCGCTCCACGCGCCCAAAAGGAGGACACACTGAGTAATTTCGCTCTTGAGATATCCCTCTATTTGTGTGTAAAAGAATTTTGTGCCCTAAGCGGACTGATGACCGCTGTACACCGGCAAGGTACCCTAAATCAGCCATACCTCTGAGTTCCTTCACTTGCCTAGTTCGTCAGCGGCAAAGATCTCTGAAGCCATGTTGATGAGAGTGTTCGACTTGACGACCATGTACAATCTAGGAGTGGACACCAGCCCGCTAAGAACCAAATTTCTTTTTATTCCATTTGAATTTTGTGTTAAAAATTTGTTCGAAAAGATGAAGTTTAGTTTGTCCGATTTAACCCTGTATGCTTTAAGTGTTTTCAATCCTCTGATTCTAGATATTGAGGAATCTTCTTTATGGAAATTGAGACATGCTTTTGTTGCTGAAGCATTTGTTTTGATTTAAGATTTCAATTTGCGCCCTGAAATTTTCCAATGGTGATTCTCTTTTGTTTTTCGTGTACCCCTTTGTCAATAGAAGTTTAGTTCTTGAGGTTCTTAGGTTCTTAGCTCGAGTACAGCCAAGCCCAATCAAGCCTGCACAATCCCTCCGAGTTGGTGAATTGGTGCCAGACTTGTCTGAGAAAACACAGATTTCTCCGTCACCTGCAGATCATTGCTTAGCCAAGATTCATATCCAAATGGTTTTCACGGTATCCACCAAACCGAGAAAGCATGGCTCACTCCAGGGACGGACATAACGCGCCCTTGCGACGTCGAACTCTGAACAATTCAATCGATCCCCACGCTCTCGGGTATTTGAAAGCCAACTGAAACAGGAAATTCTAGCTGTTGACGATGACATCCTCTCACGTTTTTTCGTTTTTTTTTTCTGTTCAAAGTGCTGGAACCATTAGGATATGAGTTCTGGCTAAGCAGGTGACGGAGAGATCTGTGTTCTCTGCGTCTCAGACAACTCTGGCACCAATTCACCAACTCAGAGGGATTGCGCAGGCTTGGCTGGACTTGATTGTACGCCAAGAACCTCAATTCGAAGTACGCAAGGCAGTCGACACCTCCAACTGCACTATCACTCGTCGTGTCTTCAGAGCAATATCAGGAAGTTTTCATGTAGTTAGCTGTAGTTCGCAACGAAATTTCCGAGAGCTTTTACTGAGTACACCAATATGGGGCTATTGAGCAGGAGCAGCTGCCATAAATAAAGCGATGGGTTCCATACAAGTACTTCAGCCCTATGTCGTGTTTAAGTATTATTTATATATTTTTTCAAGTTCTTAAATACACTTACATACTAAGTAATAGATGTTGGTACGGTTGAGTTAAAACGAAAAAAAGAAATTCTGTTCGCGTAGTGAAACCTATGCTATAAAAGATGATACGATTTAGAATGAATAGAGAGTAAAGATGAGATCTAGGATGCTCCACGTATTCGACATTTACCTCAGTTTAAAGAGGCGCTTCAAGCACTCACTTGCTCAGTGCAGTAATATAAGGTAAATATAGCACGGGTGGTAAAGACGTCTAGTGTAAACGAATCCCTTTATTTATTGCATAGGAAAAGCAAAAATAGAATAAGAAAATCCAAAATGAAAGAAAAATAATTTTCCTTATATTGCTCTTATCTGTAGGCCAAGGTTGGTATCGACCCTTTACTAGGTTTACACGAAATAATCCAAATAATATTCAAAATAGTACTAAAAATAATTAAGAAAATAATTATACGTCTTATTGGAAAATAATTTTAACTGATTGCTTAAGTTGAGTGGTACTTGTCGCGAAATGGGCAGCATTGGAGAGTGGGAGCCAACCAAACCAGATCGCATAAAAATCATTTAGAGAGCGCTTTCTGATTGGCTGGCGTGCGTTCGGTCGTTGCTCTGTTTGGTTGTGATTGGCTGGAGCGTCATCAATTTCCAATGCTGCCTATCTTTGCGAGCCACCTGTTTTACCAAACTTTAGGATGCCCTAAGCCTTAATTGCCATGCTCTAGCTAAGCGACCTAACACCAGACTACCAGTAAAGCCAAAGGATTAGCTTCCTCAGATCGGCGATTAAGTGCTAAGCTGGTGCGATAGGAATCATAATGCGTTCTGGTGAAATTCTGACCCATCTGATATGCGCACCGCCCGACACCTGTCGCACGACCCGTCCGGGTGGGCCACCGCCGGCTGATCGTGGCAATAATCATTCCTCGGCACCTGCACCCAGTTCAGCAGCGCCCTTCTGTGTCGTACGGTCTACCATTGCCCGTCAAGTCATACACACCCGTTGTATGCAAATTGATTGCCGCACATTATGTGGTGATGACGGTGGCGGTTGAGCCGTTCGGTACACACCGGACAGGAAGGTGGCAGAATTGCTGGAGCGAAGACAAATAGGAAGTGGGCGACACGTGGGTGCGCGAACATGAGCAGCGGGCTATGGTAATGAGCGCGCCGCGAAGAGAAGGAAAGGGAGAAGAGATGAAGCGAAAGGAAGCGGACAACGGAGAAGTAGAAGGGCTATCCTAATCAGAGGGGGCATACAGTGTTTCACCTCTTCATCCCCTCGCTTAAAGGTATTCCAGAGCTTCAGCTACCGCCAATCGACACGACGATGACACTCACGAAAACTCAAGAAATGTGGTATTGTATAGTGTGACTCTGGACGCAACTGTCACCATGGCGCTGGCCCCTCCCGATTAGGATAGATCCGAGGCAGAGTGTAGGTATGAAGCCGATAACAGAAGAAATCTCTTCATGAAGTGAGGAACATTGATGCAGTAGGATGAATTCAATGATAAGAAGGAGAGGAGAACATAGACTGAGCAGCTTCTTTATCTTAGAGGAGAGAGGACAAAATTGTACTTGAACTATTCAAATCCGTTTCTTTAAGCCTCAAGTGGCTGGTATCGAGGTAGTAAGCAGTCATAACGATGTTTTGTTGCGATCAAAACTTTTGGCGCCAGGCGGGACTCGAACCCGCACCTCCCTCTGACCGGGCGGGAATGCTTTACGTCATTACACCACCGGCACCGTTTGATCGAACGCAACATCCACACCTCGTGGGACCGATCAGCACACCCGTATCCGGGATGAGCTGGCCGCTGATATCAGCATGGAACCAGTTAGGCTGATGGTCTTGATAGGAACAATTCAAATCAGTTTCTTTAAGCCTCAAGTGGCTGGTATCGAAGTAGTAAGCTGTCACAACGATGTTTTGTTGCGATCAAAACTTTTGGCGCCAGGCGGGACTCGAACCCGCACCTCCCTCTGACCGGGCGGGAATGCTTTACGTCATTACACCACCGGCACCGTTTGATCGAACGCAACATCCACACCTCGTGGGACCGATCAGCACACCCGTATCCGGGATGAGCTGGCCGCTGATATCAGCATGGGACCAGTTAAGCTGATGGTCTTGATAGGAACAATTCAAATCAGTTTCTTTAAGCCTCAAGTGGCTGGTATCGAAGTAGTAAGCTGTCACAACGATGTTTTGTTGCGATCAAAACTTTTGGCGCCAGGCGGGACTCGAACCCGCACCTCCTTCTGACCGGGCGGGAATGCTTTACGCCATGTGGATGTTGCGTTCGATTAAACGGCGCCGGTGGTGTAATGGTGTACCTGAACTGACAAAATTCACAAATTTCGCAGAAAATTGCTGTCGGTTTCGCAGCGGCTGTAAACAGACAAAGTTTTGTGCCCCTTCGGTGTGGTAGATCCGGATTATATCGTGTTCAAGCGGTTTTTCACCTGTGTATGAATGCGCTTTGCCCGCTGAGACGTCTTTGCAACCCCGGCGATTTGTTGTTTGTTTGTTTGTTTTTGGGTTCCATTTTGTCCCCTTAAGGCCGCTCTGTGAGTCTGAAGTATACTGGTTACATAACTTTTAGTTCTGCATCCCCGCCGATTAGGATAGATTCAAACCTTCTCGTATGACTTTATACATGTATAATAAGGTGGAAAGCCGTAGATATGTTGCAAAACGACGTTCAAATTGAAACAAATTGAAAGTGAATTATTTTACAACATTAGACACTCTGGTCACGACGGGAAGAACTTTCCTTAAGAATTCCTTGCTGGGGCGGTCCATCGCGTTCGTGTTAGTCCAGTTTTTTAATACATAGAGCCCCTCCGGCTAGCATGAATCCTGATAATATAATTTTTCTTTAGTCTTCTTGCAATAATACGTGTTAAAACAAACACTTCAGGATGCGTTTTTTACAAAAATGTAATTTATTTCTTAAAATCTTTGATTTTTTCGAATTTTATCCCCTCATTAAGAGAAAGCTTTGTGTTGATCACTTCAGCCCCAATGGACGTAATGCGCTAGTATGGATTTTCATAAATTTCCTCTTAACTATCTATATATATATATATATATAGCCTAGATATGTGCTAATAATTACTGTTCATATCTCCAACGGACTCAACGACCACCTCGATGTGCTGCGATCAATCATGGAGTCATCAGATCGTAGAGGTTTTTCACGGACTTCCGATGTGCATGTGTCGCTCGTAAATGCGACGAGGAAAGAACAGCGATTTCAAGGCGAATAGCCTCGGCTTGAGGCTGTTTCATGCGAATTTCTACGAACTTTTTCGTCGCTCCCTAACTGATTGCTCCAGTGTTCCCGGCACGATAGCTGGCGCTCTGCGGCCATGCTCACCTGTCTTTCGAAGTTAGCGGATGGAAATGAAGGAAGCGAAGCAGAGGTCTTTGGTAAAGAAGTCCTTCTATACCATAGACATAAGCTTTTTCGCTTCATCTTTTTCGTATAAACCTAGAAAAGCCCCTCCACCACCAATTATGTTTATTTATTTGTGTATCGTTGTGTGTACAATTCTAAAACACACAAGAAATCTCAACCAATCAAAGCTTAACGCAGTGATGTAATATTTGCAGAAGAGAGAAAAATTTGCTAGAAAAAACTATGAGCAGCGAAATCTTTTTATATAAGGCAAAAATTAAGTGCTAACTTTTAGAATGAAAAGATGGGGCAAAGGCGATTTTGTCAATGGAGTTCGGGAACTTTGTTCGAAATCTTTTAAACTGATAACGTTATGAACGTCAACATTGAGATTTTAACTGTAGCTGTAAATCTAAGGCTTCTTTGCCTAAGGTACTCTAATATAGGTTCGTGCAAAAATAATGGCCGTTTTCGTATTTGCCATGTATGTTCCATTGTTGATAAATAAGCAAAATCTTAAGTGAATGTAAGCCATGTCTCACATCTATAGAAATCAAAATTTTCGCGTTACAACGGGATGACAGGTAATACAGGTGATACCGTACAAAAATAATAATTTTAGATTTCTTGGAAAGTAATATATTAACACGAAATACCGCACGTTTCATTGATAACAGGAATGCATAGAAGTGCGGCGCCAATCGGATAAAGCTTCTTAAGCCACATTAAAGTCCACTAGTGCCTGTCATCGAAGGCAATTTGTTGAACGTATGGCGTATCCTGCAGGGTGGAAAACACTTTATTACTTTTACTATACTCTATTTTTTGTAAAGGTGAATAAGAAATGAAACTCTGAACCATCCTCCGTACTCGCTTTCTCCTATAAACTATCACTATCCTACTTTTTCAAGCATCCCAACATTTTCTCACGCTAAATCGTTCCGAGAAAGCTTTTCAAGGCGCAGTCGGAGGAGTGCCGGCTGTCGCGTGCATCAGATACCAGGTTCCTTGTTCGGATTTCTCGCCAACAAAACCTTCCTTCAGTCTCGGGTCGGTGAACTTGTCTGAGAAGGATTCGAATGGCCACCGTAAGTCATTGTATGGCCAAATTCGCATTCAAATCGCCTCCACGACATCCCGTAGAAGTAGAGTGCGTGGCGCATCCCGAAGGTTATGAGTATCCCATCCTTTAACCATTATCCATTATTAAGTGGAAACTAATATCAGCTAGTTTCTAAAACTGAATCCTCCTATTCTGCCCTCATTCACAGCCAAATCCCCAACAGTCTTTTTTGCTCCAGTTTAGAGCCGCACGGCTGACTCACCGCCTAAACTATGACACAATAAAGATGCCCTTAGGCTTTGTTCGGTCGCTCTGGCAGCAGCTGACTCAAAAAATCCAAGATATCTAATTTGTTGCGAAGGTCAACAGTGCACGCGATCGCCTAAAGGTCGCCGAAGGCTCCTTCCTCTGTCTGACTCGGCTGCGATGTCAGAACGATTCCAGCCTTGGGAGTCAGTCCGACGGCCCCGCCATGGCAAAGGGCTGCGTGGGAAAAAACGCGCTGAAGTAAAGGTCGGCGAAGGTAATTAGTGGCTGATGACAGGCTGTGGGTGTATGCGTGTCGGCGAAGATATGATGGGTCTGTCGGTCTGTCTGTCTGTCGTCGGAATGTTGATGTTCTCCAGATATTCACGCTATTTTAGCAGCGAATATTCGATGGTGTTCAGATAATTAACGCCAGCCAGGCAGCTGACCGCCGACCGCTGCTGATTAACTGGCCGTCCCTTTGGTATCTGAACCCCGTCAGCTCGTATTGCTAATGTAGGCGGGCTAGTTCTCATTAACGGGAGAGTGTTAGTGGAGACGAGCTGAACATTGGAATTAATGGAGTAATTTGCAGTAGGAAAGCTGAAGTAGAACAGCGCCATCGACAAGGAGGCCAGGCAGCATAGGAAGGAAATAGAAAAACCCGAAAAAGCAAGAGGAAGGAGGAGGAATTCGAGACATTTCCTACGACTTTTCAGAATGTAGTGGGCAAAGATGTGCTAAGCAAAAAATATTACTCAAAATTAATCCATAAATAAATGACTGAAGTTTTCACAACATGCCGTAGGTGTACTTCAGAAGGTATGATGACATCGAGACTTTTCGACTAAATCAAAATCACAAAAAAGGAGGTTATTTTTGAAAAAGTTAGTAAGCATACGAAGTGAAAGAGCCTTGCCTTAGTACTTTCCAGTTGTTAGTTTTCTTTTCGATAATCATAGACGACACAGATGGTTTCCTATAGCAAGAATGGGTTGGATGCATGGGAGCATATTTTTGGAATTGGAGAACGTCGACCTTCCCTGATTTCCTGCATTTTTCGTTATGCTACGGGAAATGGAAGCAAACACAACATAATTTCCGACGAAGATTTGTCTTATCTGCTATTACCGAAGAGCAGGAAGCTGTAGGAAATGCCTGCCTAAATGGCAAAAATCAAAGTTCACTGGCTGAGGATGTTTTACCATAATCGCTCCACCAAGTCCATTACTTGAACTTCTGAGTTAGTCGTTAGGATTGGATGCTGCATTATGAATAGCTTTCATGCGTGGTGTGTAATGAAAGCTTGCCAAGAATCCCATGAACTCCAATTCTGTGATGGAATTCGTGCCGTAACTGCCAGTTAGGTACCGGTTATGAGCGACGGCTTAGCCACTTCGCTACTTGTTCCAACTATGTACTTCCATGCGTAAAGTGCTAAGGCTGAGAAAAGCGTCGATGGACTGCAGATGGCTGGAGTGTAGTCTCTTCGTAAGCTAGGTTCGACTACCTTTTCTGACCGTTCAAACGGCTTCTTATGTTAATACAGTACAGAGGAGTTGTCAGGGAATTCCTTAACGTCACTCAATGGCAGCGCTGATATGGATAAGGGATAGAGGACTGCATCGATCAGTCCCTATGTATGTATGTTTATTACATGGGTGACAATGTAGAAAAATGCCCGAGTATGTAACGGAAATATAATACAACACATCAACTCTAAAAGTATTCGAAGTGATACTAAAATTAAAAATTACAACAAGAAAAAATAGGCAAATAGGTGGCCTTAAACTGAGGCTGACAACCATCATTTGTTATTTAATCCTTCAGATAGTTATCCAGCTGCTTCTTGAATGCGCGAATGCATAATACAACCTTCTGCTTTTTACTGAATTTACCAAATTCTGTGTCTACTCTGTTCACGAATTTTTTTTATGTTCTTCTTGGCCTTGGGTACAAATACTTTTAAAGTTCCTCCTCGCGCACGTGATGGCATGAAGCTAAATAGCTCATTAACTTTACATTCGGTCGGGCAGTATATGATTTTATACAACGTTAATGAACATTCCTAATTCTTCTCTTGGCTAAAGATTGGAGCTATGTGGGATGCACCACGAATCCTACATATTTGTACAGGCAGTTGTACATAGAGTCAATTTGAATGCGTATTTGGCCTATATAATTACTTGCGGTAGCAATCCTATGGAAAACAGTGTTCTATCCTTCCCAGACAAGTCTGGAATCAATTCAAAGACACAGGAGGGATTGAATCGAATTCTTGGTTTTCTAGGCATAAACCGCCGAGCCTTGGATAGATTGCCAGGATTCCTCCGACTACACTACACGCTTCCAGCACACAGGGTGTGCAAGACATATGTACAGACACTTCAATTTAAATGAGCGCAAAACCGGTGAATTTGGGTCAGCGAGGGATTTTTTAAATTCATTTTTTCACTTCTTCACGGTGGTCGTGCAATTTCAGTACAGGAGGGCAGACATGAATGTTTTGAATGATTTCCATCTGAGGAGGCTTCCTAAGCGAAAAGGTTAGAGTTTTGAAAAGTTGTTTTGTTTTTTTGAAAAGGTTAGAGTTTTTATGGTTTTTTGGCGCAACAAAGCTCTACGTTCTGCTTTTGTTTTTTGCTTTCCAAAAAGCAAACACTTGGTGTAACATTTTGTGGTGAACTGACTTTGTATCACTTTTTTGGCTAAGTAATCGTTCTATGTTCAATATTTATGCGTGGTGGCATAGTGGGACGAGGAAGCGGCTGTCCGATTCCAAGTTTTTAGTTCGGAATTCACCCCCCCCCCCTCCAGGCAAATCAAGAATTCCTTCCCTGAGGAATCGGTGAATTGGGTGAATTACTGCCATTCTTGTTTGAGAAAGATAGGACCAATCCCCATTCAACGACAACGACACGACATTCCGTAGAAGGAGAATACAGTCTACAAGCTGTCCCCCCCCCCTCGATTGAAAGGTTCGATTCTGTATGCATTGGTCACGGCGTGCTCCAAAGGCTAGCTGGATAGCCTTAGAGCAACTCCTGAGTAAGGCGGCAGAAATTTTCTGACAACCCCCCCCCCCAAACGCTCAGTCTACAAGCTGTTTCCCCCCTCCTCGATTGAAAGGTTCTTCCCTGTAGGCTCTCTTCTTTGTACACGGCCCACACCAAAGTTTCGCTGGACAGATTGGAGCTAATCCTGGGCGGGGTGGCTGGAAATTTCCGATAACATTCTCCAAACGGTCCGAAATAGTCTTCAGGATTTTGCATTTCCCAGTAAGAGAAGGTAGAAGCCCAGTGGAAATGCGCTCTCCCATTGATTGATAGGTTCGATTCTGTGTGCACTGTGCACGGCGCACTCTCGGGGCATTCCTGGCATGACAGAGCACTGGCAACGTACGTCATGCTTGAGATACTCCGAAGGCACGCTGTCCTGGGAAATAAGCTGCTCTAATCGCAAAAGCCCGCTCCAGTCAATTTTGTACCACCCACGGCGAAAATATGGGTGTTCCAACAAAGCTGTGTACATGTTTGTGTAGATCTCGAAGAGACGAGTCGAATGTTGCCAATCTTTTTTCAAAAAACCGAAAACTGAAGGAGTTATGAGCATTCGACGCTATTTTGCGTTTTTTCGCCCACTTTGACCGTGCGGCGCGAGCGGTATTGTACGTGGTGCATCCCGAAAGGAATTATTTAACGCCACCTTTTATCCTTTTTTATTCTTAACATTTGTGTGGCGCATTGTCTTTTTTCAGAAATGAGAACACGATACGTTCCCCCGGACTCGTACAAGCTGTGCCACAAAAGACTGTTAGTTAAAAAACGCAAGGTAAAATTCCTAACCTAAGCCTGCCCCCCCCCCTCCCCTCCCCCGCGATCTACCCCAGAATTCGAGAAGCTCTAAAATCGGAAATGACCAAGACGCACATCCACATTTGTGTGATTTTATCCTACGTGTAATGCCACTTGCACGAAAGATGGAACCATTCGTCAATGAATTAGCCGACCTCAAACCTTCCACAGAAGTGCATGCACTCGGCGAATGGGTTTGAATAAATCACCCTGCTCACGACGAATACTCGAGAACAGATCCGTCGGTCGCACTTTCTCGCCGAACAGTCGCACCGCTTGCCGAGATCTACCGCAAGTGATTTAGAAGCGATGAAGGAGAAATCAATGCGGTGCATTCGACCTCTAAATAGCTTTTTAAACACATTTTTGTGCCCATAATGGCGAAGTACTGCATTACAGTACTCTGGTGGATTCAACGGCTTCTCAAACTATCCGAATTGCTAGTAGGGGTCCATGGATAGACATTTGTTTAGGGAAACTAACTTATACCATTTTCTCGTCGAACTGGACACTTTTGAAATAAAACTGGACACTTTGCACGTCAAATTGGACTCTTTTCACGTCAAATTGGACACCCTTCCAAGCTGGCCTATGAACATTGAAATCAAATTGAACGTCTTCCAAATCAAGACAGCTTCTTACAGTTAAGCTAAAGACTCTCCAAGATAGTTAAAATAATTTTTTGTTCAAGGAAAACTTAGAATAACTTTTTTGAATTTTTTACTTCAGCTGCCGAATGAGTGAAATAATTTTATAAAATTTTTATTTTTTGAAATAAATAATTATGAAATGATGAATTAAATTTTGTTTTAAGGCGTAACAAGGCGGCTATCATGTCCTGCATCAAAATATTGGATCGCGCCATGTACTCAAAAAGTTCAACGCAATGTTTACTTGACTGATAGTGTAAACACTGCTTACATGCAGCAAGAAAGTTAGGATATGTGTGATTTTACAATTGTTTATAACCGTTTACAGGGATAAAACTGCAGGCAAACAGAAATTTTGCTATCAAATGAAAATTGCGAAATTTCGGACGGAGGCATGGCGCAATCTCTGTTTTGGCAATATAAAATGGCAGCCTTCCTGCTTTTCAAAACGAGCTTTAAATCATTGTTTTCATCGAAAAACAAAATTTTTGTAAAATTTCAAACAATGTGTTCTCTTATTGGGAAGTAAATTAAAACTTCAAAGAAATATACTGAAATTATACTGAAATTTTCCTTGAACAAACAATTATTCTAACATTATTGAAGAGTTTCTAATTTAACGTAAAAGAAGTTCATTTTGATTTCTCTTTGATTTGAAAGTCTTAGGTTAGCTTAGAAAAGTGTCCAATTCGACGTGAAAATGGTATAGACGCTTCTCGAGAGTAGTGTGGAGGAAGAGGAAAGGCATCCAACAAACGGCGATCGTGGCGAATCGACCACCTTCTTCTACTCTGCTGTCCAAGATTAACGTTATCAAAACCCGATTCAACTTCTTTCCTTAATCTGCACAGGTTTTTAAGAGGGTGGAGGTGACCTTCATCGAACAAGTGGAACAGCAGAAACTACCTTTCTTCAGTCTTCTTCTTTCATCATCTCTTATGAAAACCAATTACCTGGAGCGGCGGCAGCTACAAAGGTTTCCCATAAAAACTTGGAAGGCACAGGTTGTCTGAGCGCTACCGAAAATCCGTATCACTAGCTGATTTTCTGATTAAAATTGGCCCCACGAAAATGCCTCCATACCGTTTTTTACGTAAAGTTGGACACTTTTCAAATCAAAGCGGACACTCTCCTAGGCAGGCTCGACGCTTTGAAATCAGGCTGAACGTGATCCAAATCAAAACTAAAGGCTTCGATATTAAAATAGTGACTCTCCACAAAGGTTCGAATAATTTATTGTGGAAGGAAAATTTAGTACGGCTTCCTTTTTATTTCACATGTCCCAAAAAGTGAGCACACTCTTTGGAATTGTATGAAATTTTATTTTTAAAGAAAAAGAAAAAATTAAAGCTTATCTTAAAGTAAAGAAAAGCAGAAGTTCCAGGCTTAATAAAGGAAGATATCGTGCTATGCACTCGTTTAGCTCGTCGCGATTTCTATTTGATTATTAGCTTCATTGAAACATCAAAGATAGTCTTTTTTTAGCTTAAAAACTTCGTTTTTCTGCTTTTCTGCACTTTAGAATGAACTATAGTCATGGTTTTTTAATATAATTTTTTTATAAGATTTCAAGCAGTCTGTTTACTTTTTGTAGTACGTAAATTTAAAAGTTTCAAGGAAAAATATGGCTAATTTTTCCTGGGCAAAAATTATTCTAGTCATCTCGTAGTCTGAAGTTTAATCCGGAAAACGTTGATTTTACCTTGAAAGATGTTCAGCTTCATTTCAAAAGAGTCGCGCTTTGTTAGAAGAGTGTCCAACATGAAATAAAATGCACCCAATTTGATTTGAAAACCGTCCAGCTCGACGTGAAAATGATATATTTGATTCAAATTTTTATTTTTTACTAAATCGGCAAATAGGATCGAGAAGCATTATATTGTATTTTTCTTACTGTTATAAATTTTGTTTTGTTCGATTTCGTTCGACCAATGAGTACAACAATAAATAAATAAGTAAATAAATAATTAAATAAATTCCACTGAGAACAGTTTCATGTCTAGAATGAGTTAATCTCTTAGATTATTTCTGAAACGACACCACATGGATAAAAATGTGTAGGTTGAGGTCATGTATCCCATCGGGATATCCCACACGCTTCAATTTTTACTCGTTCAAGCACCTTGGTGGGTGAGAGCGTGCCGAGAAACAGGTCAACAGGTCTGCTCTTTCCGGAAAATTCTGGTGGCATTCAAATTAAAAAAAACAGTGCATAATGACATTGTGTCTTATTTTTTTGTGTGAGCTAGCTGAAAGGGAGATCAAGATTGTTGTGTTTGTTTTTAGCCTGTTTTATGAGCGCACTTAAGGCGACGTTATAAATAAATAAACAAATAAATAAATAAATAAATAAATAAATAAACTCCGCAGCTTTGGACGGCTTATTCTTGCTGGACGTTGAAAGCGGCGCCTCTTTTGCAGCTCTATGGAAGGAAAAGATGACGATGACACGATAACCGCTGGCCCTTTGTAGGATGCGTCATGTCCCTTACACGCTTGAATAGGATATGGATTGGAGCAATTTGTGTAACTGGTGTACAATGACTTGCGGTGGCCAACTGACAGGAAAGTTTAGTGCGAGTTCAGGGACTCTGGAGGAATGGAAGGCATGGTTTTCCTTGTCGCCACCGTGTCTGGAGCCTCCTCGTACTGCACTACACGCGTCCCGTCGATATGCCCTAGAGTTATGTATGAACGCTTGACCAGAATTTTTCGAATTCAAGTGACCAAGGTGCGTGTAGCGCAGCCGGAGGGTACACCTGCTGTCGTGTGCCCTCCAGGTTCTCGGTTCGGACTTCCCGCCATTCCTCCGGGGTGAGTGAATTGGTTTCAGGCTGATCATGGAAAGATAACCCGTTGGCTTTTTTATCGGAAGGCCATCGCAAATGATTGTGTAGGCCGAATACAAATTGCCTCCATGTTATCCTGTAGAAGCAGAATTCATGGTGCATCCCGCAATGAGTTCGAATAACGCGGTCCTTTATGCTGTAATTAAGTACCACAGTAGAAGTGTCCAAATACAGTTCAAAAGAAGAACGGTTTCTTTCGTGGAAAGTGTTGATGTACGTATGCAAGAGCAGAGCTAGACTTCTTCGAGCAAGCAAGCAGCAGGAGGATATTATGGCGAGAGGCGCTGCCAAGGGACTTACCTGCTACATAGTAATCAAGATTTCGTTTCATTTGAATAGGATTTTTGGGTGAAATTCTTGGTCAAAACGCCAGAAGGAAGTATATTCAGTCTCTTCCGCCAACATTTTGAGAAAAATTTACAGATCTTAGTTCATTTGAATAGGGTTTTCGCGTAAAATTCCTGGTCAAACCCGCAAAAGTATCTACAAGACTATAGGATTCAGCAACCTCTGCAAGCATTTTGAGCAAAATCTACAGTGCCTTTTTGAAGAGCAAGCCGCTGCTTTTGTTGAAAACCGCACTTTTTTCCTTCACCCTTGCAAAAAACTTTCTCTCGCGATAATCGGAGCTCATCCCCAAGTAGTAGAAATGCTTAAAACATCGCAGTATTCTCTTCCATTCTTCTCCAGCTCAAGCACTTTTTCAAAAGGGGAAAAAGGGCAAAGTTTTTGCTAGGTGCCCGCGTGCCTCTCTACCCGCTGCTCGGCGTGCCGGCTTGACGTAGTATGAATCACTCCTGTCTACCTTATCGTCTTCTCCACATGTCCACTTGATGGACAGCAAAGATTCGCCGGCTAAAAAGTGCAGAAGAAGGTAGGTGTTCAGGAGTCACGTCATCATGCTGGCGGAACTCAACTCCTTTTGGATACTGTAGAGCGCGCGCTAGCTAGCCTTGGAAGAAGTCATGCTATTCTTCATTCCATCACACAGCACACAGCCGGACAGACTGTCCGTGCAGCCGACGTTTTTTCCATGGCGCTCTCTGATGCCGAAGTAGGAGAAATCGCTGACAAGTTTCGTCGGACGGAAGCTGCTTCGGCAGAAAAAGGCACTGTCTGGCTGAGCTGGCCCGTCTCTTTTGGTGACAGGAGGTAATTCAGATGATTCGTGGTTAGATGAGCGGAAGCTCGGAGTCTTTTACAGTGTCTCTCTTTGGAACTTCTGCGATGCTTCTCATATTCCTCCGGCAAAACCAGGGGACGGATTCAACATTCTCTGTACAGGAACCCACCTGGGTAGATGGAGATACCCACGCGGACCATCGAATGTTCTCCACCTAGTAGCATACGCCCGAGTGGTTTGTTAAGGTGTACGATGGATCTATCATCGTACTATGTTTCTCCTTCCTACCCTGTATACCCCGGGTTAAACCGTTGATGAATCCGGTGCCTAGATTACCATGGTCACGAAAGCAATCCATGGCCTGGATTGCGCCATGCGTTTAAATTTGCCAGAAAAACCAAACACACTAAATGCTCAACTGTTGTTGATTTTCCTGTGCATACAGCGAGTACTTTCATCTAAAAATTTGTGAACGGCAAGAGTCATCACTACAGATGTTCAAGCACAGTTAGTCTTAGGAATTGGTATAGGACTACCTTTATCCGTTACCCTATCCATGTAGTTGTCTGGGACGGGAAGAATTGTTATAACAGAATCAGGAAAAGTACCCTATAAGATGAAATGGTGATAGAGGGAGTAGTACCGTAAACGATTTGGACTTTTCCAAGCTCTGAAGAAGGCGAAGACGCCGAAACATTGGGCTTAATAAGCCGATATCAATCTTAGTTGACAGTTTAAGAAGGCATCGAGATAGTCTAAGATCTTCATGCCAAGATTCACTGAAAGCCGCACATGGACAGCACAATCAGTGTCTTACAGAATCAAAGCCGTTCTATTCAGACGTTGAAACGTATGTAATCTTCAAAAACAAATTTTACTTCCACTGTTTAATTTTCACCATTTTAAAATTTAATACTAACTGACGCGGCTATGACCTCCAACGTCAACCTGTCACAACTGACGAGGAAGGTGAATGAAGTGACCGTAGAGATTCTTAATGCTCTCCAAATAAATAGGAATGTAGGATGTTGTCTGGGAAGCACCGTATTGGTTTCCAAATTGTATGAAAAAATAACAAAATCTGCTGCGCTTCAGCGTGGGCAGACAACGCAAAAAGCTCTCGTACCCTTGTCGTGCTCAGAAATAATGTTGCGAAAGGGTTCGAGTATCAATCATTGCTAAAACATGAGATCTGGCAAATTCCTGACAGCAGCTAGAACGCACATTCAGGGAGGACAGCCCCTCCAGTGAGAGGCTAAAAGGTGCCGGTCGGCTGAGCGGATAGCGCCGCGGACTTGCAGGAGATTGGTCAAGGGATCGATTCCGGGGGGGGGGGGGGTTATGCATTGCTAGAGACGACTTTTGCGTTCTTATCAATGCAGAGTGCATTTTGGTCTCGGTAGGCTACCGTGTTCGCTTTTCAACCTCGTTTTTAACCTTTTGCAGGATGTGGACCAAGCTAGCCTTCGTTGATTAGAGATACGCCGCTGGCCATTAAACCATGCTTCTCTTGACGCGGAGCTCTCGTTAGATGTTCTCCATGTGTGATCCCTTTATAATGATTTCTAATAGTTTTTAAAGTATTTCTCACTCTCACTGTGTACGCTCGCAGTGGACAACAGCGAAGACCTGCCTAGAAGAGCTACGAAATGCATCATGATTTGAGGCGGTATAAATGAGCTGACAAAGGGAATGGATGGTAGAAAGGAGTAAAGCAAGCCATTTTCTTTTCAGTAACGTTTCTCTTTTCAGGAGCCAGGTCAGATTTTTTCGACAAAAATCGATGCTGATAGTGAAAATGGATTGTTTCAATCGTATCGTTTTTTAAAGTCACTGTTAAGTAGGGCTCAGGGTGTATGTACTATACGATCGTTCCATGCTCTCGTAGCCTGAGTCTGAATAAACAAACGATCCAGGCATGATCGGTCAGGAAGAGATCGTCTGATAGTGGTGAAACGTCCTTCAAGAAGCGCCGATCCGATGCTTCCTCGAAGTGTGAGGAACGTATGCCTCGTGCTTCGGATCCATAAGGACACTGACGTCCGGCCTGGCGGACAAAAGATGAGAAGTCGGACGACGTTTATCAAGCCATGTCAGTCACCCAGACACCGGTCTTCGCCGTCCGATGATCGTCGTCATCGTCGTCGTCGTCGTCGTCGTCGTCGTACATAAAGTATAGATGAGAGTGTGCGCACATCGGTATTCGGCGGCGGCGAAATGCCTTCGCACTGACCCCCTGCCGAGTGCATTTCTATAGAACAGCACAGAATCAGCTGCGGCCGTCTCGTCAATACGGCCGTTGGTGAAACTCGAATTGGAGGGTGGAGTTCCATGACTCCGACGGCGTTGGGAAAAAGTAGTTGTCGGAAGCATTAGATAAAGTTCCCTATATTGAACAAATAAAGCCATACATATTGGTGTCCTAGATCTATTCCAATCGGAGGGGCACATGTAGTGATTTGCATCTCCAATTCCTTGCTTGAGTTTCTACGAGAGGTTCAGCTGCTTTCTCATGATGCAAGGGTTTTCATTTAAATTCAGAGGACGTGGGTGTATGGACTTAATGACATACGACACTGACACTTAACGGGTGCCGCCTCCCAACTAGGATAGATCCTCCTTCCAGGTTGTAAGCGTTAAAAATGCAAAGTAACAAAATTTTAAAAAATTCAAGACATCCTACTTTACAATATAGGTTCAAACATTTTTGATTTTCCCTTCCAAACTGACCGGGATTCTCATTCTTTACCAGAGATCCCAATTTCGTTGTACATGTAATCAACTTCGCCAACCTTAAAAGTGTTCTTGAACGAGTAAAAAATAGAAGTGTCTATACTATAAAGATATTCAAAGCATTCCTAATACAGCGCCTCAATATTCCAACTTAAAATATTTATAATATGATAAAACTCTTTCAAAAATTTTAAAAAATAGTTCAAAAAGAACATGAAGAGGTGATAAGAAGTTTGCAGAAACGGATTTATCTGATCTTCCTTCTGAAACCCTATCTCATGTCAGAAAAGTAAGAGATCAGACTAGATGAAGTTGAGTCCGAAATGCGCCAAGTGTTCCAGCTACCGTTAAAGACTTTCGGTTTGTAAACATAGAAACGAAAAGCAGCGATTTGACGTACGGACAACCTTATCCAATCCGAATATGTATGTGTGCGCTTCCCTTCTTGAAGACGTTTCCCCAACAAACCAACTGCAAAGGCCATTTTAAGGGTTTTTAAAAAACAAAAGTTTAAGAATCGCAGTAAAAAGGTTCCTCAAGATCCCGAGGATGTTGTGAAAATTCAGTAGGTTTGGAAGCGGGAATTGCAAAGTTTTTTTATCGGTTTCACTAGTTGCACGTTCCACTGTGGGCTCCTAGAACATCCGCTCCGCTGCTTCGAATCTCCTTTTTTTGCTTTTCTTAATTCTCTTCTACAGCAATTGCAATTCAAACTGTAATTGGGAGACCCTAATCACGGCCTGAGGATTGCAGTGCCGCTTCGTTCCGTCATCCTACCAGTTAACCTCGTTATCTGGTAGATAATTAGAGGTTGAAGAAACAGCCCTTGGAACCACATGTGCAGGACCCTTTGGTGAAGATGATGACGCCTATAGGGTTAGTATTTTCGAGGATGACGTCACGGAAACGGCAGCCATGAAATATTTCCTCTGTGAAGGGAAGGTATTTCCTAACGCCATAGAATGCCGTTCAAATGCTGTGCATGAAGAACAGAAACGAAAACGAAAGCGAAGAAAAACGCAATGAAAAACAAGAAGGAGGCACGACGAGACGTAATGAGTAGAAAATCTTGTTTGAAACTGGTTTCGTTCCCTTATTGATAAGAACTCGTAGTCCCACTTTTAAATGTCAGTCTTTATGAAGACTACTCAAAATGGCTCTTTAACGTTAAAAGACTTTCTTGTATCTTCTACCAGTTAACGTTTTTACTAGCGACACAGCGAATTCAATTGATGAACGAAAATCGATGCAAGTTTGGAAGTGGTTTACCTCCATTTTTCCCTAAAATCCGTGAATTTTGTCCGAAAACTTTTAAAATAAAGGAACGAAATTCGGAAACATGGGTGGAATAACTGTAGGAGGATAGCCTGCCTGCTTTCGCAAGGGTAAATCTAGGAAATCTGAAAGAAATATATAGTGAGCTGTTATCTATGGACTTGCACCTGAAAATGTATTATAAGAGGGGTGTTATATGGATCTCTAGTTGCGATAGAAACTCTTGCGCTAGGATGGACTCGAACCCACACCCCCTCCTTTCCGAGCGGGATGCTACCCGTTACGCCATGAGCGCTGTACATATAACCGAGCGCAACATCGACGAGGTCCTGACCCCCTGAAACGAGAATAGCAAGCAGTCCATAGATGTAATGGCATAGAATCCTCTTCAGAAAACGATAGTGCGGGGTTGAGTCCTGTCTGGCGCAATAGCTTTAATCGCAGCTAAGGAAATGACCTTTATAGCGGCCGCGAAAAAGCATGTGAAACGTTTACGAAATAGATCTTTCGAGCCTAGATTGATTGCGTTTATTTCTCACTGAAATTTATGAAATAATTTTCTCATCCATATCTAAGAGCCAAGTAGAGACAACGGCTACATTAGAGATTGGAGTATAGAGCAATAGCCGAGGTTAGGAGGCAAATTAGTGCAAAAGGAATTGGTAAAACAAGACACGGAAGAAGTAGCGGTCCATGTCGCGAAAATGGGCAGCGTTGAGAGGCAGGAAACCAGCTAATCATAACCAACCAGAATCAGACCGATTATAACGGTCTTTGAATGGTACGCCCATTCGATGTAGCCTGATTGGCTGGCGCTTTCCTTCATTCACGACATGGACCGAAGTGACACGTAAAAAACTCACTGTCCTAGCCTCAGTTCCTGCACTTCGACGTCGACGATCTGATTGCTGACGATCGGCGGACCAGCGGCGAGCAGTAATAGCAGGCAAATACTGTTAAAGTACATGTTGAGCTAGTGGTGTGTCTGTCTAAACGTCGCAGTCGCACATCGCCAGAAAACGTCGCTGTAGTGTCCTGAAAGCAGCAATGGCCGTAGCTTTTTCCTGCAATTCAGCCGTGTACAATGGCAAAGATGACGGCTAACGAGGAAGGCAGAAGAAGCTGATGCGAAATGTGGATCATAGGCTGGCTGCTCGACAGAAGAAGCAGAAAACTCGTCCTCGTCGTCGGTCGGCAAACGGAAACTCGCCCGTTAACGGGCAAAGGTGGGAATTTCGATGTGAATGGGTTGGGAGCGGCCTCTCTCTCTCCGTGAATTGGCAAAAAGTAAGTGGATGGGCCTGAGGACGTGATGGGGCTCTTGGGGTGAATGGGGTTGAGTTCAACCACAGAAAATGCTAGGCGATGGCACTACAGTGGAACGGCAGGGGTCGAACACAACATGTAGTGCGCTAAGTTGGGGTCAAAAAATGGATAAAAACAAGAGGATCTTCAGATCTCGTTCGCAGCGCGACGCGGCGTAACGATAAGCTCCCGTATCGATTCATCACAAGGTTCAATCGATATAGCTACACCGTATAAATATAATAGCCTATAAATATATTGAATTGTAAGCTCGAATCTGTCCTAATCGGGAGGGGGCAACCTTAAAGTGTCAAATGCGGACGTCATCCCATGCCACACAACCATATCCCCTGATTTTCCAGGAAAGCCCCGTGTCATGAACAACTGCTGAGGCTGTCGTAGAATCCTAAGCAAGGGATTGGAGACGCAAATCACTATATGCCTCCCACCTCCGATTAGGATAGATCCTGGGCACTCGTCCCTCAAACCTAACGCTTTTGAAATCAAACTGGGCATCTTTAAAAATAAAAAGGGCATGTTTCACATCAAATAAACCTTCCAAAAATTTAAGAATAATGGTTTAAAGTCTTGCTCGAGGAAAATGTAATTTCAACTTTCTTTAATTGATTGATTAGCTTAAATTAGCCTTAATTTACTTACCCACTAAGTGAGCACATTGTTTGAAATTTTAGAAAATCACCACTTTCAAGGAAAGATAATGGTTCAAAGCTTGTTTTAAGAGCAGGAGGGCGGATGCGTTTCATTGTCATAGAAAGAAATTGCACCATGTCCTCGTTCAAGACATCGCGGTTTTTATTCGATTAATATCAAAATTTCTGTTTGCATGGAGTTTCCCATCTGTGAGCGATGCAACAAATTACAGTTATAAAGAACACGCATGCCTTTATCCTCATTTTGATGCACTAGAGCAGCGTTTATACTATTAATCAAATCAAAATTGTGACGTGCTCCTCGAGTGCATGGCGCGATCAGATCTTTTAATGCGCATATAATTGTCTCTTCGCTGCTTTAAAAAATTTTTGCTTTCGAAGATTTATTTACTATTTTCTCAAGTTTAGTTAGTTGTTAGTATGTTATGCTATCTTAGTTTAGCTTATCATTCCTTTCAAGTAAAGATCTTACTGGGCTGGGGTGCGTGGCGTGACCGCTTCTTTTAATGCACACAATGACTGTTGGCTAGTTCCGTTTTGAAGCAAAATTTAATTTTTTATTTTTCTTGAAAACAAAATTTTTACAAATTTATTACACACATTCGGGCGGTTAAACTAAAAACATTTCAAAGAAAGTTGCTCTACATTTTCCTTAAACAAATTTTTTTCTATCTTGGAGAGTGTACAGTTGAACCTATTAGAAGATCATTTCGATTGGGAAGATATTCACCTTGACTTCAGAAGCATAAAGTTTCTTTAGAAGAGCGTCCAGTTTGACGTGAAAATTGCATCTTTAGCTTCGCGCTGCGATGGAGCTTTAAGCATACCCTAAGAGGATAAAGAGGACTCGATTAGCCTGGAAGGAACCAAATCAAGGAGAGTAAATCGAAGAGCACGCGACAACCGGTGTCTCATCCGACTGCACTACATACCACTCCCTTCAAGAAATGAGTTCGGATAATATCGAACACCATATTTAGTCAGCTGTTTGGAAATCAAAAAATATTAGGACCACACAAGCGTTGGATCCACTCAATTGTCCTCAGAATACCACTGCTGTTAACTGTTCTTGAAACGAACTGTCTCCAATGAACTGATGGGAATCCCAGAAAAAACATTTCCGAAGTGCTTCAGATGACAAAAGTGTAGTGTTCATCTACCGAAGGCCACATTAAAACAGCGGCCGGCAGAAAGAAACAAACGCGCCAACAATAGAGGGTTGATTAAGAAGCTAAAGAAGAACAGTACGCCCTTGACATATTGTTTAATTGGCTGTCGCCCCAGACGTCGCTACACATCTGCACACGCCCGAACGATGAAATACCATGGACGCGAGCCGAGAGACGAATAGGGTTATTTAAATTGCAAATAGATTATCACCGAAACGACATGGAGCACACAAAGAGTCGTAAATGAGCACTCACGTCCCGGCTGAGACCTTGCGGAACGGGCGACATCCACAAGTGGCTGTAAATTCGTCCCACACGGATTAGGACAACTACCACAAATCAGCTGAAGGGCTCGAGAAACAGAAACAGAGTGAGTAGTGGGGTGAAGAAGACGGCAAACACGGCGTCAAAGAGGGAGTTCTTAGTGCCAGCAGGAGCAGCAGCCGGAGCCGGCCGCATGCAACGGTCGCTGGCACCGCCCACTTTGGAGTCTCTTGACCCGCCCACCCTCTATGGGTGAAGGGCGGCTGGCCGAGCGGTCAGGACTGACCGCAAGCCAAGGGTGTCATTAGGGATGGTCTAGGGCTGTTCGGTGGAGCAGAAGGTTAACTGGATGTTTTTAAGAGGATTAGGGATGGGTGAGGATCTGCAGTTTCATCACTGGTTCTTGTTCTTGGTTGCATTTGGACCGGAATTTTTGCTGAAAACCTACAGCTCACATTACAAACATGAACTTAGGCATACATTGCTAAGGCTAAAATATTAGATTGATAGGATCTATTGGTGAACTGAGCAATACTGAAATGTTAATGGGAGCAAACATGGACGCAGGTAGCGCAACAGGCAGGAAGCTCCGGTTTCACGGCCGAGGCGGCAGGTTTGTCCTACACTCAGGTCAACAAATCACTCCATTCTTATCGGCTTAATGAGCTGTAGTGTACTTCTATTAGGTTGATCAGAAAGTCTGATAGGGTTTTCAATTTTCTTCATTTCTTTATTCAGCAGACAGTGCAAATCAACCAACAGTACGATCACCATTGTAAGTCATAGCCAGCCGTGGTCCACCCACTGGGAAGGTCAGTGATCCCCTTTCCCAGGTCTGGTGATACCGGGAGTCGAAGAGGTCGGCGATTGCCCGACTTAAGTCATCAAACTCTGTGAAACTTTTCCAAGCCAAGAAAGTCTTTAGGGAGCGGAACAGGTGGTAATATTAGGGAGTTTTGTCAAGGGAGTATGGCGGATGAGGTGCAGCCCAATTCCTCGATTTGTTGGTGGGTCGCACAGCTAAATGGGGTCTGGCCTTACCATGAAGAAAGTGCATTGATGGTTGTCTCGGCCACTTTCCCCGAACAGCTTCCGCGAGTTTCTGGAGCTGAATGGCGTGAACGACAGCAGTGACAGTGTTCCCTTGCGGGAGCAGCTCGTAGTACAGCATTCCTTTTGAGTCATAGAAGGAGCACATAAGAACCTTCTTGAAGTGCAATTGGTACCAGTTTTGACTGAGAAGCATCACCTCTTGCGTTCCACCTATCGTCCTATAAGGTGCGCCATAAATATGATCACTTTTTTCGCGCGTCATTTTTTGTATTTTGCACACTTTTCGTGCTTTCATTATTTTTTCGGATTCTGTGTGTCATTTTAACCACACATAGTGTTTTTTGCATTTCTACAGTGCTTCTTTCAGAACTGATAAAGTCTTGTATTCAAAGAGGCGCAATTTTGGATGTGAGATGGGCAGGACTTTCTGTCCCCAACATCGCTCGTCTACAGAAGCTGCACAAGAAGACAGTCTATCGCTGTGTAGAATGTAACTTTCTCGTTGATCGTTCCCGATGTGGCCGTCCGGTATCCGTAGCTACGAGCAGCCTTCGAAAAATTGTGAAAGGACGAATCAAACGGAATCCAAGTCACAACATGAGAAAGTTGGCACCCGAGCTCCACTATCGGCCACGACAATGAGGCGAGTTGTTACGAATGAGCTTGGACTATACCCCTACAAGTTCCTTCAACTGCACGACTGACAGATGGAAGGAAGAAGAAAAAATGTCGATGACTCCTCGAGTGGCACGACCACTGCACGACGCTCTTCACCGATGAGAAACTTTTCAATTGAGCAGTCTTTTAACCGCCAGATCTTGTGGTTGTTGGCTGAAGGTAGTGAGGATGCAGAGAGGAAGGGAAGAATCGTTCATAGAAACTCTTTTGCAGCTTCCGTGTTGGTTTGGACGGAGTTTCCGCCACAGGACAGACACCACTGTGTTTTGCTGGAAAAGGAGCCAAGATCAACACCGAAGCTACCTGAACGACTTTTTGAATAATTTTTTGCTTTCTTTGGCTCACAATCACTTTGGAAATACAGCACGTACTTTTCAACAGGACGGCGCACCCGCTCAAATGTCCAACAAGGCTCAGGAGTAGTGCGCGTGGAATCTGCCCAACTTCATCCCTGCTTCTGAATGGCTGGCGAACTCATCAGTTTTGAATGTTATGGACTCTTCGTTTGATCTGTTCTGAAGGAAAAAGCTTGCGCTGAAAGGCACATTACGATTCAAGGAATGAATCCGCACTAGAAAAAGCATGGAAGGAAATTCCGCAAGCAACCCTGCGTGCCGCCATTGAGTTCTATCCTAAGCGGCTTCAGTCTGTCATTCGTGCCAAAGAAGGTCATATTGAATGATATCCACTCTGCTTGTTAACTAGATTGTTAGTAGATTGTTGACGGAATTTCGCTGTTTCCTGATAAATTCCACGCGAGTAATTCACCATTTATTGAGTGAGCATATTTATGGCGCACCCTACATACTTGTCATCGAATTGCTTTATCGGATGCCAACAATGTCTCTACTCTCCTGTCGAGTGCCATAGTGGTCCAATGGACATGGTCCCATTCTTGTCCAGTGATTGTCAGCGGAACGCATCGCGAGTCCATTTAATTTTCTGATCTCGTTCTGGTACTAGATTTTTGCGTAGAAACCTGAACATGGGTTGGGACCGAGGAGAAGACAGTGAAAAATTTTAAGATCAAAAAAGATTCTCAAATAGTTGCGTTGATGTTTAATCGTTCTCTTGCAGTGAGTCGTCGAGCAGTGCATCTCGGACCTGAGCCCGACCCATTTCTACATGACGAGTTGCGCTGCAAAAAACGGTGAGTTTTTCTCGAGGCAGCCGTCCTGTCAGGAAGAGATTTTGACGTCAAAGTAAATCTCATTCCACTGACAGTCAAAAGAAAACGCGAGAACGGTGCAAGTTAGGTTCCGTCTTGACGGACGTCACTATTCTCAATATATTCCTATTTTCATCATTATTTTCTCACAGGGCTCATTAAAAATAATCCGTAATTCCAACTTAAGAATTGAGACCTTAACCTGCTGGAGAAAGAAGCTTGACCTCATCGTGCTTTACAAAATGTTGTCCGGTCAATCAGATCTGACGTCACATATGCTACTTTAACTGAGAACTTCAATCACAAGGGGAGGATATTGTAAATTGCATATCAGAAGATCAAAGCAAATCATCAGGCAGAGATTATTTGGTAATTGAGCTTGGATCGTGCTTGAGAAGCAGATAAGAGTACGCAATATACCTCTAGATTTGAAGATTGTGAAGTTCAAAGTTTTCATGAATATAATAGGTATCTGACATCTACACACATATTCATGATTGATTTTTTTGCCAAGTGTTACACGGATATTTGTTAGCTACATCCTGGTTGTTGTTGTTTTTCTAATCGTTGATATCACTATGATCGCAAAGGCTTGGCTATGTAATGAATAATAATAAAACCTCAGGGTCCCAGGTGATTAACAAGGCACTGTCGAACGCTACAACTCATTGGTGGATTTTTCTCTTATTACGGCTAGCTTCCATTCTAGTGGAATTTACTCTTACTATAGGAACTTCGTTCTATAACCAGTGATGGATTGTAAGTGACATCATGCAGCACGAACGAATTGTAACGGTCTTCTACTTTCTACTTTATCAGGCTTGCTCCACTCTCAAAACGTGCTGAAATATTCACAGTAGGGAAAGAGAATGATCGCTGGAAGAGTAATTTATTTGCTCCTTAAGAGTGCCAGTCAGATGGGATGAACTACTAAAAACGAATGGCTCCACGCGACCAATGTCAGTGTGAACAAAGGGCCCATGCAAAACTGAACGATGCTCATGCAGCAGAAGTCTTGAGGAACGGCTTCGCTGGACAGAAGTTGAAATACGAGGATGTCGTATGTTGATTTCAGTGAATAGGAGATCTATGTTGATGTCAATGAATAGGAGAGTCATAGCAAGTTTTTGAGCCCAAATCTGCAACATTAGCTATATATGCGCACACTTTTCATCCAAACAAATAGAGGAGGCGCCGGAGCCCTTATGTTTATGTACAAAAAGCAATATCTTCTTTCTGAACAAGAAAAATATTAATAGTAGCAGGTTATTCTCAGTATGAAGAAAGACTGTCCAAAAGATTGAGTACCGCGAGTAAATGACGATTTCGTTCGAACTAGGCGCGTCAGTCTTCGAGCATGACCCAGCCTGTCAATTGTCACTCAACTTTTTCCGTATACAGCTCAATTTGGTGAAAAACTATGTAGTAAGAACTGCGGAGTTAAACATTCCGTTTTCGGGATGCGCCATGAATTCTATTTCCACGGGACATCGCAGAGTTAATTTCTAAACAATCTCTTCAGCAGTCTCCACAAAAAACTCACTGTCCTCGTCATAGATTATAAGACATAGGTTATGGTGCTGAGTATGGAACAACATATTTTGTCCAGGTAAGATGAAATCTACTTAGACTTGAAAAAGTCCAAGAAAGCTTCACTAGAAGGAAATGTGGGTTTGATTACCATACTATTCCCTATGGTGGACTAAGAAATAAACACCTTGGACTACAGACGCTTCCATACAGACGAAGAATATACGACCTCAAAACTTTCACGATATTCTCCGTGGATTCTGTGGACCTGATAAAAGTGACTTCTTTACGGTGACGGTGAGACTATGCACATGGAACCCGAGGTGGAGGACATAAACTTTCATTAAATACAACAAAATCTTCAGTTCGGAATATATTTTTGTTAATAGAGCAGGCTCGGATTATATGAAACTTGGCAAAACTTAGCAATACCACACGAGTTAAATTGTTCCGAACACGTCGCTCAACGTGAGTGGGTATTCAAAAGACTTAAAAGAAAGAAAGATCGAAGACGTCGTCCAATGTGTGTGGGGGTTCAGTAGACTTGCTTAAGACGTCGTCGACCGTCCTTGAAGATTCAGATGATCATGAACGGAAGACCTTCACAGCAGAGGAGGCGATCATTATCGATCGACATTATCGATTTTCTTAAATTTAGCCGGCCGGGGTGAGGCATGCGGGGCAAGGGTAGGCGAAAAAAAAAACACAAGGTGTTAAATCATGTTTTAAAGCGCAACAAAAAGGGAATTATTTAGAGTGTTAAAGGAGGAGATCGCGCCATGCATTCGAAAAGCACGTCGCGATTTTTATTCGCTTCATAGTGCAAAAGCTGCTTGCATGAAGCCTCAAAGTGAGGATATGTGTATTCATTACAATTGTTTCAGCTGTATCGTTTACAGATGTTAAACTCGTAAAACTCGATGCGAACATAAATTTTGCTATCAATCGAATAAAAGTCGCAACAAGCATGGCGCGATCCCTTCTTTTAGCAATGAAAGATGGCTGCCTTCTTGCTTTCTGAATTAAGCATTAAACTACTTTTTTTTGAAAATTACGAATTTTTTGAAGTTCTAAGCAATATGTTCATTTGGTGGTGCAAGTGATTTGAAAAAGTGCAAAGAAAACCGTACTGAATTTTCCTTGAGCCAAAAATTGTTCTTACCTTGTAGGGTGTCCGGTTCGATGTGAAAGACGCTTATTTTGATTTAGAAGTTGCTCAGTAAAATTTCAAAAGAGTTAACCTTAATTGTGGGCGCGTGTAGCGCAGTCGGAGATGGTGACGGCTGTGACGTGCACCCGATGTCAGATTCCTGATTCGAATTTCCCGCCCAGGCTAACAAAGCCCTACATCCCTCCGGTGTCGGTGAATTAGTACCGAATTTCTCTTTGAAAGACAAAGCGCTGACTTGTTCACCGGCTGCCCACCGCAAGTCATTGTAAGTACAAATACGCATATATCTCAAATTTCGAATTTTTTTAAATAAAAAATTCAAGAAATTTAAATTTTTCAAATTTTCACATATTTCGAATGGGCTCCATGACATCGCATAGAAGCACAATGCGCGGCGCATCCCAAGCGATTGAGTAACGTCGTAATCTATCCTATATATTTCATTATATCCCCTTTTGTAATAATATATAAATAAACAAAGATGAAATAGGATAACACTCGGCATATTCAGTTTCTTTTTGAAATGCACCACGCATTCTGTGTACTTCTACGAGATATTGTGGAGACAATTCGAATGCATATTTGGTCTATACAGTGACTTGTGCATACGACTTGTTTATTAAATAGCCACCTGAAAACCTCGTGTGGCAAAATATACATTGATCAGCAGCAGCTTACAAAGAACGGGAGATCTCTGGCTTAATTAGGGCCGAACTAAATGTAACTGAATGGGGTGTTGACCATAGTAAGCTGACTGCAGCCACGCTGCTGGATGCTACTGCGGAAGCGGTCACTCACAATACATCAGTACACGGAGTTAAAAGATAAAGGATGGCATTACTCAATCCCTTTGGGATACATCACGCATTCTACTTATACGGGATATCGTGGAGGCGATTTGAATGCGTATTTGGCCATACAATGACTTGCGGTGGCCAGCCGATGAACAATTCAGCGATCTGTCCTTCCCAGACAAGTTTGGTACCGATTCACCGAGGGATGGAAGGCTTGGTTGGTCTGGGTGGGAAATCCGAACCAGGAACCTGGTATCGGGTGCACGCGACAGGCACCTCCTTGGACTGCGCTACATGCGCCTACACGGAGCTAGACTATAAGAAATGGTTCTTCAGCAGCTTTGTCAAGATGAGTTAAAGTGCACCACGCCCAAGCCATTCAAAATAGAAGGAAAGGTGAAGAAAAAGAAACATTTTGTTGCTGCAGCATGGAAACTGAAAGAAAGGCTGAAAGACTTAACCAACAACTTATCTACGAGCCGCTTTGTAGTGCAAATGCGAAGACACCGGCAGTACGGGAGTGGAAGAAATGGCAATTGCTTTTTCACAGATGATTGATATGCAAATTCTGGTTTTTCAGATGAACAAAAGAGCCCAGAGTGTTAAAGAGACTTTAAGAAGCGAAACAAATTGCGATAAAGGTGACTAGCGAAAACGTGGTGGTCTCAGACAACTTCTCGTTGAAGAAGTCTGTCGTACTGTTTTCGAAAAAGATCCAGGAAATGGACAGCAGGCCAACCGCGAGGAAAAGAGTGTGCGGTTGGAAGTAAAAATCACTCCACAATGATTTATCGTTGAGCACTTGTTCTCGAGGAAAAACGATTGTCCGCCGCCTGCCGTTTGCACAGGCAGCAAGGTGAAATTTAAAGGACAATCGGTCAGTGAGACGGAAATAAGCGAGAAGTTCCAGTACAGGCAAAGCGATAGCTCATTGGCATAATTCAGGGACGCACACAAAACTCTGGGCGTGAAATATTTTAACGCCGTTCTTAACAGAAATTTTTCGTAAAAATTTCGATAAATTTCGTTAAAAAATACAGCTGGCTGTGACCTATCGTTTCAGTTAAAAAATAGGAAAAAGGTCTGCCCAGCTCAAACTCAAACAGCTTGATAATAGAACGCGATATCCTGTCGGTCATTTACGGTTGTACTAGAACGGATTTTTTCTGCTCAATTCTTGCTGATTTCAAGTTTTCAGGAGCAGCCCAAGTCGGGGGACCAGACGGTTGCAATAATAGTGGAGATAGACTAAAACTAAGAATGATAAATAAACTTGTAAAGAAAAAAGTCCGTAAAAAATTCTGTTAAATTTCTGAATTATTCCGTGAGGTAGGAAAGCTAGATTTTATCCAAAAATGACATTAATTCGTTGAATTCGTTAAATCGTTAGCCGTTAAATGTTCACCTCTGGTACACTGAATGGGTACCTAATCGGTGAAGCATTGAATACGAGAGGAGATAGGCCTCAACGGAGTCAAGCCAGCTTTAATCACTCCTTTTTGGGATGCGTCATAGGTTCTGAGGGCGCGTGTAGCGCAGTGAGAGGAGGCGCCGGCTGTCGCGTGCACCAGGTTCCTGGCTCGGATTTCCCTCCCAAGCCAACCAAGCCTTCCATCTCTCCTTGGTCGGTGAATTGGTACCGGACTTGTCTGGGAAGGATAAAGCGCTGACCTGTTCATCGGTTGGCCACCACCGATCATTGTGCAGACCAAATACGCATTCATATCGCCTCCACGACATCCCGTAGAAGTAGAATACGTGGCGCATCCCAAAAAGGGGTTGAGTAACGCCGTCCTTTATCCTTTTATCTTTTATCCATAGGTTCTACTTCTGCTGGATATTGTGGGAGGTGGCTTGAAAAGGAATTTGGCCTCTACAAAGAATTACGATGGACAACCGATGTAAACTTCTTTATCAAGTAAGTCTGGTCTCAATTCAACGTCCCAGGAAGGATGGAAGGCTTGATTGGGCCGGAGCGGGACTCGAACCTCAAACCTTGATCACTGGTGTAAGCGAGAGTCGTGCCGAGTCTTTCGGCTGTGCTACCAGCGTCTTCAGCAGACAACAGAAAAACGCCGACACACAGCGCATCGCCTCATAACCTCAAGGAGTACAGCTACAGTGTATTTCAATGCAATAAGACTTAAAATATGCAGACTTTTTCTTGAGCAGGCGCATACGTAGTAGCTGGCCGGTAGTGATGTGTAGCTCTGTTTTATGTATAGAAGGCTCACAACCCTCGTGAAATATGATGTAACACGCAGAAGAAAGCGAGTGTGAAATTTCAGTGTTGTGCATGTGTACGACTGTCCACCTCCCGCAAAGATGTTGTACTCTGCTTGAGCAGTCACTTTCATACAGGGTGTCTCCAAAAATGTATACATTGTTTGAAAAGTGATAACTCTGCTCCCAATAAAGGAGCTGGAAAGGTTAAGCACTATTATGAAAGCATAAGAAAATACTAATTTTCTGACATACATATGTATGAGTGGTATGGATTGCAACATGCACTCGTCTGATACCCTGCATTTTATACTCGATTGATTGTGTCTTGCTTGAGCGGCTGCTATTATTTTTTCACAATTGCCGTATCGACTGATTTGTGCTTGTTAAAGGTTTAAAACTTAAAAACACTCTACGGCTTGCGAAAAATGCAGGGTATCCTAAAAAATGCAGGTCCCATTTGAAAGGTTCTAACATTGCTGTGGGAGAAGCTTATAAAAATATTTAAGACTCGTATGAAAGCAAAGGACAACAAGATTTCTATGACCTGCAAGTAGTCAAGATTACGCCATGCTCTCGCTTGAAACCCTGCATTCAAGACTCGATTGATTGTGCATGGATTGAATGCATCTTACAGCCTACTAATTGGTCGGATTAACCTGTACTGCACTCTTTTTAACCTTTTAAGCTTGACAGTACACTAGGACGTCATGTGAATCCATAACATCTCTGGAAATTTCACAGCAGCAATAGTACGGCGTTGCATATAGTGATTACGTTTTTGGGATACTCCACATTTTGGAACAAGTTGTAACACGTTATAAACGTTAAAATGGGCACAGCACAGGTTAATGTGGCTAAGTAGTAACAAGATTGTAACAAGCATTCAGAACATGCACAAACAATCGAGTCTAAAATGCAAAGTTTCGGGCGGGGCATAGCGCAATCTTGACTATTAAATATTTGCACTCCACAAAAATGTCGTTGCTCTGTTTTTTTATTTGAGTCTGAAACATCTCCAAAAGCTTCACTAGCAGCAATGTTAGAACTTTTAAAATAGTACCTGCATTTTTAGGATATCCTGCATTTTTCGCATGCCCCAGCTTGTTTTTTTTTAATTTTAAACATTAAAAAAGCACAAATCAATCGATAGGCCACTTTGTGAAAAAAAAAACTGTAACAAGTACTCCATCGAAAAACAACCAATTGAGTCTGAAATGCAAGGTTTCAGACGAGCGCATGGAGCAATCCATACCGCTCATATTTCAAAAATTTCTATATTTTAAAGCCTTCATGTAAACCCTTAACTTCTAGAAATCAAAATAATAATACAAACAATACAATCCAAACGTGAGTTTAGATCAACACCTATTTAGTTCATAGCATCTCCCATTCTTCACTGATGCGCCACAGGAAAGGTGCTACAACATAAAAAAGGTTCGTGTCTTAGGTATTCTTTAATTTTACATTTTAATATATTTTTATTATTCTACAGTATCATCACTCTCAGCAAAGCTAGCACCTCTCAAATACATTTTATGTTACACCCTGCATATAGATGAGATAGATAAGATAGTACATAGATGAGCCTTTTTAAGTAATTGTCCTAGGAGTGGAAATTTTATCCAAAGTGCTTCGGGATATGGTATTCCCTCATAGAATTCCCCTGTCCATGTTGACGACGACGTCATTGTAGAATCTGTAGAACTCTTGCTCGTGAATTCACTGTACAGCTCCTGAAGGACTCTGATGAGTAATAGGAGCAAAATATCCGTCCTATGGGGTCTTCTCCCCAACCCTTAACATTTTGAGAAGGCTATCGTGATCAAAAACGACATTGTGACGTTAAATTCCTTCATAGCCATATGTGAACTAAATCAGATAAAAAGCTTTAATGCTATAATTGGTAAAAAGTGGAATTTTTCGGGGCAGATCCTCACCTCACATCACATGATGTAGCCGTGTCAGTCTCCGCAACAGGTGTCCGGCTATTTGCGGTTGGTGTGAAGTAGAAATGCGGTGATTAAGTGGGCGCGATCAGAGTGACCGCACCACCCCTGTGAAAACACATCACTCACGGTGATCTGGCACAACATCGGCCAGGCGTGAGAGCCGATCGGACAATTCGACGTCCGGAATTTTTTCAGAAAAGTAAAATAAATCGAACATAACGGAGACGGTACAAGCTACAAAGCTGATGGCCCCCATAATTTCATAAACTCATTTCCTCGAAAGCGTTTCAGATAACTACACAAGCAAATATTTATGGGGTACCTTAAACTAGGATTCACATTCACATCCAAGACAGAGTCGGAGGGTCAGATCCACTCGAATTACCTTGCTTGCGGAGCAGAAGAAAGAGGGCAGACATAGTCATGTTTTCCGAATTCGTTAAAAAGAGCCCTTCCATTGATACTCTGAGTATAGTTGTGCTCGAATGACCTATTCGAATACGTATTCGAATACTTTTTTACTGTCCTTAGGGGACGTGATCTATTTTCGTATTACTTACTAGGAGAACTAGTTGTTTCAAATGCACTTCCGTGCGTCCACCAATAAATAAATAAATAAATAATCGTTTTCATGACTTTTTTCGAATAGGTATTCAAATGATTTTAGCTAGAAAACCTACATTTTTCAAAAAATCGCGTTTTTCGAATGAATTCGAAAGTCCGAGAAATCATGCTTTTCAAACGTATTAGAATCCGAATATTCATAATGCCGCACTTCTCGAATATATTGGAATTCAAACACTCGAAAAGTGCAGGGATCCGGAACCATCTCTGGTCCGACGGCAGAAGTAGGGCCGTGTCTTGGAGCCGCGATCTGCCCAGCTACGGCCCAAGAATGCAAAAGTGGGCGGAACCACCTGCCCAGCTCGCAGTACTTGGTCATCTCGAGCTCGGCAGCACATCCTGCTCATTTCGAAGGGAGGATGTGCTGCCGAGCTCGGGCAGCACGTGCTGCCCTCAAAAAGGATGACCGAGATTCTTAGGCCTAGCTGGGCAGATGGCGGCTCTCGGACACGACCCCACTTCTCCCGTCCGGCCAGAGATCGGAGTATTCGAAAATTCTGCGAGAGCACAACTATACTGTGCAGTTTTCCGCGTTTCACCATCGAGAAGACGAAAACTGCTTAGGCTGTACCCCAAGGTTTCCATGTACACTGGTTAAATCCAACTTCTTCAATTCCCACAACGTTGAGGACCTCAATCTCTTTAAACCTGCTTATTGACACCTCAGTCCAAGCATTTAGAGTATTTTTCTTTTTGCTTGCTTTAAGCGGGTGATTCTTTGTAACTCAGCCGTCAATTAAGTAAATAATGTTAATATATATAAAATATAAACATAAATATATATAATTCAGCCAATTTCACTATAATTAAGGTCGAAGCATCCGATGGATCTGCTGAGCTTTCCTTTCTTCTTTCTATCCAGTGATTTCTTATTTGTGATTTATCGTGGTCCAGTGATTTTTCCCTACTATATGGGGATGCAAGGAGAGGGGCAGCATTGCCGATACAGGCACTCGTAGTCTCGACACTCCAAAGGTAGGGGGGTTATTTGGGGTGCTTGTCACGAATCTGGCATCTGTTTTCGGTACAACAGCAGATTACAGCAGTTTAGAGCAGACAGGCATACTGTGAAAAAGCTGGTTTTTAAGCGGGTTTCTTCATCTGGCCGCAATTCGTTTCCAAGATCGTGTCTTGAACTGAAAATAGTCCTCAAAAAGTTTAAAAACCAAAAACGTATGCCAAATGTGTGATCGTCGCTCAATAACATCCTTATGATTAGACGAATGGAGTGAGGAAGGGAGTGCGGCTAACCTGTCCCCACCGTATCACTTACCCGCACCCTACTCATATCGTAGCCTACTGTAATCTACCGGATCAAAAAACGAATTCCAGATTCGTGATCAGTATCCCAAATGCCCTCCCCCTAGACTAACCTTGGCGAAAAAAAAATTCCGACCCTGCAGACATTATAGTATTAAGTTGTCACATAAGTTCTGTCCGATTTTCGACGGCAACTTTGCGGTGTAGTATCTCAGCAGAAAATAAGGTTTATTAATCAAAGTAAGAACCGTTACAATCAATGCACTTCTGCCAACGATATACAAGAGCGTTAATTCCATTTCGGAAGAAATCTGAATTTCTAGAAGCAATGAAACACTCGAAGGCAATTTCGATATCTGCTACATTAGTAAAGTTTTTATCCTTGAGGAAACCATCGAGATGCTTGAAAAGATGAAAGCCCGTTGGAGCTAGGTCTGATGAATAAGCGGGATGCGGGAGAACTTCATATCTCAACTGGTTTAATTTTTGGGTGGTCAGATGCGAGACATGTGGACGGGCGTTGTCGTGAAGAAGGATCGGTCCTCTTCGATTCACCAGTGCAGGATGCATTTCAATCAACTTTTGGTGAACCACGTCTAATTCACGACAGTTCCTCTCTGCCGTAATGGTTTCACCAGGCTTCAAGAAGTCGTAGTGGATAATACCAATTGCAGCCCACCAGACAGTGAGCATGACCTTCCTCGGATGGAGGCTAGGTTTGGGAAAGTGTTTCGGCGGTTCTTCCTTATCCAGCCATTGCGCTGATCTTCTTCGATTGTCGTACACGATCCATTTTTCGTCACAGGTAATTATCCGGTCAAGAAGATCGTTTTCGTTCCTTATAGTAAGGGAAGAACAGATCTCCAGGCGACACCTCTGCTGCTCCTCAGTGAGTTCGTGGGGCACCCACGTATCCAGCTTTTTCACCTTTCCTATCGCCTCTAGGTGCCTCGAAATGATTGTACGACTGACCTGAAGTTGTCTCCCCATCTCACGCACAGTTCCTCGTGAATCGGCTTCCATTCATTCTTTCAAACGTCCGTCATCACATTTGGCTGGTCGTCCTGAGCGGTCCTTGTCTTCGAGGTCCACGTCTCCAACCCGGACTTCTGGTACCATCTGCGCACGGTGCGTTCGTTAGCGGAGTCCTCTTCCCATGCCATCTTGATGTTTTGAGTTGCCTCGCTAACACTGCGGCGAAGCTTGAACTCATGAAGCATTATTACCCGCAAGTGCGTTTTTTCCATGGTTTCGTCCAGCACCTAAAATGAAGCAATGCTCACGACTTTTTAAAAGCAACACACTAAGTTTTATAGAGCGAAACAGGCGCTACAAAATAGTATACAACATATATACAATTACTTTCTCTATACATGAAAAAAACAATCACAAAGTAACGCCTATCGGGATCGGACAGAACTTATGTGACAACCTAATACATGTGTTCATACCTGTAGAGGACCCCCCCCCTCTAGAATATGTAGGGAAGAGTGATTGGCATCAAAAAAGGCATACATGCGACTAATAACGCAACAAGGATAAAAATTGTAATTTTCGTCACAGTTAGTAAAATTAGTAAAAGTCACAAGAAACAGGTTCTCCATAGAAATAGGAAAGACGATCAGCATATCTTGGTGATGGATCAAAGTAATAGCCGATCATGCTCACTACAAGGTTTCTACGATACCACTTCTGGAACTATTAGAAAGGGATCACACATGGATATCTCAAGAGGGACCTAACAAGACACGCATGGTTCAATGGCCATATCTAATCGACGAAAGCTAGCTTGGCTCACATCCCGCAATAGGTTAAAAAGAGGTTGAAATGCGAACACTAAACTCTGCCGAGACCAAGAGACCAACCACTATACATTGACAAAAATGAAAAAAAACGTTACTAGCAATGCGTAGAGCCCACACCCGGAACCGGTTCCTTGACCACCCTCTCGCAGGGCCACCGTGCTATCCACACGGCCATCCAGTCGCTGTGGCTATGCTGGTGAATGCTTCCCGTGAATTTGCCTCCTCGCTTCTCCTAGGAATTTATTAAATCCCGCAATCTAGCAACCATTGAAGCTCCAACCCTTTTGCAGGATTACTTCTGAGCACGACAAGGGTATTGCAGGGCCGGATCTATCAACGACTAACCTGTGGGTATAGAGGGTAAAGATACCTACGGAGAAGCCTGCGTCTCTGATTCCTACCTTATCTCTACCCCCATACCCCGCATACTCCCGGGATCAATTGTTGATGAATCCGGCCCCAGGCATCAGTTTTGCGTTATCGGTCCGCACTGAAGCGGTACAGCTTTTTGCCATTTTTGACCTACCCAGAGGTCCGCAGGAAATTTAGAAGCCACACTAGGGTGCTTCCCAGACAACGCCCTACAAGCCTATATAGGTCGCTTTGAGAAACTCCACGGTCACCTCTTCGACCTTCCTCGTTAGTGGGCTGGGCAATTTAGACCGAACAGATCCCGAGATTCCCCTCTTTCTTAGTGCATTGCGAAACCGTTTTGCGTGTCTATTCTACGAGCATGTGCAATCTCGATGCGGGTACGACCCTGCTAGTACAGAAGAAGTTGATAAAAATACAACTAAAAGCCTGTCAGTGTTAACACGTTGACGAACACACGATTTTCGCGTGCATGGGACTAATCGATTTCTTGCAACGTGTCGGGACCTTGACACGACATCGTGTCACATGGTCCCACTCTGCTGAAAGGGTGTGACAACGTGTTAACGTTTAGGAAAAGTAGCTTTGCAAGAATCTTTGTTGTTATCGTTTTTCTGAAGGCATTTAGAATACGTCCACCGACTGAAAACATTCTCTTCTTTTCCACTGTTTCAGACCGTGAGCGAAAGTGTTCTGGGATAAGCAGCGTCATGTGGCGATAGGCGTATTTACGTAAGAGTAAGATCAGTATGTTTGCGGATTCGTTGACGTGCTCGGTGGCTCAGCAGAGAACTTTTATAGCATTATTTCCAAAAAATTCAAATAAGCCACAGAAGACGTGAAAACAGCACGAAAACATTGAAATATTGTTGCTGATTTTAATAGTTTTTCTGGAACAGTTGGAGAGGATGAGGCCTACAGTATTTGTGAACACTAGGGGGAAAGTAATAAACTTACTGAAAAAAGTTCGTTAAAAATTCCGTTAAATTCCTAAAAATTTCCGTTAAGTCGTTAGGTCAGATTTCAACGAAAAGTGCCGTTAATTCGTTAAATCGTTAGCCGTTAAATGTGCATCCCTGATCGCCACCACAGCACACTTCGGCTAGTTCATCCCAGCCGGTTTGAGATGAATTCATCAACTTTTGATGCCTTTGATGACGTTATCATACCTCATTTGAAACAGGAGTTTACTATCGCTAACGTCCACCTGACGACGACTGATGGACCCGTAGACCGAATGTAGATAGTACGTCTTGCACCAGAAATTAAGGCATTAAGTCAGACCGAAAGCTTCCTTGTTTTCATAACCTAAATTTTCCCATGTAGGTTTAAGTTTTATACTTCATAGCGTGACAGAAGTTACTGTTCCATGCAATTTTAGAAACAGAAAATATACAATACTCAAACGAAAGTGGACACGTAAAATTAAATTCGACCCTTTTCAAACCAAATTCGACACTCACCAAATCAAAATGAACACTCTTCTAAGCAAGCGTGATGTTTTTGGCAGCAAACGGAACACCATCCGAATCAAAACGAGCAATTTTCGGATTAAAATTGAGACTCTACGGGAAGATTAGACTAATTTTTTTCAAGAAAATTCGGTATATCTTTCTTTGAAGTCCTTTAAATCACCTGCCCTAATTAGAAACAAATGGCTAGCGATTATGAGGCAGTGAGACTTTAAATTCTAAAGCAATGATTCATACTATGTTTTAAGGTGCAAAGTGGCACTTCTAATACTAACAAAGGGTTGCGCCATGCACCCGTGTATAACAGTGATTTTCATTTGAATGCTAGCAGAAATTCTGTTATCGCGGAGTGCCACAGATATCAGAAGTACAACAAAAAGATTTTTAAAAATGAACATCGATTTTAATGCTCCAGTTAACACGTTTAATCTGAAAGAGAGTCCATTGAATTAGAAAGGTTAGGTTTCGCTTTCGCTTTTTCCTTTCCGCATTTTGGCAAAAGAGTTAAGCTTGTCTAGAAGATTGAAAAATCAGATTTGAAACGTATTCTATTCTACAGGAGAGCAGAATATGGGGATGGTAATCTGCAGACATACTATGAAAATCTGATGCATTTGTGCCCTGCTCTAATAACTAAATTGTTCCTACCCATCCAATGGCAAACTCCAAATATCTCGCGTTAAATACAACCCTGAAAACAGTAGGGTTTGGTTTTGAAAGTCATGTTTTACCCTGATTATTCTGCAAAAATTTCGCTGTCAGAAAGTTATTTTTTCGGGTTTCTTTAAAAACGTTCGGAGGAGGAATGTCAGCGTGTACAAGAGGATGTCAAAAATACTCTCCAATAGTTCAAGTTTTGGCTGCCCAACAGGGCACAGCTAGAAAATCCTTTCCAGTGATTTTGACTACCATTGATATGGCAGATGTAATAGTTTCTTCCTCAATTGAGTAGGTTATCCTTGCAAGAGCAAGAGATGTTATGAATTAAGTCGAGCATGGCGGAAATTTTTGGTCTGATCTAGTGTAATGCTTTTCATCCCCATTTTCGCGCAGCCATTCTGATGAGACCGTTTAAGAAGAGGTCTTTTTTTTCCGAAAGCCTAAAATGAAGTGCACAATAACATCAGAAGAAAGGTTGGAGCTACTGTCTTCAGAACATCAGAAGCAGGAGTGATAAACACATCTACGACGAGGGATCAATGGGACATTAATCTTTGAAAACTATGAAGTTCCAAGTTGAGTATTTTTATTAATGTCTTCCTTCCTTATTCATTTTATTATGTATTACTATTATTATTCCATTTTCACCTGTATCACCTGTCGTCCCGGTGATCATCGACTTGACCGTGCGGGCACCAGCTGCTTCTTCATTCGTCCTTGTCGCGCGCCAGAGTGTTCCAATGGATCCTCCTCGCTCGAGGACACGAAGAGCGTCATAGCGGTCGTTCAGGGCTTCCACGAAGAAGTCCGACCAACGCGTTGGTGGACGTTCTGGTGTTCTCTTGACATCCCGCGGAATCCAGTCGGTAACGGCTCTCGACCAACGGGTGTCTGCGAAGCGCATTACGTGGCCGGCCCGCCTAATTTTCGACAACTTGGCCCACGCGACAGCGTCTCTGATCGTCGAACGTTGGCGAAGCTCGGAATTCGGCCTTCTCTCAATTGCGTGAGTCGTGTCGAGTCAAAAACACCAAATATCGAACAATAAATATCACTTCTAAACACCAGCTACTATAATCGCGCAACCCACACCCGTCACTTTTCTTTAAGGTGAATAAGCTCACCGATCGATCATGGATCTCAGTGCTAAAGGAATATGCTTGTAACATAATCTATAACGGAAACCTCACTATCTCACTGCACAGTGGAGATCATCGTTTCCACGTGCAAAATGAAGGTAATGCAATGGAAACTAACTAACCTTCGATTACCTTGAAGGTACATATTCATATTAGTATTACCCTCTCTACATTGTTTGCGAGCCTTTTTTGTAGCTTATTTTCCTTAGCCACGTTTATTAGAAAGAGGTTTACTTTCTGCTCCTTTCATTATTAGATCTGTTTTTACAGTCATATGAGATATGCTTAACAAGATCTTTGCGATCTATTGAGTCAATAAATAGATAAAAAAATAAGTAAATAAATAAATAAACTGCAAGGAAACCTTCTCAGCAAATCGTTTGAAAGGCTAAACGTTCTTTGACCATGGTGTAAAATACTGCTTAATTCCAGACAATCTAGAAAGGATCACCGATTTCGCTCAAACTTCTTTCGACAGGGTTGTATGAAGTGCTGATATGATATCAATATACCATTTCCACGTCGAATTGGACATTTTTCAAATCAAATTGGACACTTAAGCCTAAGTCTTTCGAAATCAAAGCAAACTCATCCAAATCGAAATGACCTTCAGGCAGGTTAAGCTACAGACTCAATAAAATGGTTAGAATATTTTTTGTTCACGGAGAATGTTCTATAATTTTCATCAGTAATTTTCAGTTTACCTGTCCCAATACACTTTATTTAATAATTTTATAACATTTTTAGTTTAAGGGAAAAAATAATTCAAAATTGTCTTCAAGTACAGCAAAGAAGAACTCATATGGCGCCTTAAAAAAACAGACCGCGCGCCGGGCACTCTAAAAGTTCGCCGCAACTCTTATTAGATTGATAGTGCAAATGCCACTTACATGAACCAACAGAGTGAGGATATGTGTAATTTTACAGCTGCTTTAGTCGTATCGTTAACAAGTGTCAAACTCGTGCCAAACGGAAATTTTGCTATCAGTCGAATAAAAATCTCAAGGTCTTCGACGGAGACATGGCGCAATATGCTTTTTCGCACAAAAAATGGCCGCCTTCCTATTTCAAAAGCCGTTTCCTGGCTTAGAGGAGTGTCCAATTTGATTTGAAAAGTGCCCAATTCGACGAGAAAATGACATACATAAATGCTGTTACAGGATGTTTTGTTGCGATCAAAACTCTTGCGCCAGGCGGGACTCGAACCCGCATCTTCTGCTTTCCGGGCAGCGATGTTCGCCTTACACCACCGGCGCTGTTTGACCGCACGTAACATCCGCGATATCCTCCAGACCGGCACGCGCGTGCGGTCAAACAGCGCCGGTGGTGTAAGGCGAACATCGCTGCCCGGAAAGCTGAAGATGCGGATTCGAGTCCCGCCTGGCGCAAGAGTTTTGATCGCAACAAAACATCCTGTAACAGCATATAGCCTCTCTACCAGCCTCTCCAGGCTTAAGCAAATGTGTTAAAGACATACATAAAGCTTAGTGGTAGTAAAGATAATATGTTATGCTTACGTAAACTGAAGGGAATGCCAGAAATACATGAGAGGATCAAAGTGAGTAGATCCCTTGATAGACTTGGCTACCCCAAACTGCGAGGCTCGACGCTCGAGATTTTCTAGCGCTGAAATCTGGTATGACACTGCTGTCACTTTGGACGCCTTGCGGACCACTTCAGAGAGTTGCAGCGATGCCGCCCGAAACATAGTAATCAGACAGAACACTAAGTCAGTCTCCAGAGATCTGACATAAGAGGAGTGCTCCGTACTTCACATGCAGCGAATTATTTGATGAGCGCAAGGGACCAATGGGCAGCAGCATCAGAACGAGAAATGGGACGAGAAAGGAAACCAAGAAACGTCCGTCATCACGTTCCCCTCATCGCACGAATTCTTCTGACGGTGATTTAGCATTATTGAGAGGGATTAATTCAGGTGGAAAGCAGCGCAATAGTGCATGAAAAGGTGCAATGGCCGTAAAAACCATCTATGCATAAGGCGCACGCACGAAGAAGTTGCAATAGAGTTCCAAATCTGGCTCCCATCATTGGCAAGTGATGAGTCGGCGGTTGCTAATAGCCAGTCATGACACGAACGGTCCTTCCTATTGCGCGGGCGCCCCTTGTTGTCCACGCGAATGTACTTTTCGAGAGAGTTTTTCATCCAGAACGAGCCGCTCAAAAACTCTCGTCAGCGCGCATGACACATCAGCTTAGAGCCATTTCGCGAGAATTCATAGCCCACGATTGAGGCATAATGACCTTAAAGGCTTTAACAAATAGTTTAGCGCACTAAATACATTAAAAAGAATAGAGGATAAAGAACGGCGTTAATCGATCGTCTTTGAAATGCGCCACGCATTCTACTTCTGCGAGATGTCGTATCATCCAGTAGAAGAACGGGTGGCGAGGAACCTCAAAATTTCAAATTCCCGTCCTGCGATGCTTGTTGACTTTTTCGTGAATACACGTGCATACACCTTCATCGATAAACTGAGATTTAGCCAGACTGAGTATAGCGACTTTCTCGCAACCATAGGACGACTCAAGGGATGAATAAAGGATAGAGGACGGCGTTAATCAGTGCTCCTTGGGGATGGCCCCCCATTCTACTTCTACGAGATGTTGATGTTATAGGGACAATTTGAATGCGTAGTTGGCCCAGTCAATGAATTCCCGTTTTAACTTAGAAACTCAGGAAGTTGTCAGTGTTTTATCCCTCCCATACAAGTGTGATACCACTTCACTGACCCCGGAGGGATGGAGTGATTATTTGGCTTAGGCACGAAATCCGAATCCAGACTTTGGGTGAGCGCGACAACTCCCCGCGCTCCCCTTCCGAATGCTCAATCACGCGCCTATTGATAAACACAGTGACGGAAAGTATTAGACAAAGTTTGGTGTTAATCGACCTTTCAAGAAGCCTTCACTTTTGGAGCCGGACTCATCAACGACAAAACCCACGGACCGTCAAGTTTCTGATGCTCCATCCTCGCTCAACGGAACGAAGATCTCCGAATGCTCCAGCTACGTGCATGTGGATCGCGGAGTCAATATGGCCATTGGCCTAGCTCCAGAGCTGAACAGGAGGAAACGAGCGGCTTGGGGAGCCTTCAAGAACGTCGAAGAAGTCGCGACGAAGACGAAGAACGTCCGACTCCGTGCCCACCTATTCGACTCCGCTGTTCTTCTGCGCTAACGTGAAGAAACGCGAGAAAGTAACTTTGCGACTCGAAATGCTCCTAGATTAATCAGAATGAACATAACTTTTAGATCCAAATCCTACTGATTTTGCATGGATAAATTTAACGCGATTTATTTGTCCAGTAGGGACAGGCCTGATTTATCTGCCCAAACAACTCTACCACTATCAATTACCGACTCCAGAAGGGAGGAACGACTTGGATGGTCCGGCCGGCAACCGAACAGTGAATATCGATTTTAGGTGTGAGGGAGTATCGGCGCCTCTTCTGGCTGCGCTACCATGCGCCGATACCATAGTAGATGTGAATATGATCTGCAATTAAACAAATTCTGAGCTTGGTAGTTTCCAAGGTAAACAACTAGCTAATAACGCCATAGGCTGACTCTTTGAGTTCTGTAGATAAATAGCAGGTTTTTTTAAAGTCTCTTCTAAGAAATTTTATGACAGTCAATTTGAAATTTCAGTAGTATTGATTATGAGAAGACTAGAACATTAACACTTCCTCAGCACCGTATTTACCAGTTTGCTGTTGGTCTGTAAAGGAAATTAGCTTCAATCATACCAATATATTTCGTAAATAATGAAGAAAACAACGGCTGGAGCAAGATGTGATACTCTGACGACGACGATACGAAATACAACCAACACGAGCGCAGAACCATTGCAATGGGCGCCTTTGCACTTACCATTGTTTTCGCTGGCTCCCTTGGAAAACTGATCTTCTACTCGAACACTGCACGTGAAGTTGTGCGGAGGGATATATATATGTATATATATATATATATATATTCTACGTTAACTAAATCAAAACACACTACTAACACAACACAAAAGCGACATGCAAAAGTATATAGTAGCATAGCTAAAAGAAGCGCACACACATTTACCTATGTTCCTATACTTTCTCACTTCATTTCACTTTTCATTTTCTACGATTTTTTTAGAAACGAGGAAATTAAAAAAAGAAAATATGTCGAAAATATTTTGAAACAAATATAACTGAAGAAAATATTAGTGCACCTTATTAGTATTCTTATTTTTATTACTCTCTTTATTCTTATCAGTATTATATCAGTATATATTACTACAAGTGCTCCGTCATGCATACCGGCGTGCCGCATCGCACTTGCGGGCTTCACGCGGTGTTGCAGTATCATCGTCATCATCAATATCGTTCATAATCTCTTGACTTCCGCTGTGATCGGTTAAATCTGAGAGAAAATCGATAATATCGATCGATATTGATTGCCATCCCTGCTGTGAGAGCCTTCCGCCAAATCATCTTAATCCTCAGGGACGTTGGGCGACGACTTTGGCACGTCTTCCGAACCCTCAGGCACGTTCAGTGAAGTGTTCGGCAGTCTTCTGAATCCACTAACACCTAGAAGACGTTTGGGTATTTTCTACTATTTTCGCTCCCCGGAATTTTCGCTCCACCCCTATTTGTCTCCCTATTTTTGCCGATCGATAGCCGTTAGCTATTTAATATATAGTATGACCTCGAATATCTTCAGCGTTGAAGTTTCGGACAGCTGGAGTGACCGGATGACGTCTTCGGCACGTCTTCTGAATCCCCAGGCACGATGGACGACGTGTTCGGCACGCCTTTTGAGTCCACAGACACGTAGAGATCGTCTGGATATTTTTTGCTATTTTATACTAATTTTCCTCCCTATTTTTACTAATTTCTGCAACGGCGCCCATCGATAGTATGACTCAGCTCTTAGCGCGTTATTATATGACATGATTGTAATCCATATTAGTTATCCATTGTTAATATTTATTAAACGGCTAAAAATCCATGTGAAGTACAACATACTCATAAACTGTGTAAAGCGAGGACCTGGATCAATTTGACGTAAAAATAAAACAATGAATGAAAAATTTGACGTTCAAAATGTCTAGAAACTAAAATAGTCATATAGAAAACCGTCCGAAAATTGGTTGAACTAAAAAGAGTAAAAAAACAAGAAAACAACAATTTTAGCAAAAATTAGAATATTTCTGGAGCGAAATTTATTTATTTATTTATTTATTTATTTATTTATTTATTATTGCACCAAAGTGCGGCTTCGAAACCGAACAAAAAAGAAAGAAAACGCAGTGACGATCAAATAACAATGTCTAGCTTGAAACAACACCAACGAAGTAGTGAGAGCCACTTGAATAACACTGTGAATGGGGAACTAACAAGCGAATGGGAGAACTGTCTTTGCAGATTATTCAGAATACTCAATACAAAGAGCTAAAAATATTTCCATTGAATGAGATCTGAATTTCAGCTAAATCCACTCCAGCAGCGAGAATCTCCATCCTCACAGTGTGCAGATCTGAACCTGCTCTCAGCGACAAAAGAACTCCAAAGAGATGAGAGGGCTGTAAGACGATCAAGTGGTGCGAAGGTTCGTATCCGGTGTCGCGAAATCATGCTCGCGGTGTGTTTCTCACCCACAAAAGCGTATTCAGTGTTTCCCACGGTCGGGCGAATGCGAACCACAGATGCTGTGCCGGTGTCACCCGCTGTTACCTTCCTATACGCGATGTGGCTACAGTAACGGAAAAGCTGTTGTAGCGTGGTATGCAGGACATGTCGTGCTTCGACTGTTTCAATGGAAATTTAGTACGAAAACGTCGACTTCAGGTCAATTCAGCCTCTTTCTATTAAATTTCGTGAGGGCAACATAGGAGAGTGTCCGCTCGTTTGAGAGCTGTAGTTTTATTTATTTATTTATTTATTTATTTATTTATTTATTTATTTATTTATTTATTTATTAACTTAATTACTTATTTGTTGCACTTGGAGTGGTGAGCACATGCAAGGCAGCAAATCACGATCAGAAACATGTGAAATACAAGAACGATTAGAAACAGGTTTGTTAAAACGACCGTGGAGGGAAGAATTTCTCCTAAAAGCAGTGAAAAACTAAATATTTATTAAAACATTAAAATAAAATATTAATTAAAATAAAAATAATTAAATAATAGTAATTAAAATAAAAAATATACTAAAATACTGTCCACGTCCGACTTTCCATAAATCTTGGCATTGTTAGCACTGATGATATGAAGTTGACTGCAGCTGTTGACCAAGATTGGTATCGACCTTTATTCCGGCTAACGTTTCGGCGATGTCGCCTTCGTCAGAGCCTGGAAGAGTCGAAGTAACATTTGGAAACTATTCGCCAAACACCATTTCATCTTACAGAAACTAATTCCTAAGGAAACAAGGAGACAAGGAGCGATGTAGTAGAAACCAGCAACGCTAACCTTTACGGTGGGGTCGAGATGATCCACCAGTCACCTATAGCTGGAGGTGGGCTAACTCAGGTGGGTGGGCGAGCTTATATTTACGGACCACCTGCCCCGGGGACCCCCTTGAGCACGACCACGTAGGTCAAACCCGCAGAGGTCGACGAAGGGCGCCAGTTCTTGTGTCACTGTCATATAGTCTTGTGTATATAGAAGTATATACACTGACGAAAAGAACAAAGATGCACCTTGATAAAATCACTAACCACATATCTTCTTAATACTGCGAAAGCCCCTTAAAAACTTCCAATACATATAAGGGTTTAGGAGGGGGAGGGTAAATATAAGGGATATAAGCAGTTTTTGCTTTGCTAGAAAGTAGCTGAGGATTTTTTGTTTTATTGAAAAGTAATAATTTGTGAATGAAAAACCAGAAAATAATATAAAATAAAAATAAAATAACAAAAAGATAAAAATATCATAAGCTTACATGAACGAAAGATCTTGCCGTAAAGGCATAATGTTTCTCAACTATAAAATGCGCTAGGTCTACGATTTTCTATGCGCACGATTTCGGGAGTAAGAGAGCCATAGCCAACTTCAGGTTCTTGTTTCGGTCGTTCAGCCCAAGTTAAGCAATCCCTGCATCCTTCTTAGGATCGTGAACCGGTACCAAGATTAACTGGGAAGGGCAAAACACTGACTTGTCCATCGGTTGGCCACCGCAAGTCATTGTATGGCCAAATACGCATTTAAATGGCTTCCACGACATCCCGTAGAACGTGCGGCCCAAAACGGATCGATTGACACGATCATTTATCCTTTATCTTTTATTTCACACACAAATAAGAACGGCTTTTTGTTTTGTTGTGTCTGAGAAAAGAATGCATAGCGCAGTACAATTTTCAATTTATCGATAGCCAAAATGCTGTTTGGATTGTTTTGTTGTTGGAGAACATTAGAACAGAAAACTTAGAAAAAAAAACATATTATCATCCAGCAGCTTCAAGTAAGCAATATTTAATTATCAATCAAATGCAAATCGCCGACGACTGCATGGCGCGATCTCCACCTGTAATGCTCTAAAAATTGCTGCTTTTGTTCACTTTAATATACAATTGAAACCGTTGGTTTTTTGTAAAATTGAAAATGCTGCTCTCACCCTTTTCGGGCAGGTAATTCACAAAATTAAAAAAGTCTCTATAATTTTTTTAGGTCGAAGATTCGCTTAAACATTTTCAGTGGGTGTTCAGTTGAAGCTGAAAGACGCCAAGATGTGAAAAATGTCCAGCTTGACGTGAAAATGGAACGTTTCGCTCTCGTCTGCAATCCTTTCATAAGCTTTCTCTAGATCTCCAGTGGCTGCTTAAATATATGTGATTGTTCTCGGGTAAGTTCAGGAGGGGAGAAGTGGAGCGTGGGGGATGGGACTTTTCGCTTCACCTTCAAGCTCACCTTATTTTGTCCTAACATAATTGTTTCAGAAACGTTTAATTTCCAAAAAAATGATGAATGATGCGCCACGCATTCTAATTCTATGGGATGTCATGTACGCGATTTGAATTCGTTTTTGGCCAATACAGCAGTATGGATCAAAAGGAAAATCCTTCCCAGACAAACATGCTACCAATTTACCGACTCCAGAGGGAAGGAAGGTTTGGTTGGCTGGAGGGGGGAATCCGAACCAAGAGTCTGATATCGAGAATACGTGACAGCCGCCGTCTCCTCGGACTGCGCTACCCGCGCCCAAAAAAAAATCGCTAAATGTTGTCCGAAAAATCCCGTCGAGTCGTTAAATCAGATTTTCGCGGAAATGCCGTTAATTCATTAAAATTATTAGATAGTTAACCGTTAAATGTACGCTCCCGTGATCCTCCACTTTACGAACTAGGATTTATTTCTCCGAGCGTTATAATCGAATCTAGTCGGATTTTTTCCGTCTCATTTTGACTGCGGTTGATTCTACCATTCTCTTAATCATTTTTACTGATGTCAGGGCAAAAATTAGCAGGAATTTCCAGTCATGTAATAGTCGAATGAGTCCATGAGTACTATGCAGAGACGTGGATATCACTAAGGCTTAGGCATCTTCCAACACTCGTTATCATTGCTAAGCGCATGCTGAATAGCAAGCTGGCTGAGGCATGAAATGGGCAGGAAGGAGATCGGCGGATGTGCTGGTCTATAGTATAGTATAGCAGTCGCAGACCAACGTGCAAGGTGCATCTGGTGTATTCCGATGAGGTCATCAACGTGCACGAGCGCGTCCTCGTTTCTTGAGCTTTTTCAGCTATCAGCAAACTGCGAGCAGTTCTGCGGTCTCGTCTGTGGCAACAATCGAGGAGGTATCTCTGGCTCGAAGCGGATCCGCCTCGGAGTTCTGCACGTTCACAGTCTGGGTCGCTTTCTGACAAAAGCAGTTTGTCTGATGGGGCACTTGTAGAACTGGAGAAGGCTATGGTTTTCAGTGATGAAAGGCCTCCTGCCCAATCTATATGAATAAAAGAGATGTCCAACGACTACACTGGCGATACAAACAAGACCCGAAGCGAACCGCTCGGCACATTTACCGTGTACGCTTATAGACCGAGCTCAAGTGGACAACACTCTGTCACCGAACCGCTGACACTGGGTAAACCCGCGAAGCAGCTCGGCGAGGAGACAAGGCTTCGCTTCGAAGAGGGATTCACAATGGATACCCGCCGGCTTTTATTTTTGAGTTCTGAGTAGGGTCAGATTGTGGTGGTGCAGTAAGGCAATAATATAGAGCCTGTCTCATACCGACCCTTCACTGCAACTGAAACGAAATCGTTTTCGAAAAAATCAAATATTTTTGCTTCATCGTAACACAAATACTATATATTGAGATGATATTGGGTTGATCGAAAAGTCTTGCAACAATTTACACTACTGCCTGTTAAATTTGTTAAAGTTCTTACAGTATTGATCTTGTGTGGTGACGTCACAATGCATTCTCGAAGCTTCCTCAAGCACACTATATAAGGCCTCGTCGATTACGAATACAGCAACAGTGTCAACGATAAGCAGCAGCATCCTACGACCTATCGACTACTACGAATTTCTGCAAGGCCATTCCGCATAGAACTGCAGCCTCCAACATCTGCGCTGCATTCAAGGAGGAAGTCATTCACTATTCCACAATGGCCCGTTGGTATCAGCGCTTCAGAGCTGGAGATATCTCTCTCGAAGGTCGACCTCATTGCGGGAGCCCCTGTTGTGGAAGAAGACAGCTTGCGCGAAGCCTTCAAGGTGAAGCCAAGTTCAACCACTCGCGAATTGGCGGCGACACTTGGATGTACGCAAAGCACCGTCGTGAGGCAGCTAGAGATCCTTGGGTACCCCAAAGTTTTGTCGTTTTGGGTACCACATGAGCTACGGGACTCTGACAAGGCATGCCGAATCAGTGTTGCTGAGTCGCTGCTCCTTCGCACGCACAGAAAGGGCTTTCTGAAGAACGCTGTTACTGGTGATAAAAGCTGGGTCCTTTATGTTAATCATACCCGCAAGAACCAATGGCTCCCACGCGGAGAACCGGCTCCAAGACAACCGAAGCGAGGACACCACGAAAAGAAGGTTCTTCTGTGTTGCTGGTGAAACTCAGAAGCATGCTCTACTGGGAGTTGCTTGGTAGTTAGACCACAGTCTCAGCGTCTGTTTACGCTACCCAGCTCCGGAGCTTGGCCGAAGCCATACGCCAAAAACGTCCAGAACAGGAAAATGTCTACCGAGGGCTGTGAGGAAAAGAATTCAGAAACCTCCATTTCCAGTTGATGTCGATCATCGAACTCTCTACTTCGAAGATGCTTTTTCAGAGATCTGAACAGGTAGTAGTCGGAAGAAGCGAGGTCTGGAGAGTACGGAGGATGGGGCAGAACTTTCCCAAAACTCCTGGATTTTCTGAATCCATACGCCAAAAACGTCCAGAACGGGAAAATGTCTACCGCTGCACGACAACGCGCATCTTCATGTCGCAAAAGTGAGTCGCGAGAAAATCCAGGAGTTAGGCTGAAAAGTTCTGCCCCATCCTCCGTACTCTCCAGACCTCGCTTCTTCCGACTACTACCTGTTCAGATCTCTGAAAGAGCATCTTCGAAGTAGAGAGTTCGATGATCGACATCAACTGGAAATGGAGGTTTCTGAATTCTTTTCCTCACAGCTCTCGGAATTCTGGCGGGAAGGAATTGAAAGGCTGCCTGAAAGATGGGGCAGGATCTTAGACTTGGATGGGATTATATCGTAGACTGAGTTTTGTTTCAGCAAATAGGGACAAATTTGAATATCGTTGTGCTAGAGTTGCAAGACTTTTCGATCAACCTAATATTAAGATCATTATAAATTTTTGAGGCCCTCTTATAGACATTTCAATGCTAAAGAAAAAAGTAAGACGTATTCTCTATAAAGAAGCAGATATGGAGGCAGGCGAGAGTAGTGAACTACACTCAAAGTGAACGCAGCTGAAACTGTGAAGAGGACATGCATAGGGGAGCGCACCAAAAATTATAGTCGGCAATTATTATGTTTTCTAGCAATACCCTTTCTGACTAACGCCTTAAATCGAATTAGTAAACTGGTCTAAAACTAATGGCTCATTATTCCATACTGCTTGTCTATTTGTTGTACCATGTAAGTACGTATGAAAATGTATTGAGGAAATGTATGAAGAACAACATGGAAATACTGAACTTCTGAAAGGATGGGTAAAAAGGTGATAAAATAAGGCAAATAAAACGAGAAAATGCACAGGTAACTGCAATATTAAAACCACTGCAAACACGAGTTTATCAATGGCGGCGAGCAGACGCAGTGGGAGTTCAGAAAACGGTGTGGAGCAGGTCGCGAAAACTGGCCAGTGGAAAAAACACAGGACGATTTTTTGAAAAATTGTTCTTATATTCAACTAACTAATCACAAGCTTGCCACATTTTATTGTTCGTTATCCGGCGAAAAATCCCCGCCAGGCCAAAACCCACCGGAAACCGGATGACGGTTAATCCGCTCATCGCTGGTTTCTACCCTCCTACGACACAGCGAATATGTGATTCCAGATGTTCAAGTACGGAGACTTTTGCTTAGAGGACTAACCACGGTCTGGAAGGCCAGGTGCTATTGGTGAGGAGCCCCCTCTGGAGCTGCTTCAGGAGGATTCCCGGCGTTGCACCCGCGAACTGGCAGAGGATCTCGAGTGCAGTCACGCCATAATACCTCAACACCTGCGTGCGTGGATTTGGGAAGACATGTAGATATGGTGCATGGATACCGCATAAACTTAGTGGACATCAGCTGCAGGTGCGCCAGGATGCGTGCATGAACTTCTTGACTTTACGATGGAATTTTTCTTGGCTCGAAAACCTGGTCACTGGCGACGAAGAGTGGGTAGCCAGTGGCTCTGTAGCGGCGAAGTAGGAATTACCAAGATCGGAACTTCACCCAAAAAGGACGTGCTCAGTGTCCGGTGGAATCTCAAAGGAGTCATTTACTGGGAGCTGCTGCCTGCAGAGACTATTGTCACTAGCAATGTCTACCGCAGGCAGTTGGATGGTGTTGAAGTAGCTCTTCGCAGGAAGCAAGACAAGATCTTCCTCCTTTACGACAAGGCGCGTCCACGCGTTGCAGTGGATGCTCGGAAGAAACTCCAGTGTTTCGGATGGCATGTTCTGGCTAATCACCCCTATTTATCGGACCCTGCTCCAACGGTCTGTCATTTGATTCTTCCGTTTTTGAATCAACTGCAGGAAAAACAGTTTCACAACAGGGAGCAACTGGAAAAATGCTTCGCCGAGTTTTTTCGTCAAAACCCCAAGAATTCTTTAGAAGCGGGATTCGCGAATTGTCTGACAAATGGCAATCCGTAGATAATAATGGTACATATGTTCGTTAGTTTTCTATTTATGGAAAGAGAGGAATAAATTTGTAAAAAAATCGCAAATGGAGCGGGATACTCCCTTACAAAACAACAAAAAACAGAAACAAGGAGACTGCTAGGGGTATTTTCGTAAAATTTCCGTTTCGCCGTGGCTATTTCAAGAATCTGCGAGCGGGGCAGAAGATATGAGAGCAACGTTGACCAAAGACAAATCTGTTAAAATGTGGAGGTGCTTGAGTTTTCTGGTGCCACAATTTGCAGTACTCATCTTTTGCATGATTCCCACAAATATTAAGCACTTAACAAGCACATGCTTGCGTGTTGCAGATAATATGTACATTTTAAAACTGTTCATTAAATTTTTAGAAGTTAAAGAAGCTATAAATAATAGGTTAAGAATTTTGTGTCCATAAAAATATATTTTGAACATTTTGTATCTAGTCCACAAACAACTGCTCAGCACTAGCCGATGATTAAAATAAAAATAGTTATAAGCGTATAAAAGCGAATAAAAGGTGAAAACAGTGTTTGGACATGGAAAAGGGAAAAACGCCTATCTTTTTGATGCCGGAAGATTTCTTCATACAAAAAACTGTAATGAGAAAGAGATGAATGGAACAAGGCGGCTGATAACAATGAATCTTTCGACAATTTGGAGCGGCTGTATGAAACAACAGAGCGGAAAGGTCTTACCCCCATTTCACCTCTTGATTCGCGACCCTGTTCATTTGGAGGAAAAAAAGTTTCTAATTCATTGCGTTTTGTGACGACATTATTTGATAAATAAGAGGCTGTTTGGAGGCACGATTGCGGGCGCACTTGGGTGTATTGATTGGAACTGATGGTTTCGATTCCGTCCGGGAGCCATGAAAAATTTTATACTTAAGGACTAGACATTCTGATGTGTCGCGAAGGTGAAAAAAGTTTAATTGTCGCGTCTCTTGTATCCTTTGTACGCGTTCCGGCTGCCACGCTCCTTGATGACTGTTTCCAATTCATCCAGATTCCTCGGCCTTAAGAGCTTGACCACTTTGTACAGGTTGTTCCAAAGACGATCATTAGGGCTTAAATCGGGGGATTACGCAGGCTACTTCAAAAACTTGATTCTTCTCGCCTCAAGCCGTTGGTTCCCCTTCCTACTGGTATGCTTAAAACCGTTGTCGTGCTGGAAAATAAGGCCTCTTTCCATTTTCTTGCAAGCGTACGGATACACCACATTTTCCAGAATGTCCGCATACAGGTGTTGATCCATAGTGCCGAGGATTCGATGTGTTAGCCCTTGCCCGCGTCTGCTCATTGCCGTCCATACTATAACCGAACCTCCTCCTTTGACAGTGCGTTGTGTGCAGTTAGTATTGAATTCTTCGTCGATGAGCATATCATATTTCGTCAGCTCCGAGCCTGTTGAACATCGATTCGTTTGAAAATAGCACCTTTTCCCAATCTTCGGCCTCCTACTCCAGATGTCCTCTTGCAAATCTGATGCGTGCTATCCGATTCCACCACGAGACTGACGGCTTTCATAGGGATACACGTCCAATCAATCCAAACTCATGGTCAGCTAAGCGATTCCGAATGGTTAGATCCGAAAGTCTTATAGTTCCGCTTCCTGATATTTTTCTGTGGAATCACCAACCGTTCTGTAACGATCTTTCAATACGAGGCGATGAACATGACGGTCGTGCCGGAGTGTCGTCTTACGCGTTCGTTGCTTTCTCTTCCTTCCAAATTCCACTCCGTTCGTCTGCACATTCTTATACGCTTGAAAACAGTAGATCTCGACAACTTGAGCTTTTTTCCACCGTAGGACCATTTCATGTTTCGTTTCGAAGAAGCACAACTTGAGCCCGCTGGGCTGCGGTGAGCCACTTGCCCTTCGCCATCTTCAGGAGGGCTGTTTGGAGCTGAAAAAGAGAGTAATCAATTAACACTATGTAAAGCTATTGGTCCCGCGCGATTGATTGATTGGAGCGTTCATCGTTATGATCTAGTGTTATGCAGTGTGATTTTGAAGAAGTGTTTGCCTTCCATTACCTCGTGACCATTCTTCTTTCACTCAAATTTCTCTGTAAGTGTAGCGTTGCCAAGGTAACGTTTAGTTGTGTGTTGTAGAGAATTTTTAGTGGATTCTAAAAACCTACTCTGTTTTTCTCTGGACTCTTAGGTTCCAAATTTGCGACTGCAAAACGCCGCAGAGGTAGGTAAATATTTTGCCGCGACTGTATACATATAGGTCTCCATTCAAAGTTCCCTAGGAGGTTGAAACCTTTTCTTGGTAAGGAACATCTTCGCCGTGATATTTACAGTCGGCAGCTAATAGAGTTCACTGCATCCTTTTGCCGAGGCCGCTATTTCAATACATTATGGATGGATGGATTAAATTGTTCAAAAATTATAAAAAACTAACAGTGAATTGAATACAATTTTTTCCCTAAAATAGAATTGGAATATTAAGTATATTTGCGTTCCAAAGATAGATAATTTCTCTATAACATAGAGCAAAATCCACTTTTTGTGGCATTATTTTATCCAGGTTTTATTTTATCCAGGGAGCTCACACAAGATATTTCTCAGATGGCTGAATGCACATAGTTTACAGAGCCTCGTTACCTCTGTCAGCCATACACAACTCCTTCAAATGCCTCAAAAGTCAACAAAGTTGTGAGGCACTGAAAGGAACTAAACTTATGATCAAATATAAAAGGAAAACAACTCCCAGTTTTGACAATAGAACAGGAATCTGGTGAGACCACCGCAATGTGTTCACAGAGCTTCAAGGTCCTGAAGATGCTGAGCTTAATTCCCAATCAACTCAAAGCATTAAGTTGTAAGTAGTTGAAACCGGGCAGCCCTAGAGTTTTGGGATCCAGCAAAGTGCCTGAAAACGTCTTCTAGAATGCGAGCGGGAGCATGGGGTACCTTGATGGCTCATAGGTATCATGATCCAAAAATATTCCTGTGGTCGACAAATTCCAGTTCGTGCTGATTTATGCTAGTTCGACTGCACTGCTTGGAAGCAGACTGCCTTTTTAGTAGGCAGTTCGGCTATAGAAGCGCTGACTCAAAATGAGCGCACTTCAGATCTTTAGTGCACAGTGAAAGTTCGCGCAAAAATGCGCCAATATATTGTCAAACATGATGTCAGATGTGCTGAAGAGGCTTAGGCTTGTCCTTTTTCAGGTCATTTGTTATGTTCTTCCAATCTGCTGCGCCTTTGAAGTGCTGTCAAATGTGAGCCATGGCTATCTTTCTCATGCATTTTCAGTTCAAGCCCTTGCACTTTGAGCTATTCTAATGCTTGACTTTCTCCACAGTGTAGAGGCAAGTTCGTTGAAGTGAAGCAGTTAGGGAAAGAGAAAGGCTTTTAGAATTACTGTTATCTCTTGCACCCTTCTCACTTCTAAGATAGACATTGTCAAGCAAGCATATATATAAAATACTATTTAACGGTTGGACGCTTTTCAAATAAAATTGCAAATTTTCCAAGCAAGCTCAACTCTTTTGAAATTAAACTGGACATCTTCTAAATCAAGATGAACGCCTACAAGTCTAAATTAGAGACTCTCCCACACACTTACAATAATTTTTTGTTCAGGAAAATTTATTACGGCGTTCTTTGAAACTATTGTTTTGATCTGCCCCTTAAGTTTATGAAACACTGACTGAAATTTGAATTTCCTGTTCTTGAGGAAAATATTGCTTTCAAGCCTATTCAATAATATACTCCCTATCCCGAATAGACTGGGTCACGTTTTTCGGCTCTTCTGTTGACGTGGATGTACTCTATGATAAATTTGTTGGTTTTTTGCACAATCTCATTGTAGACCACATTCCCTTATCAAAACGCAATACATTTGTACAGAAATACCCAAGAAGCCTAGCCCTTCTCAAATATAGGGTTGATCGACTGTACTCTTCCATTTCTTCTCTGAGGGATGCTAGATATTTGAAGCTATCTCGGAAACTTAAGCGAGCTCTCGCTAGGCATCAAATAGCTAAAGAGAAGAAAATAGAAGGTTACAGGAATGCAAAGCGTTTTTTCAGTTTCTGTAGGAAGAAGTTAAAGCTCGAAGAGTCTATCCCTGACTTAATTACGGAGGGTGTACACGTTAGAGATGACAGTAAAAAGAGCGATGTTTTCGCCGATTACTTTAGCTCGGTTTACAAGCTCCCATACGATTCAGGTGTTCACCTTGCTCCTGCAACTGATAAGGAATTAAACTGGATTGATATCACTACTGAATCAGTTTATAGCGCACTTCGCAAGCTCCCGAACAGGGTTTCCACATCGCCTGATGGCATACCTTACATCTTTTTAAAAAGAGCAGCTCTAGGCTTAACTTCTCCATTAACGCTACTCTTCAACAGATTTCTTCTACAGGGTAGAGTGCCAAAATTGTGGAAAGTTGGACTTGTTCGGCCTGTGCACAAAAAGGGACCCTCAAGTTACGTTAGGAACTACCGACCGATATGTCTCACAAGCTCCATCAGCAAAGTTATGGAGCGCATTCTGTGCAAGGAAATCACGAGTTACCTCATTGGCAATAATCTACTCCGAAAAGAGCAGTATGGGTTTCTTGGGCGTAAATCTACTATGTCTGCCCTGGTTTCTACTATTCCGCTGTGGCAGAGAGAACTGGAGAAGGGAAACTACATCTCCGTTTGTTATTTAGATTATGCCAAGGCCTTCGACTCTATCTCAATACCGTTATTGGTAAAAAAATTGTCTTCATACGGGATTAAAGGGCAGCTTCTAAACTTCTTACAATCATTTCTTACCGACAGAATACAGTCTGTTGTAATAAATGATAGTACCTCATACTCTTATCCTACACCAAGTGGTGTTCCCCAAGGGACTTGCTTGGGCCCACACCTGTTCATCATTTTCATTAATGATTTGCCGTCTTCACTTCCTCCCGGCTGCTATTGCAGTATTTATGCCGATGATTCTGAACTATTTACTTTCAGTGATTGTGCGACACTTCAAAACGCGCTTGATAACGTGGCGGAGTGGTCGAAGGCATGGTCGTTGAGATTTCCACCCAGAAATCAGCAATTATGAAGTTAGGCCGTAATCATCCAGATACGTCGTTCAGTTTAGGAGGGGTTACCTTAAATGGTGTTCAACAGATTCGCGACTTAGGACTCGTTTACGACACTTCCCTTAGTTTTGAGAACTTCATCCACGACAAAGTAAGGGAAGCACGCAAGACTTCAAATTTCATTCTGAAAGCTTTCAGAATTCGAGACCCTGTACTACTCTTCAAGCTCTTCGCTCTTTATGTTAGGCCCTCTTTAGAGTACTGCTCCCCACTATGGTCGCCTCAAAAGAGCGGTGTCATAGATGAGATTGAAAAAGTGCAGAAAAGCTTCACGTACCGCTCCTTTTCCAGATGCGGTTTATTTTCCTTATCTTACAAAGGACGACTATCCAAGCTAAATGCTGACTCCTTAGAGTTCAGAAGGAAAATTGCGGACTTTGCCTTAATGTATAAATTTACTACGAACGAGATTAGCCTCAATATTTCCGATTTATTTGAATTAGCACCTAGCATTGGAAGGCTGAGAGGTCACCCTTTCCGCATCAGGCCTGAGAAGCCAAACACGGCCAATTACGAAAGCTCCTTTCTTGCGCGAGTAGTAGCACTGTGGAACAGCTTTCCCCCTGATCTCTTCATTTATAGGAACTCCCACACCTTCAAGATCAGTCTGGCCCGCGAACTCAAGTCTCGTTTGAATGGGAATGGCTATGCCGAACTTCACTCGTAACACCATAACCTAGCGCCTCGGTACAACTCGCATAGTGTGGCATTCCAGCGCGCCCCTGTGGGCAGGCCGGCTCAACGATTGCACGCGCTGTCAACGTGCAAGGCATCGGGGGTTCTTCCCCCTGGTGTGTCGACCTGCTAAATCTTTATTGAACACGTTTGCAAAATGATGTTCATGTTGATCTAGTCCTTGGCTGCGCGTTTGGGGTCGTCCGTGGTTGCTCCCGTGTGGCTGGCTCTTGTAGTGGAGTGGTTGGCTCGGCTGCGGGTGAACGGGTTGTCGCGTCGTCAGTGGTCCAGTCGTCCGCTGCTGTCCAGTCGCTGTCCTCCGGGTGATGGCTCCGTACTGAACTCAGCTAACCACGGCCTTATATGCTACCGCAGAAAATTCCAAAACGATCGACAAGTAGAACAAGATAGATCTAATACAACAGTGTCGGCGTCCATTCGCGATCCTACAACTGCCGATTTTTCAGGAATGAGAAGATTAGAAACAAGTTACGACGAAGCGCCAAGACTGGACGTACATAAGCGGACGGTTACGCAGCTGCTACGAGTTTCTTCTGTATAGTTCATCCATGTCCACTATTGTCTTTCGCCTTCTTGCTACGCTCCTGCACATTTTCGTGTGCTTGAGGGGGAACAATTTGTGGACGTTGAGTTGCCGGAATCCCTTTGAACGCTTCAACAACTTGTTGTACACTAATCAGTTTATATCAACATAAACACGGCAGGTAACGGCTTATGACCTCCCATCAGGGAGGCTGCCAGGGGTGCGTGCCATTTTATAACAGCTTCATCATCACGGCCACCTCGCATGGTTCTGTCGCTTTTGCCCTGTGGTCGTAGTATCGTAAGCCATCTGCCCATCGGTGAACTCTTTTTTCATTGGATCGAGCTAGTATACTCAAATTAGACGTGGCATATGTACTTAACGTTCATGGATTTGTTCCCAGTTGAGCACACTTCCTGCTACTCCTATACCAATCATTTCCCTATCCTTCTCCCCTCACCTCGTCCATTTTCAGCATTTTTCTTTCTTTCTATTTCTTGTTTATTACAAGCCAATTAATCCCAGTTTTTTCATCTCTTCGTTCGCTACGTTGTATATTTGTGTGTTGGCTAAATAAATAAGAATCAGGAACCTGCAGTTTTTACAATTAAAAGAGCACTACTCCACGCACTCATTCAGGGCGTCGCGATCAAAAGCATTTGCAAAAAAAAAACACATATCTTCACATAACTGTCTCAGATATGCAGCATTTACAAGTTAAATCGCTTCATTTACAAGTGCTTGCCGAATGCGTGGCGCGATCTCTCCTAAATCCTAACGCGCCAAAATGTTGCTCCCTCTCTCGTCTTTTCTGCACTTGAAGATTGGCGTTAAAACGCTGTTTTCCTAAAAATTGAAGATTTTAAAGAGTGTCCAGAGTTTGGGGCAGGTGAAATAAAATAAAAAAGACACGCAATCCACTTCGTTTCTCATAATTTTGTGTAGGAAGCTCGCATGCGCATGGGTCTATGGCCTGTCTTAGCGAGCCACTAGACAAGTCAGTATTTTATTTATTTTTGTTTTTTCTTAGAAAAGTCTGGCATCAATTCATCGGCCTCAGAGGAATAGAAGTTTCAAATCTGTTGAAAATGGAGGGTAGTACATGTCGCGTAGGTGAGCAGCATTGATAGATGGGAGCGCGCCAGCCAATGATAACCAAGCAGAGCACAGACCGAACACATGCCAGCCTATCGATGTACCAACTGTACATGCTCTCTCTGAATGACATGCCCATTCAATGCGGTCTGATTGGTTTAGGGGATCCCACCCACCAATGCTGCTCACCTGCGCGACATATACCAGAGGGAAAAAAATCCACACCATGCTCGTTCAGATTTCCTCCCACAAGTGCCTAATCATGCAGCGCTATAGTAAGATGGAAGCAGTGCTATTCACGTTTTCAGAGAAAAGCTGGGCGCTGTGAAGGATTCAAAATACCCAAAAAAAGAGATGACGGGAAGTAGATCACTCACTGGAACTCAAAATAGCTCCTACTGGTCATCTGTGATGTCAAATATGTCATTTCTACCTGCAGGTGACCTCTCCCGCTGTCTGAGTATATCTATCTAATTTATATATATATATATATATATATATATATATATATATATATATAATTGCACTCATAAGTGCGCTCATGAGTGCATGAGTGCGCTCATAAAAAACTGCGTAAAAACACAAAACATAGCAATCCGCACAAATACGGTCGATAACGTAGATCAAAAAAGTAAAAGCATAGTATCATTATGCACTGCAATTTCGCATTTTTCGGTAATGTGCTGTCATAGAAAAAGAAAACGAAAAAGCTGAATACAAGGAGTCTGAACGATATCGTGTAGTTATAAAACAATGAAAATAAAAGCAATAAATCCATTTCATTTGGTGTGATTCCGAAGGAATGACGAGATCGCTTTCGAGCAGTTAAAAAGAAAGAAGCGCCTAGGGATACGGTCTAAATTTCCGTCATACCTAAGCCATCATTACGCTTCTCTACAATGCTGCTTCCATAGGGACTGAGTTGGCCTAACTGGTCTTGCAATAAGACACTGTTGGGTAGTAGAGACGTATGCGATTGACTCGGAAAGAACAATAAATATTAGACTGAGAATAAGAATATCTGGTGGTTACATGGGTTCCTCTATATCTAGCATCTGGGCAGCCACTAGCATCAGAAAAAAGAGTCATACCAGGCATAATGACTCAAGGAACAAACTCGTGGAACAAAGTGAGGGGGGGGGGAAAGAGAGAAAGCATTCAATTTCGGTACCACCCCAGTTCAGAAAGGAAACTAACATCAGAAATTTTGACAGTCAGAAAGAAACAGACACAACGGCTTAGTGAACAAAAAGGAGATGAAGAACAGGAACAGAGAACAAGTTTTTGGAACACGAATCACTACAGAAACGCAAAGAAGATATTATTTATTTCACTGAATATAGTTGATGGGAAGACACACGCCTATTGATGGATGCGGAAAACTCAAGGGTCCTGGTGACGCAAAGAGACAACATTTTGCTACCTGGCACTCGCTAATCTAGGAATCCGTCGCAAGGCTAGAATGGCTCGAAATTCCTGTGAGAAGCCTGCAAGAAAACACACTGTGTCATCGCCGCAACAATGAGGACTAGAGGCTGAAAAATGATAGAATTACATGACAATCTACACGACTTACGGCGTAGCTACGGAAGTTTTCAGTAGGACCTGAAAATTCACATTGGACTCTGAAAATCCTGAATATTTAGTAAAGAGAGAATATCAATTTTTTGAGTCTGCTTCGAAATTCAGAAACACTGGGAGACTTAAGAATATCCTCTGGCAACAGCTGAAACCGTCGGACCGTACGATAAAAGAAAGAATTGTAGACTTTAGACCAGTGCTGGCTTCTAAGAGGAGGGCAGTCAATCATGAAGGTATTTGTACGACCTAAGGTGGGTCCGAAAACCCAGTATTTGCTAGGTTTAAGCTTAGATTCCTTCCGTAGTATACTAAAGCAAAGGACGATGTCATGATAAACTCTTCGATATAACAGACTCTTCAGACCAAAAATTCTAAGCCTTGTAGTGTAGCTCGGTAACGAGTTGTGCTCACTTGTGTTCGAAAACCTATACATGAGCATCCTAGTAAAGGTCTGCTGAACTTTTTCAACTTGAGTCTGAAGCCCCCTATTTCCGTGAGGATTCCATAGCTGACAACAGTACTCCAATTGTGGGAGCACATAAGCTTTGTGGAGTCACAGGAAAATGCTCACGTCGTGTGAATATAGATTTCTAAAAAGAAAGAACAGACTACTAAAGGCTTCACGAACGATGTGATTTATGTGTGTTTGAAATTTGAGGGATTCGTTTATTAGAACGCATAGGTCTCTCACCTCGTTACAGTTTTGAATCACCGTGTCGGAGTGCTTATACTGCATACCATGATCTTTCTAAAAAGAAAGAACAGACTTGTAGTTGTACAAAGCACCACCAAAATATGCACGGCACATATGCGGGCTTCCGTTTCCTCTGACAAAAAATTATTTAATGATCCGTTTATTCGTAATTGTGCAATAAAAGCGGTCTACCACTGCGAATGAACTCAACAAGACTGAGACCGCGAGTGCGGTCCTTCTAGAATACAAAGGAGTCGTCTTGTACTATATGTTTCCTAGGAAAAAGACACTGTAGGCGAACTGTGAATGCACTATTTTTTTGTCCGTCTGAGGTCTCGCGGGTGAGAACTCATGAAAAAATAGCGGCAGCTCGTGCTTGCCGCGACACTCCCGGGCACAAATCTTTTAAAAGTACCTTGTAATAATGAATAGTGAGTATAGTGATAAGTATACATGCGAGTAGCAAATTGATCAACTTAACATGTGATCAGTGAGTAATTGGATGAGCATGGCGGTAGGTACGAGGAGTAATTACGCGGAATAATATTCACTTCTATTTGTTTATTTTGTTGCCCTCTGCGGCCGGATGACCCACAAAGACTAGGGCTGCCATGACCGGCTCCACCACCGAATTTATTAGTGACAGGCGTGTTTGCTGCGTAATTAGAAGCGCCTGTGCGAGGCTAAAGACACCGTCACAACAGAGTATGTGATGGGGTGATTCTCACCAGCCGTTTAGGGGCTACCTAGTGGATGTGAGTGACTCGTGAGGAGGGCGTGTGCGTGAGGTGTGGTAAGTGGATGAGGTGATTCGATGCGAATATTTTGAGGAGCAATTTGAACTTATGTATGTTCTACGCAATACAGAGTGTGACGTATTACAAGTATAAGTAGTTTGAAGTATAGAACGAAACACCAATACCAACTGACAAAAGATGCAAGAGACTTGGAGAGACAAACTTGAGTTAAACAAGGGAAGGACACTAGAGTAATGTAGGCAACAATGATGGCAATGTATTGTAAACCCTGAAACAAAGAACAAATGCTTCCGCTTTCTGTTGATTGGTAATCAAGAGATTACCGCCACTGCTCTCTCAAACAGGAAGCTTCGCACTCCCTTTCATTTTGTGCCAAATGTATTCAAAAAATGTCTACTGGACGCCTTTCTCTTTAATTTTCTTTCGTAATATGCATGGAACTTCTCAATATGGAGGTTTATATCAAAGCATACTTTTCTGCAGAGTGCACTAGAAGAGTCAACAGAAAGTCTTCATTTTTGTTGTAAAAGATTGAGAATGTGCCGTGGATATTTTGGTGGTGCTTTATATCGAAAGCTAAAGTGAACAAAGCTTTTGAAACCCTCATACATGACTAAGCAAAATCTCCTGTATAGGTCATCTACTTATAAGTAGCTTTGGAAAACCTGCCACCAGTTAATGAATGCTAAGTATTGGTTGAGAGCAATATAATCTGCTTTGTAAAAAAAATAAGGGTAGGTGGACGCATTACAGAAGGTAAAACTGGGAAGGAGCACCGAAACTTAAGTGTCATATGATCAGATGTGTGAAAAGGAGGCAGGTGCTGTGCATCCGCAACGATTTGTTTGGAGCACCAAATCAAATACAAGACCCTGCCAAAACGAGTGGGCTCAGGTAATATACTTTCTACGTTGAAGTCACTGAAAATACGGAAGAATTTCGCAGAGGATGGGCTAACAGAACACCTTGCATTAAAGTCACAGTGTTGCGATCGGTGGCCCCGCAGACTGAGGTGTTCCTGTGCATATTTGCGGCTCCGTGGTGTTTCAAGGGCAGCGGAGGGTTCCCCGATCTTACCTAACCCCACAGGACATCCGCGTATTGCTATTGTCGAACGTATTGCCTGCTGCGTATTGTTGGAACTCCAGCTATCGCGACATGGCCTCTCCCCTTGGCCTCGAGCCACACTGCTCCTCAGCTCCCACTCCGCCTCAGGGGACGACCCAATCCCGAGGGAACCCACAAGGCAACACATGATACATGCACATATACAACCCATACCCTTATATGAAAGGACTCACCCGGTTCCTCCCCGACCACACAGTATAAGCCATGAGATTCACTGACATTCCGCGACCAGTAGAATATCCACAATCCAGCGATGAGAGAAGAGAATAGTCAAGCGTCCTCTGTGGCCGTCGTAGTTAAGACTCCTGAGGTCGCGGGGATGAGCGTGATGCTCACCAGGCCCGCCGTCCTTTCCTGGCGCTTCCGTCCGTAGTGTCAGCAACGAATATTGCAGGGACGAGGCCCCGCGATAGCTATCCTGAATAAGGTAGCAGGCGAGAGGTCGGCAAACCTCGTCGCGGGAGCACAAGACGTCGAATGCGGCCGAGCATGGGAAAGCGGTGACACGTCACCACTTTCCCATGCTCGCAGGCCGATGAATGGCGCCTCATCGGCAAGCTAAGCGATCGCGGTCGCGATACATAGTCTAAGTTGAAATCACCAAGAAGGACTATATGAACTTTATCGGAGCATGTATTAATCAAAAATTCCATAAGTTCATCATCGTTATCCCTGGTACAGCTCGGTGGTTTGTAGGTAAGAATGAATCTCGTGGCGCTAGCAAAGCCAAGGCTCAAAAAGTTCAAAACCAAACTAGTAAACGAAATTCCTTTATGAGAAAGGAATTGCTTAATGCAGAGAACGTTCTTACACAAGCACAGACAACTCCGCCTCTTCCAGTTTTGCGGTCATTTCTGTAGATAACGTAAGGAAGTCCACCCATAATTTCACTATCGCAAACGTTATTTGAAAGCCAGGACTCAGTTATGAAAACGATATTAGGATCATTGGTCGAAAGGAAGTGATGAAGATTCACAATATTCCTGGCATTAAAGAGAAAGCACCTATAAAAAAAGGATAAAGGACGGCGTTACCTAATCCCTTCTGGGATGCGCTAGCGCATTCTACTTCTACGGGATGTCGTGGAGGCGACATGGATGCGTATTTGGCCATACAATGACTTGCGGTGGCCAGCCGATGAGCAAGTCAGCGCTCTATCCTTCCCAGACAAGTCTGGTACCAATTCACCGACCCCGGAGGGATGGAAGGCTTGGTTGGCCTGGGCGGGAAATCCGAACCAGGAACCTGGTATCGGGTGCACGCGACAGTCGCGCCACGAGCCCCAAAGCACCTATATATATATACAGTGGACGCGTCTTTTGAATAGACGCCGAAAAACCGCACTTTTGCGGTTTTTGCGTCTTTTTGCTATAACTCGCCCAAAGGTCATCCGTTTGAAAAACCTAGGGCATATCTGAGCTCAGGAGATCGAGCTCAATCGTTTGGTATATACATTTCATATGGAAGATCAAAAATGGCCAAAATTGAAAACTTGCGCTCCATTGAGAAGGCCGGCCGCGGACGAGTTGTCGGCCGCAAGGCGCGAAAACCGTTGCATGCTCACAATTCCTCTAATTTGAGGTTTTTTGATAAACGGTTGGTACCGTTTGATTCGTCTCTTAGAGATCTATACAATCATGTATACAACTTCGCCAAACTACCGCATTTTCGCAGTGGGTGGTCAAAAATGACTGGAGCAGACTTTTTGCTATTGGAGAAGCTTATATTCCAGGACTTGCATGTTCTAGGAGCATCTCTAGCACGGCGTAATGTGCTTTGTCATGCCAGGAGTCCTCTGAGAGTGCGCCGTGTACAATGCATATAGGATCGAACCTATCAATCGAGGGGGACAGTTTGTAGAGTGAGCATTTAGAGAGTTTTATGAGAAATTCTCAGCCGCTCTACTCAGGAATTGCTGTACTCTGTTCTGGCAAGACTTTGGAGTGCGCTGTGCACAATGTATACAGGATCGAACCTATCAATCGACTGGGCGCGACAGCTCGTAGAGTGGGTGTCTGAAGAGGTTCTATCAGAAATTCGCAGCCGCCCTACTCAGGATTTGCTGTACTCTGTCCAGCGAGACCTGGGAGTGCGCCAGGAGCAATGCATATAGAATGGAGCCTATCAATCGAGTGGGGCAACCGCTCGCAGATTGCAGGCGCGGGCGTTTTCAGAGCGCAGTAACTCTGTAAAATTCGAATCGTTTCGGCAGCAAGTCCTGGGTCTTGTAGTCAGTAAAACGGCCTAATAGCGCGCTAAAGTAGAGCGGGGTAGCTTAAGAAGCGGCAATGTTACAGGAGTGCGAATATGAAGATGAGGCTTGTGTGACGTAATTTTTTTCCGATTTCGGTGGACTACTGCGGGAAGACGCGACAAGCTAACAGCCTCGAAACGCGTAGGCGAACATGCTGTTAAGGGTACTTTGCGACTACATGCTCATAACACCTCAGCTGCGTAAACTGCCTTAGCTTCAGCTGCAGTTTGAAGCGGCAGAAGATAGCAGTTATAGTTTCTTGCGCTCTTACTCGGCCAACGTTGCGTTTTCGACACTCGCAATGGTACCACTCTGTTCACCATGAAAAGCGCTATCGAATGGTATCAATTTCGACGCGACTTGGGGAACATCGATTTTTTGACGGTTTCCCATTGAGGACGGACGATGACGTCATCGAAAATCGATATCTTCAAATTGTGCCATGCTTGATACCATTCGATAGAGTTTCTCATGCTGAATTGACCGGCGTTATTAGGAGCATACAGAACCTGTAATATGGGCGAGTAAGAGCGAGGAGAACATCGACCGTTATTGTGCTAAATTGCACGCGCGGGCGTGTTCGAGCGCGATAACTCTGTCAGCTTCAAATCTTTCTGGGTGGAACGTGCGGATTCTGTAGGCAGTAATATGGCCTAGTAAAGCGCAAAAAGCACAGCAAATTATCTTACCGAATTGGCAATGATACCGCGGTGCGAAAATGCAGGTTGGGTATGTCTGACACGACTTTTTCAGATTTCGGTCGACCGCTGCGGGTACAAGAGGCGAGCTAACGGCATGCAAACTCGTTGACGAGCAAAACAGCGAAGGCACTTTACGATGATCTGCTCATAACTCTCCAGCTGCCTAAACTGCCTTATCCCCATCTGCCATTTTAGAGCGGCGGACGGCAGCGGTGAAGCTTCTTCCGCCCTTACTCACCCATGTTCGTGCTTTCGAGCCCCAGCAAGGGTAACATTCTGTTCAGGTCGAAAAACCCTATCGAACGGTATCAATTTCGACCGATTTTGAAAACATCGATTTTTTGACAGTTTCTCATCGAAGACTGCCGCGCCAGACGGACGATGACGTCATCGAAAATCGATATTTCCGAAATAGTTTCAAGTTTGATACCGTTTCATAGAGCTTTTCGTGCTGAATTGAACGGTGTTTATGAGTGGCGAGAACTGTTATCTGGGCGAGTAAGAGCACGGAGAACATAGACCGTTGTTGTGCTAAATTGCACGCGCGGGCGTGTTCTGAGCGCATGAACTCTGTCACTTTTGAATCTTTCAGGCAGCAACTTGTGGATTTTGTAAGCAGTAGAAAGCTCAAGAGGTGCGCTGAAACACAACAATGTAGCTTATGAATGGACAAAGTTACGGCGGTGCGAGTATGGTGGTAACCCTGTGTGACACGATTTTTTTCCGATTTCAGTCGACCACTTTAGGAACACGCGATCAGCTAGCGGCCTACGAATGCGTAGGCTAGCAAATCAGCTAAGGTACTTTACGATGAAGTGCCCATAGCTCTCCAGCTGCCTAAACTGCCTTAGTCCCAGCTGCCCATTTTAGAGCTGCGGAGGGCAGCGGTGAAGGATTCTTCTGGCCTTTACTCGTCCACATTTGAGTTTTTGACACAACAGATGGCACCGTTTTTGTTCAACTCGAAAAGCTCTATCGAACGGTATTAATCTCGGACAATTCCGGGAAAATTGATTTTCTGACAATTTGCCTCGGGGACGAGGGCGCTCTTCACCGAGCCTGCCGGAATGATGACGTCATCGAAAATCGATATTTTCGAAATTGGCCAAATGTCCTCGTCCAAAATCATGTAGGGTTTATTTGGTGCGCTGATAATGACTCCGATGTCCGTTTTGAAAATTGCGCCGATTTCGACAGGTTTTTGGGTTTCCTTCTGGATAAGTGAAGGTGGACGGGACAGGAACACCGATTTTGCTCAAATTTCCTCTAAGGGCAGGGTGTTATTCAGGGTGCCGAATACGATGCCGAAGTCCATTTGGCCGATTATGGCCGGAAACCACTCAAACCGATAACTGAGGGTGGTCAGTGATCCTGACCCTACCAAACCTCAAATGGCTGCAACATGCCAAACTCGGTAAAATTTTCAAAAACGGATTCGTAATCAGCGCACCAAATAACCCCCTAGATGAATTTGAATAAAGTTTGAACAAGAACTTTTGGCAATTTTCGAAATCGTCGACTTTCGATGACGTCATCGTCCGGGCAGGCTCGGTGAAGAGCGCCCTCGTCCCCGAGGGAAATTGTCAGAAAATCAATTTTCCCGGAATTGGCCAAGACTGACACCTTTTGATAGAGCTCTTCGAGCTGAACAGAACGGTACCATGTCAAGTCATGTTGTCAAAAACTTAAATGTGGGCGAGTAAGGGTGGAGGAAACTTCACCGCTGCCCTCTGCAGCTCTAAAATGGCAGCTGGGACTAAGGCAGGTTAGGCTGTTGGAGAGTAATATGCACTTCATCGTAAAGTACCTTAGCTGGTTTGCTAGCCTACGCATTCGTAGGCCGCTATCGCGTGTTCCTACAGTGGTCGACTGAAATCGGAAAAAATCGTAGCTCACAGGGCTAAACTGCATTTTCGCACCGCTGTAACCTTGTCCAGTCATAAGCTACGTTGCTGTGTTTCAGCGCACCGATTGAGCGTTCTACTGCCTACAAAATCCACAAGTCGCGGCCGGAAAAATTTAAACGTGATAGAGTTATTGCGCTCAGAACACCCCCGCGCGTGCAATTTAGCACAACAACGGCGATGTTCTCCGCGCTTTTAATCGTCCAGATTACAGTTCTCGCCACTCATAGTAAGACCATTCAATTCAGCACGAAAAGCTCTATGAAACGGTGTCAAACTAGACCAATTTCGGAAACATAGTTTTTCGATGACGTCATCGTCCGTCTTGCGCGGCCTAGAGGCCAGGCCGTCTTCGATGAGAAACTGACAAAAAATCGATGTTTTCAAAATTGGCCGAAATTGATAATGTTCGATAGGACTTTTCGAGCTGAACAAAATGGCACCCTGGCTTGGGCTCAAAAACTCGAACATGGGCGAGTAAGGGCGAAAGGATCTTCACCGCTTCTCTCCGCCGCTCTAAAATGGCAGATAGGGCTAAGGCAGTTTAGGCAGCTGGAAAGCTCGGAGCAGATCATCGTAAAGTGCCTCAGGTGCTTTGCTCGCCCGCGAGTTTGCATGCCGTTAACTCGCCTCATGTACCCGCAGCGGTAGACCAAAATCTAAAAAAATCGTGTCACACATGCCCAACCTGCATTTTCGCACCGCCGTAACCTTACCAGTTCGTAAGATAATTTGCTATGCTTTGGCGCTTTACTAAAGCATATTAATGCCTGCGGAACCCACACGTTCCAGCCAGAAAGATTGGAAGCTGACAGAGTTATTGCGCTCAGAATACGCCCGTGGGTGCAATTTGCGAACGATCGCGCCCACTCGATTGATGGGTTCGATCCCGTATACGTTGTGCACGGCGCACTCCAAAGTCTCGCCGAAACAGTGTACAGCAATTCCTGACTAGGGCGGCTGAGAACTTTTCATAAATCTCCCTAAAAGCTCACTCTACAAACTGTTCCCCCCCCCCCCCTCGATTGATAGGTTCGATCCTATATGCATTGTGCACGACGCACTCCTAGAGGATTCCCGGCATGACAAAACACTTTACGCCATGCTTGAGATGCTCCGAGAACATGCAAGTCTTGGAATGTAAGCTTCCCCAGTGGCAAAAGTCTGCTCTAGTCATTTTTGACCACCCACTGCGAAAATGCGGTAGTCTGGCGATATTGTATAACGGTTGTGTAGATCTCGACGAGGCGAATCGAACGGTACCATCCGTTTATCAAAAAACCTCAAATTAGTTGGAGGAATTGTGAGCATGCAACGGATTTTGGCGCCTTGCGGCCGACAACTCGTCCGCGACCGGCCTTCTCAATGGAGCGCAAGTTTTCAATTTTGGCCATTTTTGATCCTTCGCATGAAATGTATATGCCGAACGATAGAGCTCGATCTCCTGAGCTCAAATATACTCTTTGTTTTTCAAAAGGATGAAATTTGGGCGAGTTCTAGCAAAAAGACGCAAAAACCGCAAAAGTGCGGTTTTTTCGGCGTCTATTCAAAAGACGCGTCCGGTACTATATATATATATATATATATATATATATATATATATATATATATATATATATATATATATATATATATACGTACATATACCATCATTATCGAAGAGATTGAGGACGGTTACCTACACCCTTCTTAAAGGACTAGGATTACACCGCTATTCCATTCAAGTCCGATTCTGACGACTGTGAGTTGTACTCAGCCAAAGCAGAACTGTTGTTGTGATATCGCCGTTATATCGACTGATAAGTTAAAAGCTATTCACATTATAGGTGAGCCGTTCAGCAGTGAGTCTCATTTCTAGCTCTGCGATGAACCACGATGGAAACGATAAGTCAGCTTCGTATGTTCTTTCAGCATACTCAACGAACTACCGGTGGCTAGTAAACTGCCTCAGCCTGCCGAGCCGTTTTTGGGGTGTATACTCACCTATGTATGTATTTAGCTAATGTTGTCACCGCCTTTCAGAACTCGAACTAGTTATAAGCGGGTTTATTCCGCAAAGGGATGAGAATGAGATGACGAGTTGGGTAAGATTACAAGGTGCAATCCTACTACGGGGGGGGGTGCGAAACTTTCGATTGATCCAACTAGGATATGGCGCATCCTAGGCGGACCAATAAATAAAAACAACAGCCGGAGAAGTTCTAACCGAAAAAAACACCACCCAGTAACGCTCGCAGTAGGGAACATGCAGACTTAGGGCTTCCGCACATTTGCGGCGACGCGGTGGCCCTATTTTTAAAGGCCTCCGCACACTTTTGCGGCGACGCGGCACACGGCAAAACTGCCGCGCAGAAGGCACTCATCCTCAGCTTGGCCGTTCTACTTTATGGCATCTGGCATATCTCCGAGTCGCTCCAGCGACTATCGTTCCTGCCATTATCGCACACGTGGCGATCGCTGCAGCGACAGAATAGAGATAAGCGGGAGAGATAAGCTCAGACAACCGCTGAAGTGAATTTGAAGTGCTTAATAAGCAGCTGCTGCGATTGGAATCGCTGTGCAATGGGCTGCGATTCCAATCGCTGCAGCCGACCGCTCTGGAGAGAATCGCCGGGACGGAGGTATGCCAACCGCTCTGTGACGCGTAGCGGAAGCGACGGTGCGACAACTGGCAACCGCGACACCCACTGCGCCGTCCGCCGATGCAGCGAGGGCGCATCATTGAGAGTTGCCCGCATCGCTCCCGGGCCGATCGCTGCAGCGACTCGTAGGTATGCCAGATGCCTATCGCCAATGTGGTTCATTATCATTATCATCATCAAATCATTATCAGTTTTCATGGCAATGCGGCTGCAGCGACAGTAATGCCTTGAATAATTAAAGCGGCTTTCACACTGCCGTTGCTGCTGTTGCAGCAGCGAGCAACGAAAAAGGGGTGGAGTTCGATGCTCGCTGCAGCCGCAACGCGTGAGATAAGATAACGAGATAAGACCTGTGATATGCCTCCGTTGACGAGCATCAGCAGCAAGCAATGATGGCGATCATTCCTTGTTGCTGAGGCCGCGCAACAGTTGCGCAACCGGTGCCGGTGTTGCTGATGCGGGGTTGAGGCAGCAGCAGTGTGAAAGACCCCCTCGTTTCTGTTGTTGCTCCTCTGCATCTCTGCGGTATGCTTCATCATTACGGCATCGGTTGCGCAACAGCAGCAACGGCAGTGTGAAAGCCGCTTAAGGCATTATTGCCGTTGCAGCTGCGTTGGCGATCCATCAGCAGCTAGCTCTGCATCTCTGCCCTATACTTAAGGATACTGCAGAGACGAAAAGGAGGCCGCCGGTAACGAAACTTGCCGCTGATGTGCCGCCAAAGCAGCAGCTGGCGCCGCAAACGCAGCAGCAGTAATAATGATTCAGAGCTTTCATTGCCGCATAGCTCTGGAAGAGATCTGTCTGGGTTCTAGCTGATTGTGGTGGAATCTAAAGCGCAAACTGCTAATGGTAATGAAACCGCGTTGGCGATGAAGGCTGAGGTGTTGCGTCAGGTCGTCTTTTCACTACTACGCCGCAGCTTTGCTGCCTGCAGCGTACTGCGTTGTAGCAAAAATGTGGGGAAGCGTACAGGCCCATGCACACTTCTGCGGCAGTGCGGCGCGGTCATGATGAAGCATAGGGCCGTGACGGCAGCAGCGCAACACTGCGACACGTGCCGCAGGGTGGGGGGGCATGATCACTCTTGCGGCTCTCGCGGCGGCTATCGCAGGCGCGCTGAGTACCGCAGGCTGGAATGGTTGAAATCGTTCCTTGCGGCGCGGCATGCACGGGGACGTTGCCTATAACGATGCTCTAACGCGACCGCACCGCAACCGCCGGATTTCACTGAGGTAGCCGTCGCCCCACTTGCTGCGCCGCGGTATCGCAGAAGTGTGCATGGGCCTTATATCAAAGCAGCATCATGCCGCGACGCGATTGATGAGTCCCTATATCAATCAAGCGACGCCGCGTCGCGCATTCGTGAGGTGTTCAGCGCGAACACCAAATCTCACGCAATATCAGCATCGCCACGTGGTGGTGATATCGCTATTCATTGCTGAGCGATTTGGGTCTTATTTAGATCTAACCACCTGTCGATAGAGTAGCGGATTGGTGTGCAGATTTGCGACATACTGTAGCATGCTGCCGTAGCGTCGCGGATCGCGTTGGTGTCCACGTGGACATTTAATGGTTTTCCTTGACTGCGCTGAGGCTTGATCCGTTTAGACACCAAGTGAATTTTGGGGAATTTCCGACATGTCCGCTGTACACATGGTACACGTCGTTAAACGCAAACACCATGACGTCAGTTATGCTGGTCTGGTGTATCGTACGTCCTTCACACGCCTTAACCCGTAAACTTCAAAACGTCAGTGGCGCAATATCGGTGAACTTTACGCCTGCGATTATAGTGAAAGAGAAATACGGGAGGCGGTCGCAGCTAAGCCTGTTCAATTCGTTCAGGGACCCGAACTACTTAACCAAAACCGCAAACAAACTTAATGCGTGAACAAAATTGAAGCCTTTTAGGAAGAAGTTAAAACAAACTCTTTGGAAGAGTTTATGTTGAGTCTAAAATGTAAAACTGATTCCGTCCTATTAACATTATGTGTTTCTATCGTTAATTCCAAACCGGCCCAAATAGGGTGGTCACCATGTAGGACAGCCCTACATAAAGGTTTGAGTTGTACGAAACTAAAATGTTTATCCAGCACTGCTGTGTTCTATACCCGTGGCGAGTTCCGATGTAATTGGGCATGCACTTGCCCTCCTATCAAGGCTAATATCCACTGAGAACATGGTGATCCCACACCGAGCTTACTTGAGACCCTACATTCGCAAAGAGTCGTGGTAGAACCGTTGTCGGAAATGGCTTTTCATGGTACTCGTAGCTGGCAAACGTCACTGATGAGTTGGAGTTTACGCGTAAAGACGTGTGAAAGACGCTATTACACCACTGCAGCATAACTGTCATTATGGCGCTTGGGTGCAATGACATGTGAGACACGTCGAGCATGAATGAGAGAGAATTCCCCAGAGTGGACTTGGTGTCCAAAAGGATTCAGCCCTGCGCTGAGGGTCTTCTGTACGCCCGCAATGGCAGTCCCGTCAAGCGGATCGTGGGCAGTGGATAGTGGCGTTGCTTCACGCAACGGAGGTCGGGGATTCGGTTCTCCTGCTCGGCGGCACTTTTGCATTTCAACTGACTTATTGAGATTTGAAGGGTTTTCACAACTACACGACTCGCTGGAGTTTTCTCCGCATTTTCCAGCTGTATGCGTTCCAGATGTATGCGTTTCCGCTTCTGCGCTTAGATGCACCACATCCTGGAGTCCCTTCCTTAGCCTGATTCTGCGGTTGAACTCTTCGATCGCATAACCCAGCTGCGGATTCCCCCTAAGCGACTAAAGCAAGTTCCGCACGAGCAGAATGGATAGCACACACCTTGGGTCCCTTCTCTAGCCCTTGCGCTCGAAGAGCACAGAACTCAGCTGCGTACTCCTCCTGAGCGACGTGGGTCCGCCAAAAACGAGCTCAATGACAACGGCTTGGGTGATATGCAGGTTTGGGGATACTGTAGCAGGCGCTGGCACATTGTTTGTTCTGTTGGCTAGCAGCAGTTTGTTCGTCTTTTGGTGATCCCTACTACGCTATCGTTTCGAGCGCGTGGTGTTCATAGCATCATCCCCTCGCAGAAATGCGCGACGTGAGGATCGCATCGTATCGATAGTAGGCCTTCTGTCGCTACAGGCTTTGCGTCGCAAGGCGATGCTCTGAACGAAGCCTTAGAGGAGCTCACTCTCACAGGTTCTATCGAACATGGGCCCTTTTACGCGTCTCCTGACAACTCGTCCACCTATCACCGCGCGAATACCGTTCGCCTCTACATGTAGCCCGGTGCGGAATTCCCGGGACGACTTGTCGCGGAGCCGATCCACATCGCAAGTAATGAAGGTTTTTTTTACAGGCGTGTCCACTTTTAGGTCACTGTAGTCAATTTTGTTACTGATGTTTTCAAAATATATGATGATTGCTTTGAGTTGGAGGGGAGGAGAGGGAGAAGAGCGGGAACGGTGGAGGTGTGGGCGTGGCTGTTATGTTTTTGTGCGCTATCTGTGTTAGGGAATGCACTGTTGTGACGACGACGTCTCATTCTCCTTTTTCTCATAAGTCTATTGTATTTCGATGGACTGCTAAACCTGTGGCTGTCCACCAGGGGAGTGCTCTCGTTCCGTGAGCTGAACATCGAAGAATTTCACTCTTATGAGGGTGCTACCACCTTCAACCCGCACAGCGGCTGTTATTATATGAGTTCAATTTTATTTCGCTGATTTCTCACATTCTGTGTTTATGGGAAAACGTTTTTTATTTCCCTTATACATACATCTAATTAGCTATATAATGTTTTCGTGAAATTTCCGCCCCTCCCCAACCCCATGGTCGGAGTGCGCTGATTGGTTTCGATAGCGAGTCGAACACACGCAGGGAGAGGGTTCCCTGGACATCCACGTAAGACAGAAGGGTGATACTAATGTATTAGGTTGGTGCATAAGTTCTCGGACATTTGATCCCTCCTGAATTGAAAGCGCATTTTCCCTACAAATTTCTCACATGTATCAACGCGTAAATGATCGATCGATAGAGAAAGGAAAGGGCTACAAAACTGTTCCTAACATTTACTTCTGCGTTGTTAACGTCAGCTATTATGGCTGAGCAATTTATCCCAACTGAGACGCATATTCGGCACGTCATGTTATTCCTGCATCAATCTGGCCTGAATGCCAACGAATCGTATCTTCGCCTGAAGGATGTTTACAACGAGAGTGCTCGTGCTCGAAGTACTGTGTACCAGTGGTTCTCGAAGTTTGCAGTTGGTGAATTCTCCGTTGAAGATAATGAAGGAGAAGGGCGCCCGATGACACTGGATTTGGATGGCCTCCAAAGTAGAGTGGAAGCGGACCCATACCAAATCACTCGCGAACTATCAAGCACTCTTGGTGTTAGTCACTCAACAGTCGTTCGAGGATTGAAGTCGATTGGCAAGGTGCAAAAATTGGGTCGCTGGGTACCTCACGACTTGACACAACATGACATGGATCGCAGAGCCGATGTCGCTCTGTCTCTCCTTACCCTCAGACGTACCCACGGATGGCTGGACAACCTTGTCACGTGGGTATGAAGTGGATACTCTACTTTAATTATCACCGGCGTGCACAGTGGGTTGACGCAACTGGAGAGGCAGAGGACATTCCGAAACCCAACCTTCACGTGAAAAAGGTGATGCTATGCATTTGGTGGAGCGTGCTTGGCGTAGAATACTGGGAGCTGCTGGACGAAGGGAAAACAGTGACGGCAGAGGTTTACGTCAACCAACTGAGGAAGTTGAGGGCCCACCTTCAAACCACACGAGGAGAGCAAGTGAAGGTGTATTTTCAACACGACAACGCTAGACCGCATATTGCTAGAGCGACGGCGGCTGAGTTGGCGGACTACGGATGGACCGTTCTTCCACATCCACCTTACTCATCAGATCTCGCTCCTTCTGATTATCATTTGTTTTCAAGCCTTCAACGCTATTTGGACGGCCAGCAATTTAGGAACCGAGAGGATGTCAAGGAGGCGCTGCTCACATTTTTCGTATCACAACCGGCCAAGTTTTGGAGAAAAGGCATCCATGACTTACCAGCACGTTGGCGAAAGACAATTGATGTAAAGGGTGGTTACTTCAAATGATTTGATATTGTTCTTCGTATGTTGTGATAATAAATATTTCATGCCCCTTATGTCCGAGAACTTATGTACCAACCTAGTAGAACGGTAGACCACCTGAAAGTGGAGGCACTACCAAGAAACCAGAAGAGAGGGTTTATGAATTGTTTTTTAAATCATTTCCGATTCTTTCTTTCTTTCAACGAATGCAATTTTAGACATACATTCGACCATTTATCAGGAAGAGATGGCATAAGGTAAGCATGGCTGCACCTTTTGCTTCATGTTTTTTATTCTTACCATGATGCTTCCGAAAGTATTACGTGGATCCCAGCGAGTAATCGATATGAAAGATTACTTTTACGTCGCGTCGCATCGTGATGGATCTGTGAACGTCCCCTCACTGTTGTTTAGGCGGTCGTTCAGTCCGCGCGCGACGCGATGCCATGTGTAGTGGCCGAATTGATCAATCGCGTCGCTCGATCAATTTGGACAGTACAAATGCATCGCTTCGCGCGTCGCGCACACACTAAGCGACCCCTGAGGCCTACGTCATACCACCACTCACCCCGAGCGAAGCCTAACGATAAGCTCCCATATCGACTTATCGCTTCGCGCGATCGATATGGGAGCTTATCGTTAGGCTTCGCTCGGGGTGAGCGGTGGTATGACATAGGCCAAAGGGCTATGTTATACCATCGCTCACCTCGAGCGATGGCGACGGAGAAAGCGATGAGCGATGCCAGAAGAGAAAAGAAAATAAGGAGAAGATGATGTGCTAGCATCGCTAGCGATGGGCACAAGCGCTACCATGATGCGCCGCTAGCGACGTATCTCAAGTGGCAGACTGCGCAATCGGCCTGCGCGTGTTCTCTCTCGCGGAGCATTAGTCTGATAATGTCGTCAGGACTCCAAAGCACGAGGAGAGGTCGAAAAACTTTTTCGACCCAACACCGCACAACAGGGGGGGGGGGGGGTTACTTAAGGCGCTGATCACGAATCCGGCATCCGTTTTTTGTATTACGCCGGAGCTTGAGCGAAATCGGTGAACATGACCTTAGTTTTCCCTAACTAGCATAACCTAAGAAGAGAATGGAGATCTGTAGACATTCCCGAAGTTTCATCTACCACGCTAAAGATGAGTGTAGGGCACAATGAGCCGGAATGGCCATATGAGAGAGAATTCTGACTGATTCTCGACGATGAGTGCCTTCCAGCAATTTTAGTTTTAGACCCGCACATATTGCAAAATAAAAGGCCGTTTAGTGCCATTTGCATTGCAGGGGATTCGAATCAATACCACACTGACCGGTGTCAACCGTAGGTTGAGCGGACGACTTCGACCCGAGCCTTGAGAGAGGATCGTCGTTCCCCCAGGAATCTCACTACTAATATTGGCAAGATGAATTCCGCTGATCAGCCAGACGAATTATTCTGTTTTGTTCTCCAATGGCTCATGGACCGTCTTGTCCGTCATTCGTCATGGAGCATGGACCTTAGTGCGCAGAAGCTCGTGGCCGCGCGACGCTGACGCTCCCTTTCTGACTGCAATCGCGCAGCTGCGAGAGTATAAAAGGCGTCTAATATGGTCACGGTACGAATTGTATCTGCTATCCGCGCCATAGGGCGCGTGAAACGCAGTCGGAGGAGGCGCCGACTGTCGCCTGCCACCCGATACCAGGTTCCTGGCCCAGGCTAACCAAGCCTTCCATCCCTCCGGGGTCGGTGGATTGGTACCAGACGTGTCTGGAAAGGATAAGGCGCTGACTTGTTCATCTGCTGGCCGGCAGTCATTGTATGGCCAAATACGCATTCAACTCGCATCCACGAATCCCGTTGAAGTAAAATGCGTGGCGCATCCCAAAGGGATTGAATAACGTCGTCCTTTATCCTTTATCCTTATATCCACGCCATCGCTCACCCAGAGGAAAAATGTGGCCCAGCGCGAACAAACGCCAGAAGAGTAGCATGATTTGCTCGAAGTAGGTGTTTTAGCTCTCGATCGAATGCGCACGAAGAAGAGGCATGGTTTCACGGACTTCTACCCAGAGAAGACATCAATAAGTGAGCGGTTACGAGTCGGTGACATAGAAGAATCCGACAGCAAAATATACTCAAAATTTGTAAATATTCAAGAACGTTCAGGTTACTAACGCGAGATGGTGACTACCTGGTTAGAGTATCAGAGCCGGAACCTGGAATGGTAAGGCCGCGTATATATTATAAACATGTTCTAAAAAGTAAGCTCATTGCATTTTCAGGCACAATACTGATTTGGGATCGCTGTAGGGCGATCTGTTTTTCTAAGTTTTTTCTTGCTAGAGTTCAGTATTCTAGCGCAATCTTAACATGGAGTTGGAGCACTGCTAAAAACTGAGCGCTAACAAGGGACTTCTGTGACTTACCCAACCATTCTCAACAAGAGCTATATGAAAACATCTAACAAGGAGCACAAGGGTGAAATTCTTTTTTTGCTACGGGCCACTGGGTTGTCCAAAAATGGCAAGCACTTGTGGCCCAGCAATTCATGGATGGGAGGTCGCGGTACGTATGCTCGCCATGCAACAGTGCTGGTAATTTTGCAGCACTCCTTCAAACCGAATTCGTGTGCACCTTTCAATTTTAAAGCAAATTGGGCCAGAATTTCGTCAGGACACGGAATAACTCGGTGGTCTCCATTCCTCGCTCGAGCACGCTTCAAGTCGAAACGGGCTTACTAGGCGGCAATCTTTGGCCATTTTGCCACAACCAAGCGGCCAGAAGCTAAGCGAACATGATCTTTGTTACCACTTGATCTTCGATAGGTTCTCTACAAAAACTATGTTGTTGTTGAAAATCGTTGAGGTCTTTTCACAATTCCTATATGTTATGAAAGAGCAGGAAGGTAGGCCTCAGTAGTTGAATTGGTACCACACTTGTGCCCAATGAACTTGAGCTATCGTTTATGAAACCGACAATAGTTAGTAAAAACAAGGCATCGAAAGGAGTCCAAAGCCCAGTAGAAGAAAATTTCGAAATAGTGCACTACAGCGCAATATCATGGCATCGAAAGGCCTCAAAACAAACTTTCGAAATAGTGCGGAATGTCGCTGTGCGAGTACTGTGGCGGCCGCTGCGTTGTTTGCTTCCGTCAACTTACCGGCGCGCCATCTTCACAGCGAATCCAGGTGCCGGTAAGTTTCTGGTAAGGAGCAGTTAGGTTGATTTGTGGTAACAAGTCACCAACTCTTTCGTTGACGAATCTGGGCTCAGATCTCACGCGCACACGCGCACACGCATACACAAGTGAAAGCTGCCATTATTCTTCGGTCACCTAATAATTCTTCAATTCAATTGTGCACCGGAGAAAGGAAAGTTGGTAGATTATGCGCTGCTCTCTGTGCTCAATTGTAGCTGTTCTTTACAGGGCATGAAAACAATACTGTCAGTGCGGTGGAAAGGAAGGAATAACCACTTTGTTGTTAATGAAAGAGAAGGTAGAAATTTAGCTTCTAAACCATTGGCTGGTGGGGTAGAAAGCGGCTCAGACCTATCCTAGTTAGGAGGATTAGTGATAAAGTGAAAATGGACTACGCTATTCCTTGCCATTGAAAGGAATACTATATTCCTTCAATTAAACGAAAGTCCTAACATCTTGGTCCCGCAGTTAAAGCTCTCGTAGAAACTCAAACAAGCGAATAGGGACGAAAATCACTACATGGTTCTCCATTCAATTAGGATAGATCCAGCAGCTCTCTATGGTTTGACTAAACATGATAATGAGGCATAGGGATACCTACTTGTGATTAGTCACTGTTACAGGCAAGGTTTTTATCGAGAAGGAACGCTTTCCGAGCGTACTGGAGATGATAGAATATTATGTTCGAGAACAAAAATCAATAAGTGAGACAACAGAAGCCATCCTTATTTCACCTATACCTAAGCAGGACTGGGAATTTAAGCATGAATGGGTAGGTGATCATGTTTTGCTGAGATACTGGTAATTTGAAAACGACTTCGTTTTTATAGATTGAGCTCGGACGGAAGCTAGGAGAGGGAGCGTTTGGAGGCGTCTACGCAGGAGTTTTAACAATAGGCAACAGAAAGTATGAGGTGCGAAAATTCCTCCAGTTCAAACAACAAGCAGACTAATTATTATTTAAGCACTTACGATAAGGCGAATAATATTGAATCTGTTTAGGTGGCCGTAAAAGTGAATAAAGCTACTGAAGTAACAAAGCAGATAATCGGGGAAATCTGTAAGGAAGCACGGATCATGCGGCGTTATCGTCATCCGAATGTCGTAAAATTCTACGGTGTTGCCGTTGAACGTGTTTGTTTATGACGTATATTTATCACAACTCATGCTATCTCAAGGTTTAGCAAGGATTTACACATAAAACTTTGTAGGAAGGTTATGGCTACCCTTCTCCACCTCAACTCACATTGGGAAATGTATCTGAGAAAGGGGTTTGGGTATTATCTCGAATTTGCAGAATTTGCATGATTTTTTCGGAAATAAATAATTTTCCTCTTATTTGTGTTTTGTAAACGGCGCCAAAAGGTGACTTCAAAAATGTCTTTAGGAGCCAGTGATGCTTGTAATGGAAATGGTAAAAGGAGGAGCATTAGATGTACATTTACAGAAAGACTCTGGTCAAATATCAAAACGGAAAAGGGTGAGGCTATAAAATTTTTGGAAATATTGGTAAGTATGTTCAATTCTTAATTCTGAAGCGAATGGTAGCGCAGTCGGAGAAGACGTCGGAAAAGGTTCACTCCTCAGGAGTAGCTAAATTGGTACTGGAATGGTATGGAAATTAACTGTACGAATTCGGAGCATACAGTAATTTGCGTCTCCATTCCATCCCCTCATTTTGTACGAGAGCTTCAGCCCTTACACAGTTGTACATGGTGAGGACTCGTTGGCACTTTAAGGTTGCCCCACCTGACTAGAGTGTAGAAAGCACGAATACCGAATGGAGTTTATTAGAACAATTTTCTAAACAATCAGAATAAGTACAGACGGCAGAATCGGTGATGGCGTCATGGTCGCAGGGCACGAGTCGCAGGGCACGAGCTGGGAAGAGCACTGGAGCCCGAGATAGTACTGCGGGTTGTGCAGTGGATCGGTCGATCGTATGATGAGGCGGATCTCTCCTTCCTAGCCCCACATGTGCGGTTGTATTCCTTAAATAGAGACGGATTAGAAAATGGAATGCTCTGATATGATCTAACGATAAGAGCACTTCAATAATACCACATTAAATGATCGTGAGAACGATACATAGTGTTTGTGTTCTGACTAAGCGTGACTATCAGAATCCTCGTTACCTCTTACACTAGGAAAGATTGTTTTCACTTCTTCACCGGCTGTCCACTGCAGATCACTGCATAGGCCAAATGATATATCCTCTACGATAATCCGCAGAAGTAAAATGCATGGCGCATCCCGAGAAAGGACTGAATAACGCAGCGCTTTACATACCTTCTACATGTTATGCTAAACGCTTGTTTTTATCTGTTCCATTTCAGCTTCGCTACTCGATTGGGGCCGCGAAAGGTCTGGAGTATTTACATAGGAACGACTGTCTGCATAGAGACGTGGCAGCACGGTGGGGCAATTATTCTCCAATGTTTCTGCCATATTCTAAACCGTTGAGCCAATACAAATGCTTGACATTTTGAAAGTGGTTGGCTTATAGTTGTGCCGTTACCTGAATAATGATTCGACTTGAAGAACTCTACTATCTACATATCGAAATATGGGGAAATATAAAAGAAGCTACACTAATGTTGGGATATGTAATACTAAGAATGTTGGCACATGATAGTTTCAAAATAATATTGAAATATTGTTTTCGTGACTCTCGTAATAATTCTCGTCAAAGATTTCCGCCTGAACAAGACCTAAGGAGGCGAGTTCTTCCCGAACCCAGCTAATTACAACTGCATTAGGGAGTCCCACACGGAATCCGAAAGGTTAAATTCATCCAAATGAATTAAAACCATACTTAATTTGGTAATATATTCTTAAAAAATTATTAACAATATTTCTCCAATGTACACGCAAAGACTGGTTCCCGTCTCTGAAGAAATGAGCTGGCCGCGAATCGATTAAGTTGGCTATCCAAATCCGGATTTCGTCGTAGTCAGGGAGCATTTCCCATCCAAGGCGTGCTGCAGAATATGTAGTAGTCGGATGAGACAATGCCAGGGCTGTACAGGAGATGAGCCGAAACGGTCCAACCAAGTTCCTCAATTTTCTGCTGAACGACTTTTGCGATATGAGGCCTCGCATGAGCATGCGGCAAGTTGGTAGAGGACGTGCCAACTCGATCTGGATTTAAATTTGGAGCATGGAGTAGGATTTAAAGCAGGCAAGCTCTCAAGTCGATCTTGTCGGATCGGTTTCAACAGCAGCCGTAATAGGCGCTTGTATTAAGGGTTTTTCGTCTTCAAGACTTTCGTCGCCGGTGGCAAAACGTTGAAACCACCGCTCGCATTGTCTTTTGAAAACGACATCTTTGCCAAATGCAACCGTCAACGAACGCGATTTCTCAGCGAATTGAGCTCACAACCGATGCGAATAGCTGTGAAAAGAAGGCCACAATGTACGCGACATTCCGCGTGTGACAACCAAATATATTGGTCGCACAGAGACGGCAGCTCTTTGTAACCTAGCTTGCTGAGTTGTCAGTCAGTTTTCATCCAACTTCTCGTTTCAGCTGATTGTGCCAAAGGTGTAAAGCAATTTAAAGACGTTGTTTCTTATTGATTTGAGCCAGGTCGTTGTGCATCCAGGCTCATCCAGGCTTTTCAGCAAATCTTATCGAGTGAAGTGTTTAAGAAGTGTTTTCGATAGCACTCCACAGTCCGTCGGCTAACTCACGACTTAGCGACCTTTCTTTTTTAAAGTTCCTTGAGACACTTTTTATCGGATTCTTAACACTATCCTTTACAGGGGGTATTGTCGAGGTCAAAGTCGCTTTCTTGAACTTCGCAAACCATTTCTGTGTTGTAGACTTGCCTATGACACCTTCTCCGGTTCGAAGAAGAGGGGGTGTCAAAAATACAGATTTTTGCTTCTTGGGTATTCCATTTCTAAACCTAAAAATAACAAAAAATTAAATTATTCTGAAATATTTTGCAGTGTTTTGTAGAGCTGAGAAAGCACTTTTACAGTAAATACAAACAGTTTCTCAAGCAAAAAAATAGTTTCAATAAAACTGCGAAAAAAACGCCATGAACTGTTTCCTCAATCGAATAGTGTTACCCACACACAAAAGCCGGCAGGTGTAAGAGGCCAAATATATCCAAGGATGAGGGCAGGCTAGTGAGATCGGTTTTTGAGAACCCAGTTTTAGTGTAACCAGCTGTAGGATTGAGTTTTCAACTGGCTACTGGTGTCGTGTAGCCACTGTAGTGCAGCGATAGTACAGCTTACTTGAGCGACTCCGAGTAGGTGGAAGTGCTAAAAATGATATGTAAAAGAGTTAGAAAATTGTGTTGAAACTCACATCTGTAAGCTGCAGCTGAAAGATGTTTCTTATAGGAACTGCTTGGTAGGCGATGGTGAAGTCAAACTCAGTGATTTTGGTCTTTCCCGCGAGCTATCAAATCGAGCTAAAAACTACACACTCAAGGTGATATTTCTCAAATCTGAAAATCGAACGAAAAACTGAACTATGATTAAGGACATGAAACAACGGTTACCAATTCGATGGTTAGCACCAGAGGTTCTAAGTACCGGAACGTTCACGAAGAAAAGTGACGTCTACTCCTTCGGAGTATTGCTGTGGGAGGTAGGCCGATGCTGAATCATCTGCGTTAATCTTGCCATGTCCGACTTTCTATGAACATCGGCATGATGATGGATTCGTTGTTGTTGTTCCTAGAACTCTTGGCGAGGTTGATAATAGCGTTCATTAGGCTTACGTTTCGGCGGGATCGCCTTCTTCAGAGCCTGAAAGGAAGCAAACCTAAGTGTAACCACTCGACCAAACGTCTCCTCAATCGTACTGGATTTTGAGACCAATTGTACGTATAAAAGATGAGAAGACAGTAATTGATCTCACCTAACCATGGATCGACAGGCGATCAGGGCAGTAGCGCTCGTCGAGGGTACCAAAGAATACCGTACCCTGATTAGAGTGCTAGTCGGAGGTATGGCTTGAGCTCCCGGGTTATATGTAGTCACTCTCCCTTCTGGTTGATTTTTGGGTCAGTAGCCTGCATCCAAGATGCCTCAAGGGCTTTCCTGGCCGACGATTGGGGCTCACACGCTAAAATTTCATATGTGACCCCAAAGTCCTCTCCGTGGTGGTCGTTGACGCTGTGGCCACTCGGAGCAATGGAAACCCGCTACCTTTGCTTGCCCTCCAAATGGTCTTTGACGCGCAAATGGAGTGGGCGAGAAGTTTCTTCGATATACCTTTCACCACAGCTTTGGTAGATGATCCTACTAACGGTACCTGAGACAGCGCAGTCTCCTTCCCTGCCAGCTGGGTTGTGGTTTGATATTGTTTCTTCATAAATCTCTAGTATGTTTAAACTTATAGCCTCAATCTACTACAGCTCGCTAGCATTGCTAACGTGGGTATTAGGACCACAAACTATATTTTCATTCGTGTGGCACAGTCGGAGGAGGTGCTGGCTGCCGCGTGAACCCGATACCAGGTTCCTGGTTCGGATTTCCCGCCCAGGCCAACCAAGCCCTCCGCCCCTCCGGGTCGGTGAATTGGTACCAGATTTGTCTGGGACGGATAAAGCACCTAATTATTCATTGGTTGCCACCGAAGATCATTGTGCCGGCCAAATACGCATTCAAAACGCCTCCACAACATCCCGTAGAAATAGAATGCGTGGCGTATCCCAAAAGGGATTTAGTAATGTCGTCCTTCATTCTTTATTTCTTATACTTCAGATATACATGGATGGACAGTCACCGTATGCGGACATGAGTGCTGTTGAAGTCACAGCGAGTGTACTGGTTTTTAAATAGCAGTTTTATGGTAATCCTGACTTGGTGTACTTTGTGCCCGTTTAAGGTGCTTGCTGGATATCGACTGTCCGCTCCAGATAAAATGCCGAGAGGAGTTCGAGTGATCATGACGAAGCAGTGTTTTCCCGGTAATCCCGATGAAAGGAGTAGAATGTCTGAAGTAGGAAGATACTGCTGTATGAGCTATTCTTATACAGGGACAAAACAGTGTTTAGCGTGAAAATTGGCTCTTTAAGCCTCCTTAATCCTTACGAGCAGCAAAGGTGGTGGAAACATGGCAGCTAAATCTCATAGATACCCCGCGGTCAGAGAGGACCAGGAGGATCGGTATGCTCATTGGCTGTCGCGTGCTTGGTGCCCTGGTTAGCTATGGTTAAGTAGTTTCAGCGCGCTCCCATCTTCTATGCTGCCCACTTTCTTCACATTCAGAACCAGCTGTGTTTATCCATCCACAAATTCTTCCCTCTTTCCCCTCCCCCGTTCATAACAAGTTTCGTTTCTGCAAATCTTTTTGCGTTTCATCCTTCGTATAAGTGCTGTCTTACCGTGGAAGGCCACTCGATCTTCCATGAAGTCCACTCTAAGTGGAGATGCATTTGAGCTTGTAATTTCTTTAGCAATTCAAATAAATTAGCGATTTTTTGCTTTCAGATACGTCCAGCCCTTGAAGACGTCTTGCAACAGTTGTCATGACTGAAGCGTTGTCGAGAACCACTGCTCTGTTATCACAGGCCACATGCTGAGAGGCCACTAACTTATCTCTTGTAAATGATCTACAAAAATCTTTCAACGGTGAAATATCTAATATTTCACTCAATCCCGATAAACGTTTAATGATGTGTCATTTTTGATGAAGTCTGCGGATCAAAAGCCAAACATTCTTCGTCATCCTCACTTTTTTAACGACACCAGTGAAAGGTGAACAAATCGCACGTTTCTTTCCACTCTGATCCAGCACTTGTTATCTACAGGGTGCGTAAAAAGTATTGACGCAGTAAATGACGGCTGTGGAAATAGTATTGCGCAGTAAGTTTTAAAATATTCACTTGGGAAATATGGAAAATGATCTTGCAAACACGATAGAATAACTCGTAATCGACATTGGCTCCTTGACTGAGAATACAGGAGCGAAAACGACGGAAAAATTCATGAGTCCGCGCTGCAAGTACTCGCTTGGATTTCGTCCCGTGCCTTGAACAGGGTAGCCTTCTGCGACTGGTCACTTCTGTAGAAAGTAGCCCAGACCTCATTCTCCAAAATCGCCTAAAAAGAGTAATCTAGCGGATTCATGTTTAAGCTGCGCTCGTCTGAGAATCTGTCGACACCTGCGCGCGTTATCTGTTTGCCGTTATCGGACAGAGATTGATAATTTTGGATTTGAACGTTATCGTGTTTGAACTTCTTGTAATCATAATCTGTTATGACAGAGCCGTGGCTGACGTTTGGGTTGTTGACCTCTTTCCTCACCGGCCGTTTCGAACACCGCCTAATTCTCTTGTTAGTGAAGTATTCATTTCCTTCGGTAACAGCCAGTAAAGAGTCACCGTAACCATGACGGTATCATGTTTCTTCAGTTTTTACAAGAATATTTTTTGAACACAATGTAGACAACAAAAATAACACACAAAAACTTTGAAAAGTAGAAAGAGAAAGTTGGGGCTGAAACAAAAAGTAGGTGCGTCAAAACTTTTTGCGCACCCTGTATTTATGTTGAATACCCAAAAAGATTCATGTGACTGAAGCATATGGAGATGCTCTTGAAGAAAGGGCGTCAGAGTGTTCGGCTCTTCACTATGACTGCTTTTATAGCGTGACTATAATATAACTATAAGTAATGCGTCATAATGCGTACGTCATATAGTCATAATGCGTATGACTATATATAATGCTTCCTATGTTAAGCAGTTTAGCACACTGACTGCTGCTCTTAGTTTTGAGCTGTCTTGTTTAAATGGCGGTATTATAAAGGTAAAGGACGGCGTTGCTCCATCCATTTTAGGAAGACGCCACGTATTCTTTGTACTTCTACGGGATGTGTGGCGAGATGTGGTGGCCAGCCGATGTAGAACTCTATGTTTTCTTTCTGAACAAGTCGTATCAAGCGATATGGTGAGAGATAAGCCGCGTTATCTGAGCTTTTCGCTCAAAATTCTCGGTTAAAGTTACGTAAGTCGTTGATGAATCCGGCCCCTGAAAAAATGCAAGGCCTCGTTCGACAGGGGTAAAAAATCCGATAAAGAAAGCTGGTATCGGGTGCACACGACAGCCGGCACCTCCTCCGATTGCGCTACACGCGCCCTTAATGACGGCATTGTTATGTTTTATTATTATTTATTTATTATATATTTATTAGCAGACGTATATATAATCTACGTGGCAGACGTCGATACAATCTATGTGTTAAGGAAGGCAACCACGGATCTCCCTCGATAGAGAGCCTTCGGGCTCTCTTGTTAAGAGGGATCTCGGGCCGCTTGTCGCAGGGCCACGTGGCGCGTCCCCGGGTGGTGGATAGGGGAATTAAACGCGAACCAAATGCGACCGTGTACTGCCCAGAGACGCAGGTGGGATGCAGGGGATGGACTCCTTGCTCCTGCTGTGTCGGGTCGATGCGTTCCTTGTGCGTGGGAGCGGCACGTTCGTGCACTGTGTGCGTGGATGTGTCCGTGACTGTGCGGATTGTAACTGTGTCGGCTCGGCCAAAAGCTTGCACTCGGTAGACTGGGAGTACATGTAAGGCGATTCGAGGCCGCCTTAAGTCTCGCCCCGTCCCTTCGGGCAGTCTGGCTGGCTGCCCGGAGTTCTTCGCCCGCACGACAGAGCCTGACTAGCTACCCGTGTTGTATTCCAGTCAAACACAGCAGCACTAAAGGGCCTCATTCCCCTGACCCCGAAAGAGCCCCCATTTCTGCAGCGATGGGAAGGACGAGTACGGAGAGGCTGCTAAAATCTCAGGGCCTAACCAGGCTGCGCAAACTGAGAAGGACTAGGATGACGATCTGTACTTACAACGCCCGCACGCTTGCGTCGGAAGCATCCGTCGAGGACCTGATGATGCAAGCCAGGAAGATCAAGTACGACGTCATCGGACTGACCGAGACGAGAAGACACCACCCCCTACACGCCGCCTACGACTCCGGAGAAGAACTGTTCCTCGGAACATGCGACAGCAGGGGAGTAGGCGGCGTTGGTGTCCTCGTCAACACGCACTTGGCCATGAACATCGATTCGTACGAGTCTCTGACAAGCCGAATCGGACGTCTGCGACTGAAGCGATGTGGCTCCGTGCCAGCCTTGACTGTGTTCGTCGCGTATGCCCCAACATCCGACTACGACGACGAAGACGTCGAGGCCTTCTACGTGGAGCTGGAGAAGTTCTATAAGGAAGATCACACCTTCTACAAGGTGATCGTCGGCGACTTCAACGCCAAGATCGGGCCACGAAGGTCGCCGGAGGAACTTCACATCGGAACCCACGGTTTGGAGTGGAACGAGCAAGGTGAAAGGCTGTCTGAGTTTATCATCTCGACCAAGACCATCCATGGAAACTCGCAGTTCCAGAAGCCTCCCTCCCTACGATGGACCTGGGAATCCCCCGGTGGCCAGTTCCACAACGAGATCGACCACATCATCTTCAATCGCAAGTATTGCCTGACCGATGTCTCCGTTGTCCCCAAGTTCTACACGGGATCGGACCACCGCCTCCTTCGCGCGAGGTTCCGGTTTTCGCGTCAAGGAGAGAAGGCCGCGAAGTTCAAGAAGAGGAGTCCCAGAACGACCATCAACTGGGATCTCTACACCTCTCTTGTCGGCCTTTGGGAAGATGCCGTCATGGACAACGTCGACGAGGAATACGATCGCTTCGTGCGCCATCTCCACGATAGTGCTAAGGGAGCCGAGAGCTTGAAGACCACCAAGAGACGCCTGTCTCCGGAAACTCTCGAGCTGATACGCCAGCGTGGAGCAGCACGAGCGTCAGGCAACTATCAACTGACGTCCGAGCTTGCAAAGCTATGCAGAGCGGCGATAAAGGAAGATCTGAAGGGGAGAAGGGCGGAAGTGTTGGCCGAAGCAGCAGAGGCAGGGCTGAGCATCCGCAATGCCCGCCGGAACTTCGCCAACTTCAAGACCAAGATGACCGCTCTCCGACGTCCTGACGGAACTGTCACCTCTTCCAGAAGGACCATGGAGAAAGTCATCCACGACTTCTACTCCGATCTCTTCGATAGCCACGTCCACCTGCCCCTACGCCATCTTCCGCAGGATGGATACGTCATCCCCTCTGTTCTCCCTTCCGAGATCCGACACGCCATCTCGTCGGTGAAGAAACGTACAGCACCCGGTCCTGACAGGATCAGAGCTGAACACCTGAAGAACCTCCCGCCAGCGCTCATCAACACCTTGGCGCGGCTCTTCACACGCTACCTGTCGGAGTGCAAGGTTCCATCTCAGTGGAAGACCAGCAAGACCGTCTTGCTGTACAAGAAGGGAGACGTGCACGACATTGGCAACTATCGCCCGATCTGCCTGTTGTCCGTAGTCTACAAGCTGTTCACTCGAGTCATCCTGAATAGGATTAGTAGAACGCTGGACGAAGGACAGCCATGCGAACAAGCAGGATTTCGGAGAGGATTCAGCACGATCGACCACATACACACCATTACGAAGCTCATCGAAGTGTCGCGAGAGTACAAGCTGCCGCTGTGCCTTACGTTCATTGACCTGAAGAAGGCATTTGACTCCGTCGAGACTGAAGCGGTCATGGAAGCCCTGCTCACCCAGGGCGTTCCTACTCAGTACATCAGAGTCCTTCGAGAGCTGTACAGTGGATTCACGACCAAGATCTCACCATTCTACAACGACGTCGTCATTGACGTGAAGAGAGGGGTTCGGCAGGGTGATACCATATCCCCGAAGCTCTTCAGCGCCACCCTCGAAAACGTCATGCGCGAACTAGAATGGGATGACATGGGAGTGAAGGTCGACGGCCGGCAACTGCACCATCTTCGCTTCGCCGACGACATCGTGCTCATAACACCGAGCATCAGCCAGGCGGAGCGAATGCTGGCCGACTTCGATCGTGTATGTGGAAGCGTTGGACTGCAGCTGAATCTTACGAAGACGATGTTCATGAAGAACGGATGGGTTTCTGATGCCCCATTCTCGCTCAACGGAACGAACATCTCCGAATGCTCCAGCTATGTGTATCTGGGTCGCGAAGTCAACATGGCCAACGACCTAGCACCAGAGCTGAGCAGGAGGAAACGAGCGGCTTGGGGAGCTTTTAAGAGCGTCGAAGAAGTCGTGAAGAAAACGAAGAACGTCCGACTCCGTGCCCACCTATTCGACTCTACCGTTCTTCCTGCCCTAACATACGCCTCAGAGACCTGGGCTATACGAAAGCAGGATGAACACGCGATCAGCGTCGCGCAGCGTGGAATCGAGAGGACGATGCTCGGAGTGACACGACTCACGCAAGTGAGAGAAGGCCTCCGGAGTTCCGAGCTTCGCCGACGTTCGAAGATCAGAGACGCTGTCGCATGGGCCAAGTCGTCGAAAATTAGGTGGGCCGGCCACGTAATGCGATTCGCAGACACCCGCTGGACGAGAGCCGTCACAGACTGGATTCCGCGGGATGTCAAAAGAACACCAGGACGCCCACCAACGCGTTGGTCGGACTTCTTCGTGAAAGCCCTGAACGACCGATATGACGCTCTTCGTGTCCCTCGAGCGAGGAGGATCCATTGGACCACTCTGGCACGCGACAGGGACGAATGGAGACGCTGCTGGCGCCCGCTCGAGCAAGTCGATGATCAACGGGACGACAGGTGATACAGGTGAAGGAAGGCAAACAGTAACAATTCAGAAACATCAGCACAAGAAGCAAGAAAAAACGCAAATAAAACAAAGTTACGAATGATCTAAACAGAAAAATAAGAGGAAACAGTAATCAGATTACGAAACCTCCGCACTCGTCAGTTTTTTAGCCTGGATTTGACCTGTTTTAGCGAAAGGCTCCATGTTTTGTCGCTGAAGATCTTATTGAGCATTGAAGCAACCCTAACGGAGAAAAAGTAGACCTGACCTTTGTCCTAGAGAATGGAACCTTAATTTTTATAAGACTACCCCTAGTCCTGGATGCAGTAAAGGAAAAGAAACTGGAACAACAGATGGAAGCCCTCCCAGTCAAAATCTTGAATGCTATGATAAGGTCCTTTCGCTTTCTTCTACTAAGCAGGCTATGGAATGAGTAAATGCGGCGTCTCTGGACTCCACTTGGAATGAACTCATAGCTGAGGCCAGAACAACACATAGCAACTTTCCGAGTAAAGTTATTTTGGACAGACTCCAGTAAGTCAACATCCTTTTTCTTATACATATGGTGAGCAAACAGTAGAACCAGGTTCAAGTATAGATCTTACGTAGGCTTTATACGCTTTGACAAGCGTTTGAGAATTTCTAGACAGCAAAGCTTCGAACAAATTATACGTACGGTTAAAGGCCTTAGAAACCAGCCTTCTATAATAACTGGCAAACGATAAATGACCATTGTATGTAACTCCAAGGTCCTTAACCTTGTAACGGTGTAGTGGCCACCACCCTGTAAGCCACGTCCCTACTTGGGTTTGGAAGGTTGGCAGTCTCCCCGACTGCATACTTTGTATATGGTTGTGTACATAAACATAAATCTATAGAAATGCTTTGTCGAACTCCCATCTCAGCCAGAAGCGTGACATGGAGGTCGCGGGGAGATCCTTTTTGCTCAAAGATTTCCAAAAGAAGTTAGCAGTACGGGAGACTCCGTTTTGACGGCCACTAAAACGTATTTATATCTCGAGATATACACACGAGTACGCACATTGCACATTTTTCACAAAGCATGCTGGCATGATTTTTCTTATACTAAGCATGATTTTTTTATCATTTCTACTTCTTCGTTTGTTTTTACCGTGGCGCATGAATGAGGCAGGGCATGTAACTTTGTAGCTATTTTTGGAGAAATATTATCATGTTTACAATATTGTTTAAATTTTGTCCCACATTATTCTTCTTCTATACCGTACAAACTTAATTACAATATTGCAGTAGAAAGGTTGAGTTAGCTTACTTTATGTTGCCTTTTTAAACTCTAATTATCGATTGCGAAAAGTACGATTTTCGCTAGTCGCATTAGCGATTTTAAGCAAACATCGAATTTTCCGACCTAGCGTCTTCAAAAACACTAAGTGTGCGGAAAGCACGTTCTTCATATGAGTCACTGCCGAGTGCAGACTACCTCCCTTGTGAACCTCGTACTTTTCCGATTTTCCCTTTTGCGCACGTCCTAGATGATTTCATTGCATTCATGTTTTCGTTATCACGTTAATGGCTTAATCAAATCTTTCACTATTACCTTATTAAAACGTCTAATTTACAGCTCACATTACTAAAATTCAATTTTTCACCCTATTAATTCACTTGCTACATTTACTCTGCCATTCATGCCACCGCTAGCTTGTATATAATCTGTACATAGGACGTCTAAAAAACCCGAAAAAAAATATTTTTAGATTTACTTTTATTTTAATGTTAATAGAACTTCGCCATTGGCAACCTTACCGTATACTAGGTAATGTCGGCATTAGAAAGGAGCCGAAACGTATCTTCGAGTATACAATCGAGGGCGTCGACCAGAGCTCAGCAAGTACCCACTTAAAAATAGCGGCATCGACAAAGCTATGATAATCCCGCTCGAAGGGAAAAGAGGGTGGTAACTCATACTGAGGTCATGCAGGAGGCATTACGTCTTCGTGACTACGGTTGAACGGTTGTGTTCAACTGCGTTCTTTGCTTACTGCTTCTTTAGCTCTCTGCCTGTCTCCTATTTCTTCATTTTAATAGCGACTCATTAACATAACGGATAATTACTTAGTGCCGAACAGCTCACCAGCTGAGAAACGGTTTGCTCGCACCGAGCAAAGAAATCAAGCGAAACTAACGAGTCGACTTATTGACGAATCAAGGGAATTAATAGAACGGTTGCTCATTACGAACATGGCGAGAAATGATAACGGACCAATCGGGGGGCTCGTTCAGATTTCAGAAAGGCCTCTTGATATTCGGGTTAACAAAGCGTATCTGTTCCTTCCCTCACTGCAGTGCTGGCCGAATTATAACGGAACTAACATGTCAGTGGTGAAGTTTGTTAGAGAGATGAACGAAAAAGCCAATGCAGCGGGCTATGACGAGCAGAAACTGGCAAGGCTCCTTCCTCTGCAATTAAGCGGAGCAGCCAAAATAAAATACGAGAACTACGATAACGATGTTAAGCTGGATTACAGAAAGGTTGTTGACCAGTTGAAAAAGGACTTTCGTAGCCCTAACTATGTCGAAATAGCGAAAGCAAAAATTTATCACGTGAAGCAGGAACCCGATGAAAATGTGGTCATTTATGGGCAACGGGTGAGAGATTTAGTTGCCGACGCTTTTGCCGAAAGTAATCCCATCGCCATCGAAGAAATAATGTGCGAAACATTTGTGCGCGGCCTTACTACGAATCGTCGGTAATGAAAAAAAAGGCAGTCATCACAAACTTTCAAAGATCTGCAACAAATTGCAGAAAACGAAAGTCATCTTCTTGAAATTGTGACGCATGAGAGGGGAGTCCTAGACGTCGAGTAACAGGCGTCCGGGTTCAGACCATGTGTCACCCATGTCAGGTCGAGAGGGTCAGAAGGCGTGTCACCGATGTCGGTCAAAGGCCGCTTGGGATTGCAAGACGTGTCACCGACGTACAGAGGCAGGCGCGTTCGCTTATCCGTTTAGTATCTCTTATTATTGACAGTTTTGAGGAAAACATTTTTCTAAAACATAGGAGAGAGGTTATCTCCTCAATGGATGATATCTGTGTGATTCCTTCCATCTTCTAACAGTGATGACTTTATTGGGAACTTCATTTCAAGAGAGCAGTTATATGAAACAGCTGTATCACAATCGCAGAAGGTTTCGGACATGAGCAAACCGAATCAGCTTGGTATGCGTCTGTGTAAAGAAGTTTTTCAGGGTTTAAGGGTTTGGGGGCGAAGCCCCCAACCAGACGTTTGGCGGCCGCTAGGCCGTTGAACGTCTGGTAATTGATAACGCCCTAGTGAATGCAATCACGGAAGCCGTTCAAAACGCACGCATTAGTGAAAGCTGTCCAAATCGAAATTGCCAAAATCAAGGGAACTACCTGCGTCAGCAGTGGAATCAACCGCCAAATCCTGCTGTTAGTGCATCGCGAACTTTTTCACAACATTGGAACAATAATAGAGCATATCACGAGCGTAGTCCTCAATCCTATAACGATAACGGTTACTTCAATAACGGAGGAATTCGAAGCCAACGTGTATATCACGGACGCGATTCTCTAACCCCTAGAAATAACGTTCCCTACAATTACATTAGAAATTGGGATCACCGCGATAATAACCGATATCGTGATAATTCTAACGAATTTCGCAATAATCAAAGATCACAAACTCCTCGTAGGACAAGAGGAAGATAGGTTTCTTTTCAGGAAAGGTGCCGCTCGCGATAAAACGACAACAGACAAAATTATGGTAGAAGGGTAGCATCAGTTTTTAACACAGTTCCCTCATTGTTCGTTGCTCTTTCACTTCTATCATTCGTATCGATGAGCTCTGGTCGAAAGTTCGAGTTCAAAATGTGTAGTAACGGAAAGGCAGGGTTGCCTGTGGCTATTCCCAAACTAACAGACTGTTCTCTTTCCCATAATAATAATTCAGTTGTGCTGGCAAAAGGTGAGATTTATACCGAAAACATGAGTCCTTTGAAATTCGAAGGGATACATTGCTTCAATAAGTCAAGAACTGTTTGTACCAGCTCGTTTTTTCATTTAACTCTGGATGTCGATGCTGACTCTGTCGATAGCTCCAGAACTGTGTAGGAAATTGTCAAAAACAAAAAATATAACGTGACCCCTTTAAAAAAGTTACATCAAAGTTTTTTTGGTACTGGTAATTATCAATTTTTTCATATCCTTTTCTTGGAAAACGGTGTTCCACGTTCAACAACATTTTCGTTGAATATGGGGAAATTATTACTAACGACGGAGATCACAATGATATCCAGCATAGCGGAAATGAGTAATTGTAACATTACGCGGGTGTTCTATTTTAGTAACATCTCCGTGCTGAGTGAAACGAAACAGAAGTGGTGCTTGCCTAAATCCAGTGAAAAGATGCTGAGTGGCGTATTTCTTGATTTTCCCGATTTCAGTAATTCTCATGGGAATATTCGCGAAATTCTCTACAAACCAGATCTAGTGCGATCAATCAATAAAAATCATTTTGCTGAATCGCGAAATATCAATTTGGCCAAATCACGCACTACTAGATCTTTGACAGCTTTGCTGAACAGAAAATCACACAAGTCGGATGAAATGTTGACAGCAAACGGTCAAATTCCTCCAGAAGCAAGAGGGTTTGCTAAGAAACGTTTTTTTAAACATGTTTCCTCATTCCAAAAACAATCTTGACCATCTTTTCCACGAAGAAAGCAAGATCAAAAACAGTACGAGCTAAATGTCAGGGCTCAGTTTTTGTCGTTCAGATTACAAGAAGAAATAGATAGCGATTTTCGAGCACTGTGGTCAAAAATATGTCATCTCAACAACGCTCAAACTAGAATGATAACGTTCATTTCCGAATACGATCCCTCAGCTGCTGCTAGGATATTACTACATGACGACAATATTGGAGCTATCGCAGCCGGAGAAGTTCTACTAATTACTCGATGCAAAAAGGTATTTGCCGATGAGGTGATATTTTCTAACAAAATAAATGGTAGATGTTTTGCAAATACACCTGTGTGATTAGGAAATAAAATATTTTTGCTCAAATCCACCGCGGGAAAGGAGCTTGTACCAAGCAGTCGCGAAATAGATTGGGCTCACTCTTTTAGTAGTATAATTCATCACAACGGCAAATGGCTTACATTAGGAGGAGAACTCAAGTCCAGGAACCGTCACTCACTGCTACGCAAGGAAGCCATAGCGAGATGATTCTTAGTAGCCCGCCAATTTTTCATTCCGAACTGTCAAGGGTGAATAGTGTTGTTGAAGTGCTATCAAAACGTTCCGAATTTCACAATTATGTAGCACTAAAGCCGGAGCTGTTGAATTCGGATAGTCTAAACAAGGAGATCGGTAGGCTTTCAGAAGAGGGTTGGAAAACTGCAGTTAGCATTGAAGAAAACGCGGAAGAAGTTTTGATGAAAGGAGGACATTTCCTACTGGAAATTATTTCCGTCAAAATCATAGTGGTCGTGAGTTTACTGGCAATTATTATCGTCATATGCATAATTGTTGTCACTTGTTATTACTGCTCTTGTGCAAGACTGTTCTTAAATCTTCTAAGGAAACGGGTCCCAAAGAATAACGCTACTGGGAATTCTCATCAAAATTTACCTATAGAGATGAGCGAAATAGCCGAAAGAAGGAAGGGAACAACATGATGATGACGAAGTTCCTGTCTTATATTCCAATAGTAATGACGATAATTGGGTCTGCGGAAGCAAAAACTCCTGCCCCATGTTTTGTGCCAGCGTACTATGGCACCAAAGCGATTGTTGCGCTGTTGGATACGGGTAGTTCTATAACGTTTATGGACGAAAACACTTTTTCATACTTAGGTGGTGTACTCATTCGCGAAACCGTTCCATCTGCAACTGCCGCAAATGCTGAACAAATTCCTTTCATAGGATATATGAAAAACATTATAACGTTTGCAAAAGTAGATAAAACTCAAAACGTACTCATAACGAAAAACGGTTATTGTCCCGCAGCGCTGATTCTTGGAGTGGACTCCCTTTCGAAGATAGAAAAGACCTATTTCCCTCAACATGTTGAACAAAACAGTCTCAGTTGGAGGAAATTGTATACGAATGCTTCAAGAAAGGGAAAGCGGATTTATGGACATGGTTTTCCAAATCACGACAGCAAGCGATTTAACGATTCGTGCGTTTTCCGACAATTTCGCTGTTGCAACAGTGAATTTTTCATACGACGACTGCACTGAATTAATTGCAAGTGATGCTGGCTTAGATACACTGCCAGAAGGGCTACTCATTGGTAAGACGCTTTACTGTCCAACGGGTTCGAAGCGATTTTTCCGTTACGAATTTTCAATACCGGGCAGTCAGAAGTCAAGCGGTACAAAGGGCAACATGTGGCTAATGCAGAAATTGTTCAAAACTTTAACCATCGCCAAGTATTTTCAGTATACGATAACGAAAGTGTGTACAAAAGAACAGCTAACGACATTAAGGATGAAACACTTGGGACATTGTCCCTTAGACGTGGAAGGAGCATCCGTTGGCCAAATTGATTGGTCTGATTCACAGTTAGATATTCTCCAACGGGCCAAGGTGATTGAGTTGGTAAATAGCTTTAATGATATTTTTATTGGTAGAGATGGTGACATAGGACGTTATAACGGCAAGCTTAAGCACAGAATTGATTTGTGTGAAAATTCGAAGATTCCTAGACAAAAACCGTATCGCGTTCCTCTTGAACAGAGAGGTGTAATTACGAGACAAGTCAATGACTTACTAAAACTACGAGTCATTGAAAAAAGTTCTTCTCCATTCTGTGCACCAATAATCTTAGTCAAGAAACAGGACGGTTTATAGCGCTTCGTAGATTACCGAAAGCTCAATGCTATAACGCAGACGGAAACATATGTTATTCCAAACATACAAGAAATAATTGATCTTGCCGCCGGGAAAGTGTTTTATACCAAGGTTGACTTGAAGTCAGGGCTTCATCAGATTTCCATGGAAAGGTCGCACAGAGAACGGACAGCTTTTCAAACCTTTTTAGGTCTATTTCAATCTATTACGATGCCTATGGGACTAAAAGGTGCACTCGGAACATTCCAAAAGGTTACAAATTCACTTGTCAGAGAATTACGCATTGTATACACTTAATCACTCTTGTTGAATTATCTTCCGAACAGGAATGTGAGCAAGTAGTGTGATTGCGGGCATGTGATAGGAGGTGGATAGGCTCCAAAGGGCAGCTTTGAAGATCCTCCTTACCAATCTCGCTATACTCTTCTATAAGACGAGCTTTATATAATGAAACGGTAATGAGAGTAAGAAGCCTTAAAGAAGAACAGACGGCTGGGATGTTCCATTCTCGAGGCTTGGGAGCGAAGCCTCCAACCAGACGTTGGCAGCCGCCAGGCCGTTGAATGCCTGGTTTGGAATATAAATAAATCGATTATTAATATTTTAAGCGTAAAGTAGACCCAATCTCGTTCAATCTTTGACACCACAAAAAAGCAGACTTCCGATTTATAGCACTTGTGTAAGTGTAGCGGTTGCTGTTAGTCCCTTACATCGAAATGCTGCATCGAAAGAAGCTTCTGAGAAGCACAGTTAAGCATTACAGACGGATATTGGTGACTCCTCTATGGTTCCATCTGCTACATCTCCGTTAAGCTGCAAAACGAGCGGAAGTAACGGTAAATATAAAAGCATTCTCTTCAGCTGATCCGTTCGGCCATTCTTGGCAACGAGCCCAACTTGTTGCCACTGGGTCACCGTTTAGCCGTGGAGCGCAACCGCTGCACACCGGTAGCGGTTACCGGGCATTCCAGCCTCGTAACGGATACGCCGGATCTGAGGACGGATTTAACCTACCCAGTTTGGTGAATCCGCCAAACGGGGGGTTTCCTGGTAAGTTTCGCCATTTACAGCCTGTAAATGGTTGATGAATCCGGCCCCAGGACGTAACTTCAACGCGATGTTGCGCGGTAACCGCATGCGACGTCCCGACGCCGAAACGTGGACGTGCGCTCAGTGACACGAGGTTAGCTGCGGAGCACGAAATTTTGCCAGTGTTTAAGCTCTTCGGCTACTTTTTTCACCTCAGGGAGCCCCAAATGAAGTGAAAGAGGAACTCCCTTGGAAGGAAGAAAAACTCCGCTTGGAAGGAAGAAAAGGAAGCAGCAAAACGCCTCTGCCTCTGCTTGTAGATTGGAGAAATAAGGAGGTCCTTAGCGTTTGCTAAGGGGGTGCTTGCCGATAGCATTACACGTGAATTATGACAAGTGAGTTGTTAGTGACGGTCAAGTGTAGCGTATAGTCAGAATTAAGGGAAAAGCTATGGATTAATGCTCTCATCCCCCCCCCCCCAGTAGAAACTTACAAACACTTGCTTCCGAAACTTCTAGTTAGTAATCCCGTCCCAGTTAAAGGATAAAAGGATAAAGGACGGCGTTACTCAATCCCTTCTGGGATGCGCCAGCGCATTCTACTTCTACGGGATGTCGTGGAGGCGACATGAATGCGTATTTGGCCATACAATGACTTGCGGTGGCCAGCCGATGAACAAGTCAGCGCTTCATCCTTCCCAGACAAGTCTGGTACCAATTCACCGACCCCGGAGGGATGGAAGGCTTGGTTGGCCTGGGCGGGAAATCCGAACCAGGAACCTGGTATCGGGTGCACGCGACAGTCGCGCCTCCTCCGACTGCGCTACACGCGCCCCCGTCCCAGTTATTGTTTCAAATTTCCCTCACCAGATCCTTGACTGCTTCCCTTCACTCATCTGAAATAGATTGAGTCTGTATTCGCCAGCAGTTTGTTAACGATCACTCCCACTTCCCTACCAGGAAATTTCAAACTTGTCTCATCCTCATCTCATGTCTCCTTCCTTCTTGTGCGCGGTCGACGTCGCCGCCCCACACCTTCGCAATTTAGCGCGAGTCACTAGCTGTCCCTGTCGAAGGCACAACTAGCCGTCCCTGTCGGAAGCAGTTGGACTGCGACAACTCGTCCAATTTCATCGCGCACGGTGCGCGACGCCAAGGGTTTGCTCGGCGTTGGAGTTATGCCTGCCTCCCGTTCGGAGTGATGCTTGGCACTGCGACACTGCTCACTGAATGCAGCCGAGAAGTGCGGCTCCTTCGCGGCAAGTCGCGGCATCGGCATCGCGACGACTCGTCCGCAGCGCAGCTCCCACCACAGTGGGGGGGGGGCTGGTCTCACCACGATAAGGGCGAAATGGGCGAAATCACGGTGTAGTGCAGCAGAACTTTGTTTTCTGCCTTGAGCATAAGATGAAAGATGTTTCGTTTCATACACTTGGACATTCGCTCTCGAGAGGCTGCACAACCACTTGCTATTGGGGGTGAAAACTTGCTGCAGTGGGTGTGGCGGGCTGCGCCGATTGGCCACTGAGGGGCCCCGCTGCGAGGTGCGACTACCTGCACCCCTCTGATGCTCCTGTGGAAGTATACCATTAGGCTTAAGGGTCAGCTCCTGCTGCTAGAGTGTTGCAGGAATCTTGTGCAGCCATATATCCACATATATCCAGCTCGTACCTACACATATATGCGAATACGCTTACAATTATGCATAGGGATACATACAACCTAATATATACATGTATATACATATGTATATTAGGTTGTCTCATAAGTCCTTGCCGTTTTTTTAACGATTCACTGCAGATTTTGCCGGCGGTCTCTTGCATAGCGCTGCATAGCTTTCGAAAGAGAATGACTTGCTCTATCAGAACATGTATTGCATTTCTTTTTTCATCTTGGAAAAGTAGCCATTTGCGCACTTGTTCTCTCTGCTTAGGTTTGCAATTTTTTGCGCAGTTTTTCGTAGTATTTAGAAGACAATCTTCTGCCCTACAAGAATACCTGTAGGTTCTATTTTCTCACTTGTCCTTTATTGGTTTTTAGGCCATCAAATTGGGACGTCCGAAGGAGGAGGTTATTTTTGCCGACGGCTCCTGCTCTTGGTTGGACTTTTTGGGTTGGTGTTATATGTCATTCAAAAGAGAATGTCTTGCTCTATAAGAATATGTGTCCCGTTTATTGACTTCTATCGAATACCAACAAAATGCCAAAAAGAGAAAAATCGTCTTCACCGACAACTCCTTTTCCTTATTCAATCTGTCTTGCTCAGTTTTATATGACACTTGAAAGCGGGTGTCTTGCTCTATTACAGCACATGATTTGTTCTTCGGTCATTTAAATTTTTGCTAATTTTCAGGTCTTCAAAATGGAGCAGTGCCAGATCGACAAGGATGAGCACATTTGGAAACTTCTTCTCTTTGCTTTCAACCCGGGTCCTAGTGCGGCAAAGGCACTGGAACACTGGTTGACCGTGCAAACACGATTTTTCATCGCCAGTTACACCTCTGTGCAAAAATTGCTGAATCTTCTTCTTCTTATTCTTCAGCGTTTGTCCCGCATCGTCGCGGGGTCCGCTCTTCTGGTGTGACGCCACCTTTCCCGATCCTGCGCTTGATCAGGGTGGACACCAGCTACTTTCATGTCCGTGTGTAACGTATCGGACCAACGCTGCTTCGGGCGTCCTCTAGGCCGCTTTCCAGATACTTCCAACCCAAGGCCAATCTTGCGGACGCTGTCTTCTTTCCCACGCAGAACGTGGCCGTACCATCGTAAGCGAGCTTCGCGCATCTTGTCCGCTATCGGCGCGACACCGAACTTCTGCCGAATAGCATCATTTCTGATGCGGTCCATGCGCGTGACCCCAGCCGTCCAGCGCAGCATCTTCGTCTCCATGACGCTGAGACGCGCTTCAACTTCCTTGGTCGCTGGCCAACACTCAGCGCCGTACATCGCTACTGGCCGGATGATTGCTCTGTAGATCTTCGACTTAAAGCGCTCCGGAATCTTCCTATCGCAGAGCACGCCAGTCAACGAGCGCCAGTTGGACCAATCTGCACTCACGCGTGAATTCACTTCGACCATCAGTTTGCCATCAGACGCGACTGCTGATCCCTGGTACTTAAGGGCCGCAGTGCGTGGAAACTCAATGCCGTTACCCTTGATGGAGCTGGACTCAGTAACGTCCGTCGTTAGGTACTCGGTCTTCTTGACGTTCAATTCGAGTCCGAACCTCGCCAGACGGTCGCACCAAGCTTGCACCTGCCGCTTGAGATCGTCTTTCTCTTCGCAAGCGAGCATCACGTCATCAGCATAAAGCAGCGTCCATGGAACAGGCTGCTGAAGATCTCGCGTAATGGCATCCATGACGACAACAGAGAGGAGTGGAGAAAGCGCAGAACCCTGGTGCACCCCAACAGAGAGGGAAACTCCATTGAGGTTCCAGCTGCAGCTTGCACTCTACTCTTTGGGCAAGAGTAGAGCATCCGCACCCACTCTATAAGTTCCTCAGGTACGTTGTGTCGTCGCAAGGCGTACCATATAACTTCACGCGGTACGCGGTCGAAGGCCTTCTCCAAGTCGAGAAAGGCTATATGCACCGGCTTCTGTCTCTCGCGATGCTTCTCCACCAGGAGGCGGGCGGCGTGTATAGCATCAATGGTCCCACAACCAGACACAAAGCCGCACTGGTTGTCGGAGAGCTTGACGATTTCACGGATTCGTCTATCGAGGATTCGCTCGAAGATCTTCATGCTGTGCGAAAGCAAGCGAATCGGACGGTAATTGAAGCAGTCCGCAGGACTGCCCTTCTTCTTCCAAATCGGAATCGTCGTACTGCTGTGCCAAAACTCCGGTACTTTCTTCTCCTTTACTACCTGGTTGAAGAACTCAGCCAACCACTCAGCAGGATACCAGAGCTTCGACTTCCAAACATCGGCTGCCAGATCATCCGGCCCTGTCGCCTTACCGGGCTTCATCTTCTTTAGAGCCGCTTCTGTTTCCTCCACGGTGATATTGCGAACGGGACCGTGAACAGAAGCCACAGAAGGGATGGCCGGATGAGGAAATTCCATAGTGAAAGTTTCCTCAAAGTAATCACGCCATCGCTTCAGCGCCTTTTTGCGGTCTGTCAGAAGATGGCCGCTCTCATCATTGATGCCAAAGAACTTTTCGATATCCTCGCTTTGGCGATGGCGGGTTTTAGCAAGTCGGCACAAAAACCGCTCACCATCGCGCGACGCGAGCTTTCGGTAGACATCACCATAATGCGTGGCTTTCGCAACAGCCACGGCTTTCTTTGCAGCCTTCTTCGCCTTCTGATACTCCTGCCAGTTGTCGGCTGTTCTGTCGCCGAGAAACACATGATACAGCGACTTCTTCTCTCGAACCTTCGCTTTCACATAGTCTGTCCACAGCCATGCCTGCTTGTCGACTTTGCGTCGTCCAGGCTTCGTAGTGCCGAGTTCCAACCTTGCAGCTGGGCGTATCGCGTCGGTTGCTTTCTTCCAAATTTCATCGACAGTCGTAACTGTCGGTAACCGCACGCGAGAAATCACAGCTGCTTCCTTTTCTTTCATTCGCCACCACTTGATTCTTGCAGCACCGCATCGCTCGACCTGCTTCAGCCTCGGAGAGGCGATCTTCAAAGTACAGATCAGCGGACGATGCTGTGGGGCGACCGTTTCATACGGCACGATCTTCGCGTCTGTAACGAGATTTCGGTCACGATCCTTCACAAGCACAAAGTCTATCTGAGACTTGGAGCTCCCACTATAATATGAGATGAGGTGAGAGTCGCGTTTTCGGAAAACGGTGTTCACAATGGTGAGGCTATGCGATTCCGCATACTCAAGAATATGCTCACCATCGGGGTTACGAGACCCGTATCCGAAACCACCATGACAGCTGTACCCGTCCTTCGCAGCACCTACGTGCCCATTAAGGTCACCAGCGACTATGATGACATCTTTCGACGGTACCTCTGCTGTCTTCTTATCAAGCAGGTTCCAAAACTCATCCTTGGCTTGATCGGAGCAGCCAGTCTGCGGAGCATACGCAGAGAAGAAGTGATAGAGTCGCTCTTTAGCGGCGACAACGATCTTCATCAATCGATCGTCAAAGCGCTCGACGCTTACAATCGAGTCACGAAATCGTTCGGAGACGATTATTCCGACACCGCTGGTGGTCCTGGGACTTCCACATAGAACGGCCTTGAAACCACGTCCTATGTCCCTTGACTTGCGGCAGGACCACCTCGTCTCCTGCACCGCACAGAATTCAACTCTTCTTCGCTCCAGTGCTTCAACCAACTCGCACGAGCGGCCCGTCAACGTACCCACATTCAGCGTAGCCACGCGGGTCCTGCTTACGTTACGGGACTTTCGGACTAGCTCAGTTGCCCCCCGATGCCGTCCTCGCATCAGGGACCCTCGCATACTTCTCACACTCGCCGGGCTCTGCGAGTGCGCGTCGGCTCCCGCGGACGCCGTAGCACTATCTCGAGAAACGTGACTTATCATACACCATGTGATGTCACATGGGTCTTCGTAGGCCGGCCTGTCACAAGGGCCTGTCGCCTGCTTTCGAATGTCCGTGATTAGCTTAGCTCGCAGAGCGAGCAGTTTCCAGTGGCACCACGTGGAGGAACGGACATCGCCACCGCAAAAATTGCTGAATATGTCCGTGTAATGTATAAACATCAATAAACAGCGAGTGACGATTCCTGCCGGCCTGCTTGTGCGTCATCATTCATCAAACGGACATATTCAACGATTTCTGCACAGAACTGGGACAAAGTAATATGGGACAACCTAATACATAGAAACAGGTTTTCACCCTAATAGCAAGTGGTTGTGCGGCCCCTCGAGACCGAATGTCCGCGATAAAGCACGGCAGCTCAGAACGTGAATGATGATGACTTGATACGCCTGTTTCATGCACCACATATTAGCAACACGGTCTTCCTCTCTCATTCACCACTCTCAGGTTTATAAGAGGGCAAATTTTACGTAATAGCCATCCTAGGAGCGCTGCATCAGTGGCGGATTGCTGCGCATATGACAGAGAAAAAAATCGGCAAAAAATCGTATGTTCAGACATGTAGCCCCTACTGGCACATCTGATACTTACCGGTAAGTACCGCGCAGTGTACTCTAAACTCAGAATGAGCTATTATGTGGAATATTCTGGAACAGCACGTGCTAAACGACACAATAACAAGATCACCAAAAAGAAGAAGAAATACTGGAACTGATGTGTGACTTTCAGCAGAAATAAGGTTCCCGAATCAGTTTCTATTGTTGGTGACATTACTCATCATAAGGGTGTGAATTGACGGAAGAACGAATGTTCCTGCAGTGCAATGGACCACACCTCTAATGATGACGGCGAGATTCCACATTTTAAACAGTACATTGGCAGGGATGCAAATGGAACATTAAACTTGCACATCAAATTATTTATAAGAGAGGCATCGATAAAAGAAATTGAATCACAACACTCGCAATGGAACATACAGAGTCAGGAATTTGAAAAATGATGAAGAACTATAAGTTCCAACAATAAGAGTAAATCAAAGTGACGGATGAACGTTATCCGTAACGCATCCTGGCCATTTAGATACGTAAACCGATCGTCATCTTACAGCGTAGCTCTAACCATAAGTTGTTAGCTATGTTCTATCGTACTGCAAGAGCTCTAAAATTTTTCTTTCAGATGAGTTTCTAGTGAATGTCAAGTCTTCCACTATTTGTGAACCTTTGTCATTAGTTACTAATATAGCTAGTAGTTCTTTGAAGTAAAAATTTTTTACAGATTATTTGAAGGCTGTTTTATAGGTCCCTATCTCATACTTCAATCTCACCTCATACTAGCACATCGGTGGTCGAAGTTAAGATTTCGTCGCATGCCTTATGGTTGCAAACAAGTGCTCCGGAGAAGACAGGATAAAATATCATTTTTCTGTTTACTGATAAGGTTCAAGTTTTTTCATTTAAATGATTTATCACAAATTAAACGATGCAGGCAGAAAAATCGATGAATGTACTAAGGTTGCGTTAGACCGATGTGCCGAATGTTCGCGGACGTTAATTCAAAGCTCGTTTGAGGAGCTGACCATCAATCACTTCAGCCAACGAATCAGCATACGACTGCGTGAGACACTTCTGCATTTGGACGGCGACGTTTCTAAATAGTGTCTTATTGAACATTTGTTTGACACCATTTCACGCCAAGTTGAGCAGTTTTCAAACCAAATTAGACTCGTCTTTAGGCAGGCTTAACGCTTTTAAAATCAGCCGAACACCTTCCAAATTAAAACGAGCGTTTTCTAGATAAGCAATAGACTCCCGTGACGGTTAGGAGAATTTTGTCGGTGAAGTAATGACAGAGCATTCCCGCCATGTCAGCAGGGTGTGCGGGTTGGAGTCCGCCTGGCACTAGAGTTTTGATCGCAAAAAAACATCGTTGGGCATATGTCGCGAAAACGTGCAGCATAGGGAGATGGGAGCGCCCCATCCAATCAGACCGCATTGAATGGACGTACCATTCAGAGAGAGCGTGTACAGTCGGTACCCTGGCATGTGTAAGGTCTGTGCTCTGCTAGGTTATTATTGGCTGGCGAGGACCCACCTACTAATGCTGCTCACCTTCGCGACATGTACGCATCGTTGTAACAGGTTAGGTGAAGATCTCGTTTTATGAAAATTAGAACAACTTTCGCTGAAATCTTTATAATTCACCTGTGTCAATAAGTGAATCCACTATTTGAAATATTAAAAAAATTTTATCTTTCAAAGAGTTAAGCGTAACAAAAACAGCAATCATTCAATATATTAAAAGTGGAGATCGTTCTGTTAACTTTACTATCCCTTGGTGTTTTTATTCAATTGATATTGTAAATGCTATTTACATGAACTATGGGAAAAAAAAGGTGAGGATATAAATATGTGTTCTTGTTATAGTTTATCGTGTACAGGTGTGAAACTCCAAGTAAACAGAGATTTCGCTATCGAACAAAAATTGCGACGTCATGGCGCAATCTTTTCTTTCGCTCTGGATGGCAGTTTTCTTGCTTTTAAAAAATCTTGAAACCATTGATTTTTCTCATAAAAAGACAATTTTATGAAATTTCAAGCGATGTATTCAGTTATTGGGTAGGTGAACTAGAACTTCAAAGAAAGTCACACAAAAATATGCCTTTTACAAAGGATTATTCTAACCTTTTCGCAGAAGTTCTAGTTTAATGTGGACGTTTTTTTTCTTCGTTTTTTCTCATGCCCTTTCAGAAGTGTTGGAAAGGATTAGGTTGAGAACGAATACTACACATTGAGATGCCACGTCATTACCAGCAATCGTTTCAGAGGTTTTACTGAAGAGAAATGGTCTTACACTAAGACTATTACTATGCGACGTGTCGACCCCCAAATTACCTAAATCGGTGTCTGCGCTGTTTGCTAGCTGCCCTCATTGCTTAGGAGCACGAGGACAAAAAGAAAACCCTGAGACAATCCGGTTGGGACACGTCTCAGTGAATAATATTAATTGCATCGAGACGTCGAGGTCGTTTCTATAATAGATGGAAAGCCGGCAAGAAGTGTCGAGGCGCTAATGCTCCACTCACGGCCGCCATCGCGCGCGCGCTGACGTTCAACTGCCATCCTGTTCTTGCCGGCAGAGGTTAAGGACAACATGCACAGCAAGGAGCCACTTAAAGTCCGATAAGCAGTTGGATCCCTTAGGTTCCGACAGAGGCAGAAACTTTGCTGCAGTCTGTTCATCGCAAGCAGAGTTCCCTTCGCATCCAATGAAAACTGAAGAAGAGCATATCGAGAGCTGTTCTCGCAGTTCTTCTCTTTCTTTCACGTTTTCTTTCAAAAAAGATTTTTTTGAGGATGTATCGTAAAAAAAAACAAAAAAAGCACAATTACCCATCAGCAACATATGCACTATACTTCTAGGATCTATCCTAGTGGGGGAGGACTCACAAGGGAGGTCATTGAGCGTCCCATGGCAATTTTAAAAGTGTCCTATTGAGAATTGTAGAACTGTAAGAGAAGCAGTTGTTTTCAAATTTCCTGCGAACATCTGGGTAGGTCAAAAATTGCTAAAGGCTGTATCACTTCAGTGCGGGCCGATAAAGCAAAACAGACGTCTGGAACTGCCATGTCGTTGTTAGAATCTAACTTGCAAAAGGATCGGGGCTGGAACAATAGCGGAAGCACAGCGATTTCACACTTTACTTGTTAGCCGTACAGTAACCGAAGTGGAACATTGAGGTGCGCCCCCACAATCACACGTGCAACGACTGGGAGGCCGAATGGATAAGGGGCGGATTTACAGGAGGGGTCGGGGGTTCAGATCCCGAGGTCGGGATTCTTCGTTGCTGGACTCGCTCGGTCCATTTTTCGGTATAAAGTAGCTATGGATTATAAACGCTGTTGCTTTATTTTTTGTTTTTATATCGTAACATCCAGGTTAAAATAAGGTTACAATGTCAATATGGTACACTACCGTGGTCAAAATACACTTTACATTGGCAAAAGTGAACCGAGCAAGCCCACCAACGCAGATTATCAAACTAAGGATTCGAGCCCCTGGCCTCTTTCCTGCAAGTCGGCCCCTTTATCCATTTGGCCTCCCAGCCGTTGCATCCATGGTCGTGAGCGGCGCATCTCAATGTTCCACTCGGTTACTGTACGGCTAACAGGCAAATTGTAAAATCACTGTAATTCCACTACTGTTCCCGTGCCAAACCTTTTGCAGGTTAGATTCTAACCACGACATGGCAGTTCCAGACGTCAGTTTGGCTTTATCGGCCCATACTGAAGTGATACGGTTTTTTGCAATTTTTGACCTACCCAAGTGTCCGCAGGAAATTTGAAAACCACTACGGTGCTTCTCTTACAGTTCCCTATAACTCTCAATAGGTCACTTTTGAAATTGCTACGGGACGCTCATTGATCTCCCTTGTCTTTACGACAAAAGCGGCAAAATTGGAAGTGAACTGTTTTACAAGGACGACACACAGAACAAGTCTGACGACAAAGTCTGGTCGTTTTCTAAAGCTAAGGAATTCAACAAAGGATGTGCTCTTCCGGAGAGATCGCGATGGCAGATGGGATGTGTGTAAACATTTGTTTTTGCATGAATATGAAGGTATGTGAATGATTGCCGTTTGCTATATTGAGTTCATTTCGCGAAGATGAGCAGCAATGGGACGTAGTGGCCAGCCAATCACTCTACCAAGCAAGGCACCGGGCGAATAGATACAGTCAATCAGGGTAACGGCCGTACAAGCATTCCCATTCCAGCATAGGTTTGTTTAACGACTTCTTCATAGGTTGATTCATTCTTTTGTTGTTGTTGTTGTTGTTATTAAATTTAGAATTTAGAATGAATGGTTTAATTACCCAAGTTTGAGGTTCGCTGTTGGTCGTTCGTGGTTCGGATTTCCCGCCCAGGCCAACCAAGCCTTCCATCCCTCCGGGGTCGGTGAATTGTTACCAGACTTGTCTGGGAAGGATAAAGCGCTGACTTGTTCATCGGCTGGCCACCGCAAGTCATTGTATGGCCAAATACGCATTCATGTCGCCTCCACGACGTCCCGTAGAAGTAGAATGCGCTGGCGCATCCCAGAAGGGATTGAGTAACGCCGTCCTTTATCCTTTATCCTTATCCTTCCACCTGCGCATATTTTTAAAATTTATTTCTCTCGTTTCATTCAAACAACTCATGATGAACATATCTTTGAAACGTCTCTTTCGATCTTTGAAACTTACTCACCTTTAGCAATACGGAATTTGTTGGGAGAGTGGGGTCTCTGCTGTTAAAGAGAACCTGCTCTTTGGCCAGTCGGTTGCGAATGATTCTCATTTTCTGTTGGTTTCTAGTACTTGGACGAGTGGAGCTCAGTTGGAGGAGGAGCCGACTGCCGCCTGCACCCGATACCAGGTTGATGATTCGGATCTCCCGCCCAGGCCAACCAAGCTTTTCATTCCTCCGGGGTCGGTGAATTGGTACCAGACTTGTCTGCGAAGGATAAAGCGCTGACTTGTTTGGCCAAATACGCATTCAACTTGCCTCCACGACATCCCGTAGAAGTAGAATGCGTGGCGCATCCCAAAGGGGATTGAATAACGCCGTCCTTTATCTTTACCTTATCTTCTAGTACTTCGATGGTTTACTGTCGAATTCTGTTATTCTATTTTATTATTATTTTCTGTTGTAGTTGTAGTTGTTTGCTATTCTGGATCCTAATTGTTCGCATGTAGTTTAAGTCTAGTTGTGGAGTCAACGACGTAGGAAATAATAAATAAATAAATAAATAAATAAATAAATAAATAAATAAATAAATAAATAAATAAATAAATATTCATCATTACTATCTATCTACAGCATATTGTTATTATTTGTCAGGTAATTTATAGATCCCGCTTCAATAGAATTCCTGGAGTTTTGACGAAAAAAAGCTCAGCAAGGCACTTTTCTAGCTGCTTCCTGTCGTCAAACTGTTTCTCCTGTAAATGGTTCGACAACGAAAGAAACAGATGGTAGCCCGTTGAAGAAAGGTCCGACGAATGCGGTGGGTGGGCCAGAACATGCCATCCGAAGCAGTGAAGTTTTTCTGACCATGAATCTCCCTTGCAACATGTGGAAGCGTGTTGTCGTGAAGGAAGGCGATCCTGTCTTATTTCCCACGAAGAGCTGCTTCAGCGCAATCCAACTGCCTGCAGAAGACATCGCTGGAGACAGCAATGTCTTCAGGCAGCAACTCCCAGTGACTCCTTTGCAATTCCACTAGACACCGATCATTACCTTTTTTAAGTGAAGTTCCGGTCCTGGCGTAGGAATTCCTGCTTCGCCGCAACTGAGCAACTGACGTTTTCGCGTGTGGTTAACGTAGACCACCCACTTTTCGACGCCAATGACCACCTTCTTGAAGCAAGAAATATTCCGCTGTAAAGTCAGAAGTTCATGCATGCATCCTGGCGCACCTGTACCTGTATCTGGTGGTCGCTATGTTCATTGCATGCATGTACCGTATCTACATCCCTTTCCAAAGTCACGGTGTTGAGCTACGGTGCTTTGACTGCACTCGAGTTCCTCTTCCAGTTCACGGTGCAATGCCGGGAATCCCACCGACCAGCTCCACAAGGCGCTCCTCCTTCACTGCAACTGGCCTTCCAGACCGTGGTTGGTCCTCCAAGCAGAAGTCTCCGTTCTTGAGTAACCGGAACCACACTTTCGCTGTGTCCTAGGATGCAGTGGTAAGACCCATCGTTCCACATACGTTATCCACTGCACTGCTTTGCTCTTTAAACTCGTAAGGCAGAAGCAGTCGAGAACGGTTTTCTCTGCCATAGCCGTAACGGAATATGACGACAATAGTGGTAATTGTAGATCATAGGTAAGCCTATATATCCGTTATTGGGAGAAGGTTCTAGAACACTTTTCAAAAATTTGGCAGAACGCCAAAGGGGCGGAAAACTTTGCTTACAACCTAGTAATTTTCTAGCTGGGAAAAGCCACCAGGTTTTTGCTTGCTTCACATTTCTAGCGGTGCCTGCCTCCGACTAGGATAGATTCGACTTCAAACCATGCAGTGGATACGCGCCAGAAAGAGTTGTTTCGAAAGAATTTACACGAAATATTATGAAGACGCCTGAAAGACAGCTACCTGTATTTTGGTTTAGACGCCTGCCCGGCTAAAAATGCGATTTGTACAAACACGGTTTTAGTGGCAACAGGACGATTTTCTATTCGCCATGGTTCCTGAGTCCTTACGGAAAACTTCCGGATCAGTTGATGGTCAGCGCGTAGAAGAATGTAAAATGTGTGGGACATACGAAAAGTGATTGCCTTACGCCAATCTACCCTTTAATGCAGCGCCTACAAGCCCGCACAAGAAATGTGCTTCTTAAATCGCAAAGAATTTTGCTGAGAAGCACTTTCTACAGATGGCAATTGAATCGATCATTGTACTTTACCCTTCACACAGGTTCCTTTGCAAGTCAGACAGTCTAGACGTTTTAATTAGTGACCGCAGCACGTACCCGTTGGTTTTAGGGTCTGACGTCGCCCGTCTGTCAGGCGACCGACCAATTCCAATGATCAGACTGCATGATGCTGAATCACAGCGTCTGTCAATGATTGAATCACATAACGTTGTCCATTCATGACGGATTAGCAGTCGTTGCTTGTTCAGCCATTCACTCCACACCCTGCAGATCTGATTGCAAAGCATCTCATTTGTACGAATAATTAGAGCGTTCTCTGGACTTCCCAACTTTAGTAAGACTTCATCAGACTGTACCTCAGAGGGACATCGTACACCGCTGAACAAATTTTGCAAAGAATGTGCAACGCTAAGGAATGAAAACTTATTTATAATAAATGAACATGGAGTAATAATGCAAGGAAGAATAGGTCAGCGTTCGCGCCTCTATAAGCTGAGCGCACATCAAACCTAATTTGCTTAGTAACCACTTATTGTCAAGCGCTTTTGGTCTTTGGGTGAATGTACTTCACACCAGGGGTCTTAACGGGTAACGATTTAACGAATTTAACGAATTAACGGCATTTTTCGTTAAAATCTGGCTTAACAACTTAATGGAAATTTTTAGAAATTTAACGGAATTTTTAACGGACCTTCTCACAATGAGTTTGTCACATTTCCTTAGTTTTTTTTCTAATATTGCAAATTTGTCTTGAATTTTTGGAAACAATGCATTCTGGGGCGCGTGTAGCGCAGTCGGAGGTGCCGGCTGTCGCGTGCATCCGATATCATGTTCCTCGTTTCCCAGCCAGGTCAACCAAGCCTTCTATCCCTTCGGGGTCGGAGAATTTTTTGATTTGTTCCTTTCTTCAGTTATGTTTTTTTGGAAAGAAACAAGTCAACCGAGTCCTCCATCCCCTCTGGGTCGGTGAATTGGTACCAGTCCTGTTCGAGAAGGCTAGAGCGCTGAATTGTTCTTGGGCTGGCCACCGCAAGTCATTGTATGGCCAAATACGCATTCAAATCGCCTCTACAATATAGAATGCGTGGCGCATCCCAAAAGGGATTGGGTAACACTGACCTTTATCCTTGAGTACGCATTCAAATCTTCTCGTCATCTAGGAGCATAGAATGCATGGCGCATTTCGAAAGGGATTGAGTTCTTCAACCGTTACCATTTTATCCTCTGAAATCGTAAAATTTATTTATTTATTTATCGCACACAAAGGTGCGCATATCTCAATGGTGACCGGTTTATTTAACTTCAATTTTGCGGTTATGATTGCCTCTTAATGCTTCGCAATTTGTTTCCCAGATTGTTGCTTTATGCGCTTTCCTGGTGCGAGAACAAATAAATAAATAAATAAATAACTATCCTGGAACACATCGCCAAGTAAGTCTAAAAACGGATTCAGTACTGACAAAAAACAGCGAAAAAACAACAAAAAGTAAACAACTTTCTAAGAAAACATAATTGAAGGAAGGAACAATAAAAAAAACTCGCAAACAAAGTAAAAACGTGAAATACTAAAAACGTGCCCTGCAGTAGAAATCGGCTTGTCCTGTTCTTTTTGTAGTGCCTTCGTTTCGCACTTGAAAACTGTGAAATCTGTAGCACAATGAGATTGTGTGGTTAAGTAGTCACCGCTAAAGTTCATATGTATTACAAGGCAATTTTCTTCGAAATGATTTCCTCATACTATGGGCATCTGCGTTATCTCAGCTCACGCATTATGATCTGTTTCATGCTACAGATTTCAGAGCGAACTTATCTAACTGCTATCGCAAGAACTGAAAGTTCTTGCGATAGCAGTTAGATAAGAACAAACCGTAAAAAAGGAACTTTTAGTTAAACACTGAGTTGGTTTCAAGGAATTAAAATGAGGTGTTTATCGACGAGCTCAATGTGGCGGGTATGAAGATTGGATTGGACATGAATATGTCCAGAACGCAATTTATGGTCAACCGGTGGTGTGACACGGGACTCGTAAGGTTAAATGGAGTCGCTCTACAACAGGTCGACTCCTAGGTCTATCTGGGAAGAGAGCTGAGCATGGATAACGACCTCGCTCCTGAAATCGCCCGCAGGAGACGCGCAGCATGGGCAGCCTTCAGTTCTATTCGCGAAGTCACCGATGAGGTCAAGGATGCCGGCTTCAGGGCCTCGATATTCAACGCCTCTGTACTGCCTGCGATGTGTTACGCGACGGAAACCTGGCCCGACAACAAGACAATCGCCAGAGCAATGCAAACTACGCATCGTTCACTGGAGAGATGTCCTCTGAGGACAAGCCTTTGTCAGCAATTTCAAGAAGGTCTACGAAGCTCGGAGCTACGGGAGAAATCGCAATTAGCAGATCCGCTGCAGTACATGAAGAAGTCCAAATATCGCTGGACCGGACACCTGCTTCGACGAAAGGACGATAGATGGAGTCTCCGTGTCACAGAATGGCTCCCGAGGGACCACAAGAGACCACTGGGACGACCGCCAACGCGATGGGCAGACTCATTCTCAGGATCTTTCAGAGAGCGGAGTCTGCCTCACTGGATGCAAGCAGCCAGAGATGAGCGGTCTGGATGAGTTGTGGTCCCCGCTGAGAAGACCTCCAGCCGACAAAATGACCATCAAAGTATTAAAGTAAGTGAGTTTATCGAGATCGTGACGTGACGAAAACTGGTTGAACATTCCTTATGGCAGATAATAAACCAAACAACAGATAAATGTAAGAAAAATACTGTAGGTCTTCGCGGCTTAAATCCAAAAACGGCCCGTGAAGAGCAATCGGAAGAGGTGCCGGCCGCCGCGTACATGCGATTGTGGGCTGTTGGTTCGGATTTTCCGTCCAGGTCAGCCAAGAGTTTCACGTCTCTGCAGATGGTGAATTGGTACTAAGTTTGTTTGGAAAGAAAAAAAAAACACTCACTTGCTATCGGCAGACCCCCGCGAGTGGGTGCGTAGGCCAGATACGAATTCAAGTTCCCTCCTCGATCTCGTAGAATTTGAATGCGAGGCGCATCCTAAAACGACTGAATAATGCCGTCCTTTATTTTTCATTAGTCTTCACAAAAATTCTAGAAGCGTATCAATCTAGATACTAAAATTTTATTCTTTTTTATTGTCCTTGCATTGTTCTAGCCGCCAATCCAGTTTCATATTCCTCCCTTGGTTTTTGACTAGCTAAGTTACGAAAAACACGCAACACGCGTTCTTCAGAAAAAGATGCTAGGGTAATTTAAAGATGCCGATAATCCTTAACAAGTCGATACTCCTAAAGAAAAGAAAAAGAAGAATAGGTCCTTTATCTTTTTTCCTATAAGAATAAGAATAATTATCTTAGTCGGAAGCAGGCACCTCTAGAAAAGCGAAACAAGCGCATACAATCTGGTCTGCCTGGGCTATGAAGTTGCGAAGAATAGCTTTATCGTAGACTTGTTTAGTAGTCCGGTTCCAATGTTGTCTCCTTTGTAAAACACATAGAATGAGTGCTCCTTTCACTAGAATAGATCCGAATAACGATCCGAGTGCTAAGTCATTATAATTGAGGTCGCTTTAGCATTGAAAAGGCGCGACATGGAACTTTCCTTACTGTCTGTTAGCAAATGTTTGATTGTTCAAATTACGGGCATATTTAGATTAGCTTCCTAGGTAAAGAATAAGGATAAAGGATGGCGTTACTAAATCCTTTTTGGGATGCGCCATGCACTCTATTGGACCGGGATGACCTGGAGACGATTTGAATGCATATTTCGCCATACGACTTGCGCTGGCCAGATGAACAGGTCGGCGCTTTCTCTTTTTCAGACAAGTCTTCTGGTACCATTTCACCGACGCCGGAGAGGTGAAAGTCTTGGTTGGCCTGGGAGGGAAATCCGAACCAGAAAACTGGTATCGGGTGCACGCGACAGCCGGCGCGACTCCTGCTGCGCTACATGCGTCCACTTCTTGGGTACCAGGAGGATACGTTTTGACTCACGACGACATTCTGCTCCATTGTTGCTTCGAGGAACAGTTGTGACGAAGAATGCTCGGTTTTAGAGAGTTACACCTGGCTCTCTTACCGGCCGTAACGACTGAATTAAGGCGTGACGGTTCCAGTTCTAGCCTCTCTACCACACTCACTCCAAAAGCCTCTTCTAAACGTGGCTACTCGGCTTTTTAGCTCCTAATACATACTGCTTTATCACTTTTTGAATTTTTTTATTCATGAAACGTGGCATATGTGGGTCCTTGAAATGAGACAACCGAAAGCGAATCCTCTTAGGAGGCTTTGACATCCTAGGAAGCGCCTTTTGGGTTCCGAAGGATGGCTAATCCATTTTGAGGAATTTAACCTAAGATCATGGATAATGTTACTTAAAATAACTTAACAACAGAGTTTTGCTTTAAATTCTAAAGGCTTAATTTGGGCAGTGAGCCGCCACAACAAACGCAAAGGAATCACTTAGAAAAAACCGCCTTTCTGCCAACCAAAAAACCATCTTCCTGAAAGTGTAAGTGTATTATTATGCTCCTCTAAATAATTCGAGGATCCCTCTCTTCACTTAAGGAACCCCCACTGCACAACGGAAATAAACATCTTCAGACTTCTTAACGACTTTGACGACATTTCGGCAGCCCTTTATGATCGGCAGCCGTCGACCTTGTGAATGCCCCTGTTCTTGGTCGGTCGGCGTCTCGGAACGTGGAACTGTTATAGTAAGACGACGCTATTCTCCTAAATGGCTCCGAAGTAACGTCGAGAACAGTAGGAAGACCTTGTGTTGATCCGGAAAGCCTTTCCATTATCATGTATGTATTTTACCTTAAGGAGAACGCCACACAGTTAACATGTACGGTAGGTTGGCCAGAAAGTCCCAGCAATTTTGACTTCAAACGATCATAGTCTTCTTCATACTCACCGGATTCGAGATGAGCATCATTCGAATCAGCGCACTTTTCCAACGCGTTTCTAGAACACTTATTCCATGAGCGAAACACTAGATGGTCGAGATACAACAAATTCTAGAAAGGCTGTTTTTGCGTGGCCCTGATTTGCGAAGGCTCTACCAGTGAGAAGTTCCTAAAGGCTCAAAAAGTGGTGGTCGGTGGCGCAAGGTCTGGTGAGCATGACGGGTGAGGCAGAACTTCGACTCCTAGTTCATTTACTTTTCGCATGGTGATTAGCGAAATGCATGAGCAGGCATTGTCATGCAGAATGATCGCATCTCTCCTGTTGACCAGTGCCTGCTCCACCTCGCACAATCTTCGGTACATCTCTTCGACTTCGTCACAGCAGGACCTTGCTGTGATGGTTAGTTCTGGTTCCAGAAAGTTGTAGTGAATCATTTCCAGGGGGGTTAGTCGACAACAACCCACTGTTTTGATGGTCCTCGGTTCTCGTACCGACTCCACTTTTCAACACAAGTGATGATTCGATCCAAAAACGGGGCACGGTTGTTGCGTAAGAACAGAGAAGAACAAATTTCGAAACGCGACAATTTTTGCCGCTCACTCAAGTTGGGGCACCCACTTTTCCAGCTTCTTCACCTTCCCAAGGCGTTTCAAAGCATCCGCAACAGCAGCTTTACTGACGTCTAGACCTTTCACAATCTCACGGACTGCTTGCGATGGATCAGCTTCTACGAAGACCTTCAAATCGTCGTCGTGGATTGCTGTAGGTCTGCCGCTTCGGGGCACACCTTCAAGGATGAAATCTCCAGAACTAATTTTCTCGAATCACCGTTGCACGGTGCTTCTCCAACACTATTTGGCCTCCAGACATGGCTTATTTGCCATGCTGTTTCTTTCGATATACCTAAATAAATCTTCGAAGAGACATAACTACTGAGCATAGGGGGAGCACAAGTTATTCTATCAGACCGAACGTAGAATTCCGTATTATAGCAAACGTTGTGTTACCCAAAAACCGTAAGAGCCCCTCAGCTGATCTAGTATAATACCGGCTTAAAATTAAGTTGAAATTAGTACAGGGTATGGTTTTGTAGAGCCGCGTGTAGCACAGTCGGAGGAGGCGCCGATTGTCGCCTGCACCCGATTCCAGGTTCCTGGTTCGGATCACTCGCCCAGGCCAACCAAGCCTTCCAATCCCTCCGGGGTCGGTGAATTGGTACCAGACTTGTCTGGGAAGGGTAACGCGCTTGGTTATCGGCCGCCCACCGCAAGTCACTGTATGGACAAATACGCATTCAAATCGCCTTCACGACATCCCGTAGAAGTAGAATGGCGCATCCCAAAAGTAACGCTGTCCTTTATCCTTTTATCCTTTTTATGGTTTTGTAGGACAGACTTTTCCACTGAACCGTTCTTTCTTCATATTGGAATATTGCTCAGAGTGGCAGGAAAATTCGTCTTAAATCAGCACACTCGCTGATGTTCGAAAACTTGTGTACCAACAACTTAGAAGGCGTCCATCGGAAGAAAGTGCTAGCACCTGTTTTGTGCGCATTCGAACCCTGCCTTTGTAGACATCAATGTCAATGAAATCGGTCGAGAAGGCGATAAGCGCTTAATTTTGTTGAGGTCTGTCAACATAAAGGGGGGACTTTTCAAGAAGATCCCTGTCTTAAAACTGTAACAGGTTCTGGGCTCAGAACTGACGTAACTGAAAAATGACCTCATCAACGAACAAAAAATGGTCAATGAGCATCGCCAAGGTCAGATCTTAAGCACTGTTCTCATCTGTGTCGACAATTCGTCACGCAGTTGTTGCCGCCATAATTTTGTGCCAGCGAGACACATCCATCAGAGAGCATTTTTACGGTGAATTTTCCTTCGTCCAGCGTTTCAGCGTTCACACCGTTGCGAACAATTCTGGAATCGCTTCGCTGGCTGCACCTTCAAGCACCATCGACTACAACCAACAGAAATCCTCGCTCTGCTTCCCGACAGTCAATCCGGCTGATCTTCGGAGAACTGTGGGTCTCTGAATAGTGCTAGGAATAGTGTGGATCACAACCACTACGGCGATTTGAATACGTCATCGTTGAGTGTTTAGAAGGGTCTCAATTGAAGAGGAAATTCGAAGGCCACCAAACGAAACCCAACAGCGGGTCAGAGCTGCTTAAAGGTAAAGATTGACGATGGCGATAATCAATCCTTGGAGACGCGCCACGCATTCCACTTCCAAGAAATATCCTGGATGCCATTTGAGTGCGTCTTTAGCCTATACAATGACCTGCGATGTCCAGCTGATAGGCAAGTCAATGTTTGATACTACCACAAATTCACAGATCTCGAAGGATGAAAGACCTGGTTAGCTTGGGTGGAAAATCTGAGCCAAGAACCTGGGATGCGACAGAAGGCCCTTCCTCTGACTGCGCTCGACGAGCTCAGAGTTACTTCCTAAGAAACATATACACATGTACAAACATACACAACAACATACACATACATACTAGGGATGAAAATCAATAAATTTATAGAAGTAGAATGAGTTTCTCATTCTGCTTTTGTAAACATGAATTTCGTTTGTAGTAGTCTTTAGTGCGTATGCTATTGTACATGTGCATTTGCTCCTTTTCGTTAATAGCTCTGGAGCGTTTGGAGCGCATTCGGAAGACGCGGCGACGGCTGTAGCGTGACGTGACTTCTAGGGCTTTGGGTTCGAGTTCCCTTCTCAAAACAACCAGGCCTTCCGTCATTCCGGGGTACATGAATTGGTACACCAAACCTGCCATGGAATGTTAGAAGACTAAATTTCCCATCGTCTCGTCACGCAATTCTTTGTATACGACAAAGGCGCAATGAATCTGCCTCCGAAGTAGAATACGTGGCCCAATCCCAGTAGTGATTGGCTAACGCAATCCTCTATCCTTTAGCCTTAAAGATAGGAGAATAGGAAGATATTAAATTATGTATTATTGAGCTTATACGCCCATCTTCATAGCTGTGCGTCTATCGTTCCTTCCTCAAAAGAGTAATGGCCGACAGAAAAAAATTTCGAAAGTTTCGATTGCAATTTCATACCTGCCCTCATAGTTAACTGCTTGATTTAGTGGTCAAAGGAAGGAATTCTTATTATGTAGCCGATTTCGGTTGTCCAATGAGTGACGAGTGACGCAGGAATGACCGGTTGAAGTACGAATCAGGTCAATGTTATGGTGACAGAACAGGTTTTATGGCTACTTGACAGTATCGATTGACAGTTCAATTCAGTATTTAAGACCCTGACTATGACTATAGGCTGATAGAGGACAAGGTAAGCAGCTCGGAGTCAGTTGCTTGGCTTGGGATGCATTCTACTATTGTACGCGATGTCCGGAAGCGCTTTGAATGTTTGTTTGGTCTGAACACCGATTTCCTATCAAATACACATAAGCGCTTCTCTATGATCACTCTCGGGTTTTCCAATGCAATAGAGATGGAGAGTTTTTTTACAGCGAGTAAAATTGTACTCGTTTAGTGATTCGATTGTGGCTAGCGCCTCTTGTGGACATAGCTAGCTAGACTTCTACCGAAACGTTAATCGGACTTGTCTGGATCTTCCTGATATCACTTCAGATAATTTTCTTGCACTTGTAAGTGTCCAGATCAATATAAACGAAAAGATTCTACGTTATTTTAGAGTGAGCCACGTTTTCAACTTGCACCCATTGGGCTTGTCCGGTCGAAGAACCGACCTATGACTGATTCGCGAGAACACTGCAGCTTACTTACCCGGCTACGAATACTCCTATCAGGATAAGGAACAAAAGGAAAAAGAGCAGTGTTGGTAAATCTCTTTTCGGATGCGCCATGCATGCTATTTCTATGGAATGTAGAGGCGGCTTGAATGCTTACACGATGACCATGGCCTACACGATGATCTTCGGTGGCCAGATATGAAGAAGCCGGAGCTTTCTCCTTCCCAGATAAGTCTGGTATCTAGCCACCGACCCCGGAGGGATGAAAGACTTGGTTGGCTGGGGTTGGAGATTTGAACCAAGAGCCGGGTATCACGTGCACGTGACAGCCCTCACCTCATCCGACTGCGCTCCATGCGCATACAGAAACGGAAGGATATATGTGCGTCGATTCTGAGCAACTAAATAGAATGCCCCACTTTCTCAATTACCCTTATTCGTTTTCATATGATAAGAACCGCTAACATGTTGCCCTGAACTCTGTGAACTACTCAGTTTTTCAGCGGTTTGTCTTTGAGGTCGTCCCATAGGTCAATGGCAACATTCAATACGCTTTCATGAAGTGACGTAGATGCGTGTTGGATGTTTTGCTCATCCTAAACGGGTTCGATCAAGGCCGTCTTTTATTAATTGTCGTTGGAAACTTGCAGAAAAGCAGCAACATGATGGAGAGGAAATTTCGTTGATTCCCTGCAAAGTGATTGCTGCTCGTGTGTGACAATTGTTGAACGCATGACATAATTCCATGCGCAAGAAAATTCTTCACCTTTTTCGGCAACACCACAGTCTTAGATCATCCGCAACATCAGGGTGCAATGACCTTTATTTTGTAAAAAAAATAAAGGGCAATGTAAACAAATATGTATGTAGCTTTGTAAGTCACGCCATGCAACCTACTTTTACGAAGTACGGTAGAAGCCATTTGAAAGCGTAAATGTGAAATGAAATGACTGCATGAATGATTTGCGCTAGCCAGCTCAGGGAAAATCCAGCATCGTGTCCTTCTCAGACAAGTTCGGAATCAATTCACGGTAGGAAGGCCTGCCTGACTTGAGCGGGACTCGAACCAAGAACGATGAGATTCTTGGTGCACGGGAGAACCTGCACATACTCAAGGAGATTTGTGTCTCATGTAACTGTCAGCAGCATCTGTGCCATATCGTCTCCTGTTCCCAGCGGTGCTTTGACGTCTCTGTACAAACGGAAGCGTGTTGATATCTGCACTTCTCTCCCCAACCGTCGCCGTACATTTGCTTCAATCGGCTTGATCATCGCAATGGATGAAAAGTATTGCGCCTACGACAATTTGATGCGTTGCAAGCGCTCGGTGGACTTCGATGAGTTGCCCCAGCCACAGCCGAAACGTCTTGATCGCGACAAAAAGAAGTTGCTTTCCTTTTGGTGGGAGATCAATGGCCCAGTATTCTGGGAATTGATTTCTACCGGTTCCATGGTAGACTCAAACACACACACAGCAAAGAATACGCAGAAGAAATTGGAGGAACTCTGGATTGAACTGATAGCCCATCCGCCATACTTACCTTATGTGTCTTGCACCCAGTGATTACCACGTTTTCCGGTCGCTGCAGTCTTTCGCAGCTGGAAAAAAAGTTCGCAAATCGGGAGGAAGTCAGAAGTGGTGCCAAGAACATATTGCTGTCCAAGTCTCCGGGTTCTTCGCTCGTGGTACTACCTCTCTACGAGAAAGATGACATTCTGTGGTTGATCATAATGGTGAATATGTTGTTGAATTGTTGTGTGTATGTAGTTGTTAATGCAGTTATTAACTATACAATGTTCTCCGACATTATTCTAAAAACTTTCTGGATAACCTAATACCTAACGATAGGAATCGGTATAAACAATCCCTTTGTAGGATGCATAGACAACTCTGCTTCTACGAGATGTCGTGGAGGCAATTTGAATGCGTGTTTGGCTCGTTGGACGTGTGGAGGCACAGTCGGAAGAGTCGCCGGCAGTCGCGTGCACCCGATTCCAAGTGGTTGTTTCGGGCCCCGTTCAGCCTAATAAAGTCTTAGCTTCGACACGGAGAGCTTGACTGGGAAAGATGAAAATAAGCCAAATACCGGATTAAGTTGCGTCTAATTCTCACGTAGGATTAGATTGAGTAGCGCAGCCTAAAAAGAAAAGACCTCCATTTTACATTCCTTGACATTCTTTATTTGGATCTTTTTGTTTTTAGGTGCTAACCGATGGACAGACCGTTGTTTTCTCCTTCTCGGACAGTTCCAATAGAAATTTACGCCATCGTTTTCTCCTTCACGGACAGTTCCAATAGAAATTAATGAACTTTTGAGAGATTGAGTAGTTGGTTGACTTTAGGGAGGGGGATCCGAACCAGGAATCGATTGAAGTGTACTGCACTGGAGTAGGTACCACTTCCTATTTCGTTGAGTATAGCACACCTTACTAATCGAATAGGACATGTCTGAAAAGGAAGGTTTCAGTGCGACTACCAACCGCTAGGGATTATTGTTGTAACAGCGGTATTCTCGTTGTTTCCGCAGAAAATTAGGATAAATAGAAAAGTTATCCAATCGTTTTTGGGATGCTCCACGCATTCTTCTCCCACGGGAAGTCATTGAGGATTTTGTCATACAATGACTTGCGGTGGCCGGCCGATAAACAAGTCAGCGATTTGTTCTTCCCGGACAAGTCTGGTAGCAATTCACCTACCCCGGAATGGTGGAAGGCTTGGTTGGCCTGGACGGAAAATCCGAACCAAGAACCTGGTATCGGATGCACGCGTTAGTCGGCACATCTCCCGTCTGCGCTACGCGCGCCCCGCAAACCATCAATTTTGAATTATAGTGGCGCTAACTGTGATAACAATGCAGCAAGCAGATGCTCCTATCTAACCTGCTCTAAAAACCAGTCCCTCTATCAACTCGTCAAATTTCCTTCCCAGTCAAATTCAGTGCCGGCGTGGATTCCTGTTCAAGGGCGCGTGACCGCGTTTCAGTCTGCCAGCGCTTTTCCCTGCTTGCTTTGAGAGTGGAGTTTGAGAAAATTTCCAGCAACTTCACACCAAAATCGAAATTTTTGTAGAGTTCAAAAAACAGAACAACATCTTGTTCCTAAGACGATACATACCTAAAAAGCGTCAGTTTCAAGGTGATCAATCACGTTCTCACGTTGGTGAATCGCAACGAACGAATTTTGCTGGCGGCTGGTTTCTCAGGCTGGATATGATGAAAATTTTGTCATGATTGCAGGTTGAACGTATGGTGGTGTAATCGTAGCCATATAAGCGTATTCAGAGCTTTCTAGTGAAACCATTTTGAACTGCTTCAAGCATTTGTACACTACGCTTCAAGTGGGGACTAGATACCGTGGTACCGTATTACCAGACTTGTCTGGGAAGGATAAAGCGCTGACTTGTTCATCGACGGGCCACTGCAAGTCACTATTGGGCCAAATACGCACTCAAATCGCCTCCACGACAAACTGCAAAGTAGAATGCTTGGTGCATCCCAAAAGGGATTAAAACGACGCCTTTTATCCCTTTTTATCTTTTATCAGGGCGCTTGGTAACGCACTCCGAACTGTCGCACGCCCCTCTAATTAAAACTCTTGATTTGAGTTTCGCCTAGGCCATGTAAGTCTTCCCCTTTTAGGGTTTTAGCCCCTACGTTGAGGGCATTGCTCTTTTTCTCAACTTAGCAAATTTTTGGTCTGACAGAATTAAGTACTGCTTAATTTCAATGATCTGCTTGGGTGTGGCGATATCTTACCTTAAACTTGGGTAACTAAACCAGACGTGTTTGGCCAGCCACTGCCGTTTTACCTTTTTTACCGCCCTTACCGTTTTTGATTTAAGCTAGACACTTATCACACTAAACTGATTGTTCTTCGATTCAGATTGGACACTCTTCAAATCATATTGGAAGCTCTTGAAATCAAATTGGACACTTAGGGAGCCTAAGCAAGGTTGACACTTTTGAAATCAAACTGAGCACCTCCAACTAGAACGAGTTCTTCCCAGATTACACTAAAGACTTTCCAAAGGTCAAATTTTTGTTCAATGAAAATTTAGCATTTAGCATGACTTTTTTGAAATGTGTTGCTTAATCTGCACCAACACTTGAACACTCTACTTGAAATTTTATAAAAGAATTTCATCCTTTTTCTTGAAAGAAAAAAGAAAGAAGAGAGTCGTCATCAACTGGATTTTGCGGGATGCCAGGAGAACACCAGGACGCCCACCAACGTGTTGGTCGAACTTCCTCGTGAAAGTCCTGAACGAATGTATGACTACTTTGAGCGAGGAGGCTCCATTGGAGCATTCTGGCACGCGAGAGGGGCGAATGGAGACACTACTGACTGGCGCCCGCTCGAGCAAGTCGATGATCCATAACTGTATCACTTGCCGTCCCGACAGATGATACAGGTATTTATTTTTCAAGAAAAATTGTGGATCAAGGCGCATTGTGGAGTACAGAAAGCAGTAATTTTTGGCGTGTTACTGGAAGATATCGCACCATACACGCATCTAACTCGCTGCGACTGATAATGCATATGCTTATTACTTGAAATATGTGTGTTTTTATATACATTTTTTTGATTTGTCGTTGTGTAACTACAAGCAAGCAGAATTTTTGCTATCAATCAAACAATAATCGCAACGATCCCAGCGAGTGCATAGCGCGATCTCTTCGCTCAACACACGTGACGTTTGCAGCCTCCCTGCGATTTGTAAACAAGAAATTTATTATTTTTTCCCGAAAAAACATTTTTATAGAGCTTCAAACAGTGTATTCACTTGTTGAGGCAGGTGAATTAGAAAATTAGAAAGAAAAAAAGTCATACATAATTTTCCAAAAGAAAAATTATTCTGATTGCCTTAAAAAGTTGTTACCTCACGCTCAAGGAAAACAAACTTAGACTCATTATTTTAAAAAAAGTCAATTTTTTAAAATTTCAGACAGTGTATTTACTTATCGAGGCAGGAGAATTGAAAAATTTCGAAAAAAAACCAAGCTAAAATATTCAGAAACAAGAAATTATCAGATTGTTTCAAAATTGTTAATTAATCATAAAAACACAAAGTTTAACCAATTGATTTTTTAAGTAAAAGCTTTTTAAAACTTCAAACAGTGTGTTTACTTATTGAGGCAGGTGAATTTTGAAAATTTTCAAAAAAAGTTATACCCATTTTCCACAAAGGGTTTTCATTAAAAATAACGTGTTTTTTAGGGTCTTTTGATTAATCGAGATAAAACTCGGTTTCATTTGGAAGATGTTCTTCTTGTCTTCAAGGAAGTCAATCCTATTTTGAAAATCGTCCAATTTTTTGATATGTGTTTAGTTTGATTCTAAAATACCAAAATTAATTAAAGATAAAAATAATTAAATTTAGTGGACAGTTTGACGTAAAAACGGTTCGCGTTGGCCAAACATGCACACCGCTGAAGAGAACATGCGCCGCATTTCAAATAGCGATTTACTAAAGTGTCAAGAATTCCCTTTTAAACCACTCGACTTTAAGGATTATCTACGGAGCACACGTACGGATTCTGTTGTCTGAAACTCCCAATTATCCATTCAGAACCCCCGCTTAGGCCTAGGGATTTCAACCCCTTTCTCATAAACCACCGCTGCACCTCGCCCTGCCACAAGCATAGCACGATTTGGACGTTGGTTTCTGGCTGCGTCTGGCAGTTTCCGAGACGCCTAAGAAGTGATTACATTAGACGTTGCTTTATATGCTTAATGCACTTTGTGATACGGAACGGCCTTGCCGTTGTGTGCGTTGTGTGCGTGCAGAGAAGCAGTTCGGTTCACCATCCTTCTCACCCTCCCGAAGGTCATCGGAGAGAAACGGCGGGGCGGGAGGCGCCGCTACTGGTTTTGTTCGAGGCCTAATGAGTTTCGGCTCGATTACCTGCTTGAGCAGCCCCTGGCCGATGCTAGAATGGAATATAAGTCGTCAAGGTGACTGATAAAAATCGCAGCCTAGTGCCGATGCCCATCAGATTTTAAAGCGGCTGTTCCGACGTCAACGATGCCATCTTTTCGGCTATCGCTTTTCTTCTCAAGGGTGAGCAAAAAATTGGCAGCCACAGCCGCGCTTGGAACCCATAGCGAACACAACAATTGACGACACTGTGCGACGAAGAGCGAGGTGCTCATCAGGATCGAGACGACGACATCGTTGTCTCATCGGAAGGCGATACGTGGGAAATACAACAGCGACTTCGCGTGAATTGCATTGAAGAACAATGAAGACGCTAGCAGAAATCACTCTAGGAACAACGAGAACGGAAGGCTTTATAACAGCCGTCGGTCACAAATATGCATTGGCGAACCGTTTTTTGTTGTTGTTGGTGTCAGCAAAAAGCCGGCAAAATACCTCACAAAAAGATGCGGAATCTCGCCGCACTACCTCACTGCAACCGCCTGCCGTTGATTTCCTTGAGCGGACGCCAGCACCGTATTTATTCACCCTATTGCGTGCCAAAGTGGCACATAGGTCCTCCTCCCTCGGGGCGGCGTCATATCACTCGTTCAAAGCCTTCACTCCACGAAATAGTCCGGCCGATCCGTTTTCGGGTCTCGCTGAATACAGTCGTTGACGGCTCTCATTCTGATGAAGTGTGCGAAACGCATTATGTGCGTGGCTGGTCCACCTAATTTTCGACAACTTAATACATTTACAAGCGTATGTAATCCTTGAACGTTGACGAAGCTCCAAACCTACAACTTGAACTCCTTTAAAGTTAAGAGTAAACGACTACACAGATCAAGATGTGCCATGCATTTCAAAATAAAGAGACCCTTTAACGCCGATTAAAAAGTAGGGTTCCAAATGTATATGAGACCAGTCTGTATCAAAACATAAAACAGAAGGAAAACGAGCCGGATGTGCGTACACTTCTGATATAGGCAGGTTTTTGTTGAAAAATTCTTGTAGATATGTTTTACTCTTCTTCGCCTGACAGGTTTGGTATAAATTCCTTTATTGCGACCGACGCTTCGACGAGCTCGTCTTTCTCAAGGTCTGAACGAAGCTCGAATTGTTTGGTTCTGCAGGGTTCATTGGGCTCCTACACGAACAACATGAGTGTTAAGAAGAAAGACCACATCTGCCCCCCAACTAACTCACCGAGATCCACCAGCGCCAAGAAACCGGCTCAACTGGTCACCATGGAGCAAGTGAGACATACAGGGTGCGTAAAAAGTATTGACCCACTAAAAGTAACCGTCAGAAATAACAACACATCATAAAATTTAACAAGTTTATATACAAAACGTTAACTATGATCTAGCGCACAGAATAGCATCACTTGTACTTTATATGGGCTTATTTGCTACGAATGAAGGGGCGAAGACGACGAGGAAAGGCATCGACGGTGAGCCGCAAGTAGTCCACGTCGGTTTCGTTCCATGCTTTAACCTTCAGTGACTTGATACTTTTGTGCATTCAGCTTGTAAAAGAATTGCATACTCTTCAAGCACCTCCAAACGGCTAATTCTGGCGGAAGGCTCGCTGCAGGGGAAGCGCATCCGGCCAGTATCATAGTTTATGCATTCATCACAAGCGCCTTCGTTTTCGTGCATACAGGAGTGAAAATAAATCAGTAGAACTATCTGTATTGATGTCCTAAAGAAGCAACTGGTTCTTGGCTCAAATCCCACCTCGAGAGGAAGCCGTATGTCTTCCAGCAGGATTAGACTCCTGCGTAGAGTCGAGGATTGTTCAGGACTGGTGCCGCGCCAACCTGAAGGACTTCATTTCGGCAGAGGAATGACCTCTGTATAGACCGCATTTGAATCCGCGGAATTACTCTATATGGGAAGTTTTGGAGAACAAGGCTTGCGTTACTTTCCACAAGAGTATGAAGTCAGTGAAGGATGATCTGGTCAAAGCATGGAACGAAATCGACGTGGACTACTTGCGGCGCACCGTCGATGCTTATCCTCGTCGTCTTCGCCCCTTCATTCGCAGCAAATAAGCCCATATAAAGTACAAGTGATGGTATTTTGTGCGCTAGATCATTGTTGACGTTTTGTATATAAAATTGTTAACTTTTATGATGTGTTGTTATTTCTAACGTTTACGTTTAGTGCGTCAATACTTGTTACGCACCCTGTACTGGTCCCGACAGATATACTACTCCGAGCACGGTGGTATTGAGAATGTATGCGAAGCGGCATACGACATCTCACAGCTTGCACAAACGGACAAAAGGCAAGAATTCACTAGTAATGGAGATGCACTCGTTCCTGTTGTTCATGGATAGATTCCAGAAGGCCTCAAGAACCTTTCTGGTCCCTATTTCGTCTTCGTGATACAACACTGTGGACTTCACATTAAAATCGTCACTGAAGTGGGCTTCACTTCGGCGCTTTTTAAGCGGTGCTAATAAGCCTTGCTTGCTCTTTCTAGCAAGATGTTCCTTAACGCGGATGCCCAGAAGTCCCCCAGTTTCCCCAGTACAACAATGAACTCTGCAGAACCAAACATTCCGAGTTTCTTTCAGACCTTGAGAAAGACGAGTTCGTCGAAGCGTCCGTCGCAATGAAGGAATTCCAACCAAACCTGTCAGGCAGAGAAGTGTAAAACATAGTTACAAAACGCCCAGTTTTCAAGAACGTCCAACTTGGATATTAATTTTAAATTTAATTAAAAATTTAATTTATTAAATTTAAATTAAACTTATTTAAAATATTCACGGTTAGAGCAGAGTTAGCCTACCTACAACTTAGTAAGGCTACCTCCCTCCCGGAATCCAAATATTCTTTCAAACGCATCGCAGCAAAACAAATTCTCTGTGCGTAGGTATTTAGGAGCTACTTTTGTTGTTAGTTTTTGTGTTTATTGCATTGCAGTTTTATCTTACTCCTGTCTTCTACAGTGTATTTCAATAAATAAATAAATGAATAAATTCTTGTAGCGCCAAAGCCAACAAAGGAGCATGGAACGCTGAATTTTCCATCGGCTCACCCACTGCTGGTCATTGCGTGGATCGAGCATGAAATAGAGTGCTAGCGTATCAGCGCCCACTGCTAGCTGCGCCATTACTGTATGGTTCATTACACTTCGCCTGCATGAATAGCCACATCTCTTGCAACTTTTCAAAGTGGATAAAAGATAAAGTCAGACGTTAACCAGTTTCAGCTTCCGATGCGCAACGCATTCTTGTTCTGCGAGATATCGAAGAGGCAGTTTGAATACGTATTTGGACTGTTCAGTGAACCATTGGGCACGTCATCGTTTTCTATTTTCAAACACATCCATCAGCTTTCGAAGGAATAATGACCTGATCGGCATGAGTGAAAAAGGAGCTATGAATTAACTTACTGTGAATAGTGACGAGCCGTTCAGCTATTGTGGTATTCACATGTGCCCAAAGGATATCCAAACACTAACCATGCCTTCCTAATTTTGAACAGTTTCAGTTTCCAGTTTCGCTAATGCAAGTGATAGATGGATTTTTTTGATAATAAACGAAGGAAATTTGTGGGCTAACAAATAGCCAAGTAACGTCAGAACAATGAACTGGCTATCAGGAAAGCGATATATGAGCACCGGGCAAGCCGGAGGCTCGCAGAAGGCATGAGTGATCTCGGTATGGCTTATTGTGTGTTGTAATAATACCATTAACAGTGTTATAGCACATCTGTTTGAGCCTGGAGCGGCTGGTATAAAGGCCATTTGTTGTTACAGGATGTTTTGTTGCGATCAACACTGCGACGCCATGCGGGGCTCGAAGCCGCACCTTCTTATTCCCGGGCAGTTATACTACGCCTTACAATGTCATTAATTTGTTAGAAGTCAAATGTGAATTCTTTAGTTAGGTAGAAGTTAATATTCACACATTTCTCATTGCTACTCCACTTCTCTGCTTGTCTAATTTCTGTTTCACCGTCTGTCATGAGAGTAAGCTAGCATCTCTCCCGTGCGACATACGGGACAACCTTATTTGACCACTGTCCCATAGTGGAGGGGTGGGCTGTTGCTTTCTCGGTGTTACTGCAGTGTGGTCGTGTTCTGTGGCTAATAAACTGCTTCGTCATCACGTCATCAACAGAAGGTAAACGTCTACAAACGGGCGTGTTCGAATACTCTGGTGGAAGAAACACAGAGCAGCCTTTTCTTGCCGTTGAAACAGCAAAATATTTTGAGATTATACAAGGGTGTTTTGTCATGACCTAAACTCACTCCATTGTAAATTCCAAACACGCATTTCAGCTTTTTCTCGATATTCTCTAAAGCACGTATCGTGGCATATCCCACAAATTGATGAGACGACACCATTGATCCTTTGCTAACGATAAGTGGCCAGCTCCAGTCGGCCTTCTAAAATTCTGATACAATAGCACTAATCAAAAAAAGCGTGAAGCAGGCCAAAAATTAAGGAATACATTAAATGCAGACCAGGACTCTTTCCAGAACTCCGGGACACCCAACAACGTGTCAGTCGGACTTCTTCGTGAAAGCCCTCTACGGTATGATCCTCTATGTGCCACTTGAGCGAGGAGGATCCACTGGAACACTCTGGCACGCATTAGGGACGAACTGAGGCTCTGCTGGCACTCGCGCGAGCAATTTGATAATCAGCGGGACGACAGGTAACGTAGGTAAGCGGCTGCTTCCAAATCTGGAAAACATGGTTAGTTATGTGATTGCCCTTCCGGCTAGGGTAGACCACAACATAACTCAAGCTCCGTATTGAGTCTTCCACTTTGCTACAGTGCTGAACCCATTGCAGCGGTGGAAATAGGTGCTGGCTGCGTTTCGTGCATATAATTAATACTAAGGATGGCAAGTTCGTTGGGAAAGCAGACCTGTTTCGATGTGAGACTGCTCTCTTTTGCAACCTATGGTTAGGTACGCAGAGATCTTTTTCGTCGTTTTAAGAGCAATGAATGTTCCTTGCTTCCGGTTCCGATATTGCTGGTGAAACTTGCTGGGATGAGCTATAACTTCTTGCGGCTACTCCTTTTTCCCTTCCTGTTTCCAGATCAGTTATCTTTGTGTGACTTGCGAAAGTTGTTCTCGTTTCCGAAGCTGCAGGAGTTAGACAAGGTCTAGCCAAGTGCAGTCTTCTTTTGGCGTCTATTTGCCCAAAAATGTTCCAAAAAATGAAGTACCATTGCAATGTATACGGTGGTACAGAACAGTTAAAGGCAGCACTAAAGCTGCTTTTGTAAACGCTAACTCCAATGAACGTTACATATTTGCTGAAGTTTACCAATGACCATGTGACCATGTGAAGACCTCGAGGAGAGGAACTTTTTAGATGTTCGATTAATATCGTTTTTAATCGTAGACAGCGTGAACTGTATATTTTAATGTAGTAAAAATAGGCTGCATTATTTTATTGGTCTATTTATTTATTACTTCCCGAAGATGTGCATACACGGAAAAACAAAAATAAATAAAACAGAAAATCGCAATGAATGAAAGAAAAACAAAAAGAGGAAAAAGTACTGGTACTGGATAAAACTAGTCTAATATAGCAATTATACATAAAACAGAATCCAGTCAAACCGAATGGAACGCAAACAATGGACTATGACAAAACAATAGATGGACAGCAGATCAAAACGAGGTTTTGAAACAACATCTCATCCTATACCAACTCTATCTTTGAGTTTTATTGTCTGATTCTCGTGTGAGACAAAAAAATTCTGAGAGTGAATGATTACCTATTTTATACTACGAGGAATTTAGTGGAGCTTGTGGCTGCATGCAGAAATGAACGCAAAACGAGATATGGGCAAATTTTGGAGTGGATAAATACTTTTGCAACGCACTGCATATCAAAAACCGAGTTACATTGGTAAAAACAATTTTGTGAAAAATTAGGTTGAAATGGATAATCAAGGAAAAAAATATCGGCATATTTTACTGTTTCACCTCTGAAAGGGTAAAAATACTGTACAAGCTGGAAAGAAATTATGTGAAGTTAAATAAATTATGTCGCTTCCGTTCTGAGAAAGCTAATTCGCAAAAATCGGGTCCGTACGTTAGGCGTCTTCCTCGGTTACGGTAGCGTGCCGCCGCCGCCCACCACCGTTCCCTTTACGGTAGCATTGCGGGTGGTTGAGCCCACCTTGGACGACGTGCTTGAGCTCATATGCTTTGGAGCGCAGAGTGACTCTCGTTGGTGGGTTCGCCTTATAATACAGTCTAACGAAGGCAGGAAAGATCTATTATTAATAATTAGCCACACCCACATGATAGTAGAGTCGGCCCTCTGCTAGCTGACTATAAGGCAAGTAAAAGCAAAACACATATGAAACGTTGGAAAGAGAACATGGCCTGAGCGAAACCTATGAAGCTGTCGTAGAGTATGGAAGTGTAGGAAAGGGAGAAGCTTGATGTGTTGATCTTTTTCCCATTTCGGCTTTGTAATCTCGGAGGGTCGCCATTCTCATGTGATCGCCAGTTTTCTCTTTTTTCTTAAAAAATTGTACAAAAGAAAAATACAGTGCAAAAAAAAACAGGTTTCACCTGCTCCCGCACGGAGTCTGCTCCACGGCAGCAATGCGCGCTCTGCTCAACTCGCTTCATATCATCCGAGGCGGGCGCAGTGCCCTGTCAGCCTACGCTAATCAAGTACGTCACTCCGTCTTCTACAGTAGTGGTAGACACCTAACGTAACGCACCCGCAAAAATCGCCACATACTGGTCGTACAATCAGTAGTTACGACGACAAAATAAGCGCGTGATCGAATCTAACCGGGGTTTGACAACCCGACAGATGACAGAGAAGCTTGACGCATCGAAATCAAACCACTTGCACTTACAACAGCTTGGTCACGTAAACAAACTGGATGTCTGGTTTCTTACGAATTGAGCGAAATCCACCTCACCAAATGCATCAGCATGTGCGAGGGTATGGTCTATGTACGTCGAGCTGGTTTCAAGAAACTAAACCATTGATACGAATGTCTACTGTCGTCAACTATCGAAATTAGAAGGAGAAATCAAGATAGAACGCGGCCAATCGCAAACGCGTGATGTTCCGTGACGATGACGCAAGAATCCTCACTTTATTGATAACCCTCCGAAAACCAGAAGAGCTCAATTTGGAACTGCTGCCACGTCCACCCTATAGCACAGACTTAGCTCCATCAGACTACCACTTGTTTTGCTTCCTTTAAAACCATTTCAATGGTAAAACTTTTGATCCCGGTCAAGGTCCTAGGAATGAGTTGTACCAGTTCTTCGCTTCTAATGAAATCCAAGAGTTCTTTGAACGTTGAATTTTTGAAGTTACTAAGAGAGGGCAAAGGTCGTCCAACAAAATGATCAACATATCATTGATTAACGTTTGTTGTTAACATAAATTAATTCACTTCCAAAAATAAAATGAAAAAACAACCCAATACAATGTATTGTAAAAAGATTGTAATAACAGAATTTGTGCTGAGAAATTTTTGACGGTGCTGTGGTAAAGATATCCGTCAGCCATTGACACATTATCGCAAAACAGAAGTAGAATAGAACCTGTGTTCTAGTTCAAAACGCTTTTCATGCCACGTTAAGGTTTTACTTCATATAACAAATCTAGGACAACGAACTCAATTGAACTGCAGAACGAAGCAACCTCGTTTTTCCTTAGTAAATAATGCGGTTCAAACCGCTTCCTTGTTTAGCCAAATGACTAAAGAAAAATGACAACAACAATCAGCTTATCAGTACTAAAGGATAAAGTGTGAAGGACGTCGTTAATCAAACACTTCTGGGATGCGCCACGCCTTCTACTTGTGGGATGTCATGGAGACAATTTGAATGCATATTTAGCCTATGCAATGACATGCGATGGCCAGCCGTTAGACAAGCCAGTGATTTGTCCTTGTTCAGCATAATCACTCAAAATTTGCATTTCAATCTACTTCCACAAAAAACCGAAATATCTGAAATGCAAACGAAGGTAGTATTTTCCGGCTGCCTTTTTGTCGACAAAAACCACAAATGCTGTTCAGCTCACCATTTGCGTACCCAGCGTTCTTCGGCGGTGTTTTTGAGTTCAGAATCCTTCGATGAGGCCGTTCGATAACAAAGACAATGATCGCTTCTGAAATCTCTGAGTGCTTATAAATTAGCGAGGAGTCTTCGACGGCGGAAATGCCGTAGGTATGGGAGACCGCCACACTGTTGCCTGGAGGTCATGATAGGGAAGCAAATAAAGCGATAATACGGCACCTACTCATTACTTGCTAGTTATAAAAAAAGGATAAAGGACGGCGTTACTCAATCCCTTTTGGGATGCGCCAGCGCATTCTACTTCTACGGGATATCGCGGAGGCGACATGAATGCGTATTTGGCCATACAATGACTTGCGGTGGCCAGCCGATGAACAAGTCAGCGCTTTATCCTTCCCAGACAAATCTGGTACCAATTCACCGACCCCGGAGGGATGGAAGGCTTGGTTGGCCTGGGCGGGAAATCCGAACCAGGAACCTGGTATCGGGTGCACGCGACAGTCGCGCCTCCTCCGACTGCGCTACACGCGCCCACTTGCTAGTTATTAATCAATAAAGGGCATAAAGGAATCAGACCTATTGGTGTGCGCCATGCACTCTTCTTCAACCGGAAAACGTTGAAGCAATTTGAATGCCTATTCCGTTCACTCTTTTTAAAGCATGTGGTAGCGTAGTCGCAGGAGGCATTGGACGTTGTGTGCATCCGATGCCACGTTCTTGGTTCGGATTTCTCCGCCTAGGAGAACCTAGCTCTGCATCCCTCCATGGACGACGAATTGATACCAAACTTGTCTCAATAAAAGAGAGAACACTGACTTCTCCATCGGTTGGCCTCCGCAAGTCATGGGATTGGCCAAGAACGTACTCAAACGTACTCAAGAACTCCACGATAGCCTATAGAATTAGAATGCGTGGCGCATCCCGAAAAAGGGACTTACTAACACCGACCTTCATCTATATACTTTATCGGTTTGGCTCATTCAGTGGCTTGTGGTCATCCAATAGCCAGGCCGATGCTCTTTTCCGGACAAGGCTGTCGCTAATTTATCCTTTTTTAGTAATTTATCGTAAGTGACCAGCCAACGGAAGATATTATGACATTGTGGTTTGTCTTAAGAAAGGCGGCTAAATGAACCCATTATTTCACTGACATTTACTCATTTTAACGTTTGCTTAAAAATTCGGAAGAACGGAGGCAGGCACACCGATTGGATTGGCCTGCGCCCGACCTTGAACAATGAATCCAATCGCTGTGCTCGCTAGAGTTGGCTTCTTTTCCAACTGCGCTATACCCATTTATTATGCCACTATCACCTGTACCACCTGTCGTCCCGTTGATGCGTGCCAAAGTGTTCCAATGGATCCTCCTTGCTCAGGGGACACGAAGAGCGTCATATTGTTCGTTCAGGGCTTTCACAAAGAATTCCGACCAACGCACTGGTGGGCGCCCTAGGGTTCTCTTGACATCCCGCGGAATCCAGTCGGTAAAGGCTCTCGTCCAGCGGGAGTCTGCAAAGCGCATTGCGCGGGCGGCCCATCTAATTTTCGACGACTTTGCCCATACGACAGTGCCTCCTATTTTCGAATCATTAATAAATAATTTCGAATCATCTTAACTTTGACCAAAAAAAACCGGAGGGAGTTGAAGGCTTAGTTGGTCTGTACCGGACCCTGAACATTGAATCGAATCGGTGTGCCTGCTAGAGCCGGCTTCTCTTCCAATTGCGATGTCCCCGTTTATTGTGCCACAATAGCTCTATCAAAGATGAGGTAATCGCTAGTGATAACATTTCGTTCGCCCTAGACATACTTGCTGAGTCAATTTACTAGCGGAACCGGAACAGATCTCTTCACGATGCGGTTTATGACATCAAGAAGTGAACCTTGTGGAAGATTTAGAGGTCCTAGAATGACTTCTGTAACCGATGGTGGTTGAATAATTATCGGTCTCACCCGTATCACAGACCAGTTCGATGGTCTCACTGTAGATAACAGGTGAATCGTTGCAAATTTTTGTTTGCGATCTGTGATCAAACTAGAAGTCCAGTCAGATGTCTTCTGATAAAGTACAACCAGTATACGTAAGGTATTGGTAATTATATGCAATTCTCACTGTAACGTCGACCCTTCCTGTTTCAAATCGAACATATTGAAATTAAACTACAGCTTGTAGATAGCTTTAAAAGCAAGATAGGTGCACTTAATACAAAATAGATAGGTTTTAAGGTGATTATGGCTTCGTTGACTTTTTCCAAAAACTCCCTTTTCAGGATGTCTCAAGAAAAGGTTGATACGCTCTTTTGATGAGTAGGGCATCCTTACACTTGTGGCATCATCAACATCGTTACTTCTACTCTAAAGTGCGTGTGGCAGCGAAGTTGAAGTTAAATGCATCCGATCTATCGTTCATTCTTAGAGTCCGCCCACACAAGCAGAGCCTACCATCCCAGCAGGCCAACGTGAGATAATGCCTACTAATCTAGGACAGCAAGTATAAGCCAAATGCATACTCTAATTGCCTTCATGTATTGTCGTTTTGTCAAACACCTTCTTCCATCTTTCTGGTGATTTCATAACATCTCTCTCATAAAGGATAAAGGATAAAGGACGGCGTTACTCAATCCCTTCTGGGATGCGCCAGCGCATTCTACTTCTACGGGATGTCGTGGAGGCGACATGAATGCGTATTTGGCCATACAATGACTTGCGGTGGCCAGCCGATGAACAAGTCAGCGCTCTATCCTTCCCAGACAAGTCTGGTACCAATTCACCGACCCCGGAGGGATGGAAGGCTTGGTTGGCCTGGGCGGGAAATCCGAACCAGTAACCTGGTATCGGGTGCACGCGACAGTCGCGCCTCCTCCGACTGCGCTACACGCGCCCTTCTCTCTCATAGAAGCTATAATCCGGCCAAAAACTGGGCCGTATAAGATTTGATATCTTAACACTTGGTGAAGGTTTTCATATTCACGTGGTTCCGAAACGATGGGAACAAGTGGTAGTCTGATAGCGTAAGATCAGGGCTATGTGGTGGATGCAGCATTAATTTCCAGCCGAGCTCTAGTAATTTTTTTTCCGACTCGCCAAAGACGTTTGAGGCCTAGTATTGCCCTGGTGGAACACTACTCCTCAGCGATTCGCCAAATCTGGTTGCTGTTCCTTTATTGCTTCATCAATTTCCATCAGTTGTTGACAGTAGAGGTCCGAATTGACATTCTGATTTCTTGGAAATATAACACACTTTTGTAGTTCCACCAAATTGATAGCATGACCTTCTTTTGATGAAAACAAGGTTTGGGCATCGTTTGAGTAGATTCATCCTGTTTTGCCCTCCCCTTATGACCTTTACGAGTGACATTGTTGTAAACAATCCATTTTTGATCACCAGTTGCTATTCGCTTCAAAAATTGATCGCATTTATTGCGTTTGAAGTGCAAGTCGCAGACGTTGATTCGGGCGTGAGGTGGATTTTTCAATTCATGAGGCACCCAAACATACAGCTTCTTTACCAGTTCAAGTTTCTTGATATGGTTGTAAGCTGTTCCAATATGTAGACGCGTTAGCCTTCCCGGCGGACACCCGTATGGTGTCATGACGACCAGCTTCGGTCAATGCCATCAAATGATTTTCATCAGAGCCTACTTGGCGGGAACGGTAAATGAAAAATTGCCAGAACAAAAATTCGCGAAACTCTCTTCGCCGACTTCTCTCAAACGGCATCGACACCATATGCTTCACATATATCGTAGAAAGGATCAGCAGCTCTTCTGCCACTACGGAACTAGAAAAGCAAGCTCTGCCGAAAATGCTTCTTCTGAGACTCCATGTTCAAATTTATCCTGAAAACACAAATAAAGATAAAAGTAATCCAATTACAGTGCAGCAATTCAACCGACACAGGTACAAAATATATATCAGATAAGAACAAATAACAGTGGCAAAAACCTTTCAAAACACGCGTTCAGAAATTTGCTCTCAAAAATCGAAATTACTTTCTGAACAACACAATGGATTCAAATTTCCTGCTATATAGTAATTCCGCTAGACGGCCGGCCTCTAGTATGGTAAATAGCCATAACCTCAGAAAGGTGTTGCATACAAGTTGCGGAGTACAACCGAAGACCCGCGACTATCTGAAGTATTCGCGCTAGGCATTCGCTAAGCGAAATAGTTCGATTTTTTGGGTACCCGAGACTTTACGATGATGTGGTCAGGTAGAATGCTTTTGCGGAGTCTGAGGAAGGTTCCACAAACCAGGCGAAGAGAAGCCATTTGCGAGAACGTGTGTAGAAAACTGCCTCAGCCGTAGCAAAGGCTCGCCCTTATTCTGGAGAACCTGTGGAAATAGGCGAGGAAATTGGAATCAGTGCGGGGTGTCTGCAATCGAACGAAACGTCGGATTGCAGAGGAGGACCTACGGTAGAAGTCGTACCCAATAAAGGTGCGAGAGGTGCTGTCTGATGCTGCCAGGCGGTAACCCGCTTCGGTCTGCTACTGAGTTTATAAAAAATAAAGCGACGGAGCGAATCAGACTCTTTTTTGGTGAAAAATGTTTACTGTTGACGCAAAGATCAACCGTAGAAAGGATCGCTGACTCGCCCACAATCCTGAGAACGTCCCGATCGCTGCTAGAACGAAATCTCAGGTTAGCGTTCAGGTCTTTGTTGTCATGCACAGTGAGGGGATGTCTGGCCGCCACATCTCTTCAAGAAAGGACAAACTGTCACCAAAGAAGTTTAGTGTGTGTTTTCCGACCGAAGTGAAACCGTGGATGGTTACTATAGCCTCAGGGAGGCCGCATGTCTTCTAGCGGGACTTCGCTCCGGCTCACTCGAGCCATTTAATCCAAAACTGTCTGTCCGCCAATAACTTGGCGGACAGACAGTTTTGGATTACATTCTTCACAAATATGGACAGCGCTCTTTTAAAGAGGGCGTGCCAGCGCATCAGGCCGTTGCGGGGTTGCGGCTGACGAAGAATGTATTTGATATTTTTACTCTTGAGACATCCCTCTATTTGTGCATAAAAATTCCCATTTCGTTTGTATTGAGTGCTAATAAATCTGTATGAAAAAGAACTTTTTATATGTCCGGATTAAAACACCGCATCTTGTATTATGCAAAATGTATGTAGAAGTAGGGCGCATGTAGCGCAGTCGGAGGAGGCGCCGACAGTCAGGTTACTGGTTCGGGTCTTCCGCCCAGGCCAACCAAGCCTTCCATCCCTCTGGGGGCGGTGAATTGGGACCAGACGTGTCTGGGAAGGATAGAACGCTCAATTGTTCATCGGCTGGCCACCGCAAGTTATTGTATGACCAAATACGCGTTGGAATCGCCTCCACGAAATCCCGTAGAAGTAGAATGCGCTGGCGCATCCCAAAAGAGATTGAGTAACGCCGTCCTTTATCCTTTATGTAGAAGTAGCATAGGAGAATGTGCATCCTGAGAAAAGGGATTGGATAGCGTCTTGCTTTGTCAAGCTATTCTCTTTAAGCCTCAGTGGGCTGTTACTGAGGTTGCAAGCTGTAATAACGATATTTTTTGCGGTCAAAAGTCTAGCGCCAGGCGGGACTCGAACCCGGCCAACCTAGCTATCCAGCCAAGAATACTGTACGCCATTACACCATCTCCTTGATCGGGTGCAACTTCTAGGTTTTGCGGTAGGCCTAAAGTCCTTTACCGAAATGAAAAATATAAAAATGTGGTGCTCGTCTAAGTAACTCAATCAATTTTCTTGAGTCATTCCGCAAGGGCGTGCTTTTAGGAAAAGTTCAAAAACAACATTTTTAATCATTGTTGAAGCGTATTCATTCGACATGTCCATGCCGACTTGAAGCACTCCCTTATAACACTGAAGCATGTCGTGCAATGCTCTACCACGAAAAGGGGAATCAGAAGAAACACTGGAATGCATTGTTGTTGGGTGGACCTATTCAAACCTTTTAAAGCCCCCTGTTTATTCATTCATGCCTCAGCCGCACTGTAACTTAACGACCAGCGCTTTTTCTGAATGCAGCTTTAATGTTGCTACTTGCCTGTGCGTCCCTTCTGCGAACAAGTTTCAGCTCATGGAGAAAATACGTAGTTGTTCTTGATTGCCCTCTAAAAACACCTTCGTCTCAAAAAGGCTCGTTAAGTGCAGGCGATGTTTTCGATATTATCGTGTCCATTTGCAGACGAAAGGATACGCATGCAAAAAACGTTACGTCAAGGAGAACCAGCAGGTTCCAACCACAACGAAAAATTGCTCAGTGAAATGGGAGCAGCGCAAAAAAACTACAGGTTAAGCGATCGCCTTCGTCTTCGCGGTACGCAAGAGCTGCGATATTCATGCAACAGGGGGATCTCTCCTCTGCTAAAAAATTTAATTGAAAAGTACTGATATGTATTGGCCAAGAGATCTCAATGTGCACAAACTCTGTATTAGCGAAAGTTCTAGCGCCGTTGAAGGCGACTTGATTGGCCTCATATTATCTTGCTCTAGCTATTATGGATGTGATTGAGATTGGAAGAATCGATAATATTGGGTTGGCCGGAAAATTCTGGCGGCTTTGTGCAAACGCTTTTCGTTTGTTTATGAATCCATATTCAGCATCTCATTTCACATTTTATTCTATATAACCTCTAATACGGACCTCTTCGTTGTATCTGATGAAATAATGTGTGCTTCACTTATTTTAATAATTGTGTTTGTTCGAAGACTTTTTGAAGTATGCTCAAAGAGCAATTCCTAACGATATTTCACCTCAATTTCAAACTGGCCCAATCCGCCATCGGAACACTCCTGCAAATCTACCATCTGTGGTGGCCGAATAGTGTTCAAGAAAGAACCGCAAGAAAAGAAACAGTGGTGCGTCGAGAAAAAAGAACCAATGGTGGTTCAAAAGTTTCGTTCTGGAGATTCCAACCTTGAAGATGCACACACATCGAAGCGGCAGATCTACTGCGATCCAGGATAGTGATTTGAATGGCTTTGTGGAAGTTAGGAGAGGTGAAAAATCCCGAAATATTTGTGCCCCGCGATTTGAGTGATCGCCAGAAATTGTCGCGCCTCGAAATCTGATCCTCTTTTTTCCTCCGGAATCAAAACGACTCGTTTTTGGATTGAGTCATCCATCATATGTGATGAAAATGGGTTCTGTACGATAAACGAAGAGGATCAGTACAGTGGGTCGATGTCGACGAATCCCTCACCCAAGCACTTCCCAAGCCGAAATCCCACCAGAAAAAAGGGCGATGGTAAGAGTGTGGTGGTCGGCGGCGGACGTGATTCACTACAACTTTCTTGAACCAGGCCTAACCATTACGGCAGAGTCCTACTGTCACGACATCGATGAGATGCATCGACAGTGGCGTGAGCTGCAGCCGGCACTGGTCAACAGAAGAGATCCCATTCTTCTGCATGACAACGCCCAAACACAACATTTCGCAAATCACCATGCGAAAATTGAACCAGGAGTTGAAGTTCTGCCTCGCCGGCCATACTTAGAAGACCGACCACCACATTTTTAAGCACGTTCAGGACCTCCACGTTGGTAGAACCTTGGCAAATCAAGACCACGAGAAAACAACCTTTCCAGAATTTGTCGCACCACCTAGCATTTCGTTGCTGATGGAATCCGTCTACGTATCACATTTAAGAAATAGCACTGATTGATTGAATCCGTCGAGAGACTGAAGTGGGCCATTAGAACTGCCAGAACATTCCGGCCAACCTTTAATATCCTGTTTCACGTCTTTGCGAACTATTTAGGCCTACGCTGAAACAGTTTGAATATTTGATAGGTTTTCTTTTCTGTGCAATATGTGTGGTGCCCTCGACAACATTTCTCTTCATACATTCTCTATGATGTCACCAAGTTCGTCAAGGTTTATTGGTGGGTGGAATAGCAGTTTTATTGGCAGTTTTGTCGGTTTAATGATGCGGCTGAAGAGCCCTCCACGCGTTGACGTATGGTAGAACTTGGCTGGGTTAATCAACATAACGGTAAGGAAATCTTTGTAAGTTCACCTAGCAAATACATTCGTCCTTAACGAATCAGACTATTTGAGGTGTTCCGATCCTTCTGATGTCCGTCTCCATGTTCGCTGTCATGCATAGAAGGGCGCACGCTCCAGCGGGCGGCCGTATGCATGAACGTTCCCGGTAACGCTCTACGGGAAGCGACCGGGTCGGAAGCTAGAAATAGCTATTCATGAAACGATTACGGACATGAGTTCCAACCGCATTCCAGAAGACCGGGGAAGAAATAAGCGATCGCTGGAAGATTTTGCTTACCTTTTCGCTCCTGCCGCTTTATGAGTACGAAGAAGGTGAATGATGATGATTTGCATTAGTAGTTCTGAGATACATTCCTCTTCAACGGAACGAATTCTTTGCTGCCATGTTACATCCGCACCCTGTTGCTGAGTAAGACAGGAGTCTGTTATCATCCAGAGGCTAGTGAATAAAGTCTTGAAGTCACACATATGCAAGTACATAATGTTAAAGCCACTTTCTAGATGAGGGTCGGAAACCGGACTGTTAGATGCAGGGAATACCTAACATCCAAAATTCCATCTTCTTAATCACGTGTCCACCCCGTTGTTGCCCACGGGTAGTGACGCTCCTCCTAGCGTCAGTCGTCTATACTTCTTTTCACTTTGTTTTCACTATTTTTTACTCAAACGTTTACTTTTTTATTTTATCCTATTCGGGAGGGGACAACCGTAGTGTGCCAATTGCGTGCGTCGATTCGTGCCACACGACCCATCCCCTGATTTTAAAGGCCTCGCACCATGGAATGGCAGCTGGAGTTCTCGTAGAGGCTCAAGCTTGGAAATTTATGCGTAAACCGCCGTCAGGATAGATCCGGTTTTTTTGTGCTCCTTTTATTTTAAAGTATGTTTTAGAAACTCTTTGCATGAACTCCATGAGTAGCTGATTTCGGTCGAATATTTGTTAATTCACTGATTTTACTGTTTTATTTAAATGTTGCGCTTTATTTTTAAGTTTCAGCTTGTTTTGATTCTTTGATGGAACACTATTGTGCATGAATAAATAAATATTAGGTTGTCTCATAAGTCCCCGCCGTTTTTCAACGATTCACTGCAGATTTTGCCGGCGGTCCTCTGCATAGCGCTGCATAGATTTCGAAAGAGAATGATTTGCTCTATCAGAGCATGTATTGCATTTCTTTTTTCATCATGAATTTTGTCAATTTTTAGGCCGTTGAAGTGAAAAGTGGAAAAGTGAAAAAGTAGCCATTTGCGCACTTGTTCTCTCCGCTTAAGTTTGCAATTTTTTGCGCAGCTTTTTATAGAACTTGGAAGACAATGTTTTGTGCTACAAGAATATGTGTTGGTCCTATTTTCTCATTTGCCTTTATTGATTTTTAGGTCATCAAGTTGGGAATTCCGACTTTTCCGCCCGAATTTTTACCAAAACTCCGGTTCTGCGGTTGAACTTTTTTGCATGGTGTTATATGTCGTTTGGAAGAAGATGTCTTGCTCAGTAAGAATTTGTGTCGCGTTTATTGGCTCACGCTGATTTCTGTCGAATATCAACAACTGAAGAAGGAGAAGGAGTTGTTGGTGAAGACGATTTTTCTCTTTTTGGCATTTTGTTGATATTCAACAGAAATCAATAAACGCGACAAATATTCTTATAGAGCAAAACATTCTCTTTCGAATGACATATAACACCAACCCAAAAAGTCCAACCACAGAGCAGGAGCCGTCGGCAAAAATAACCATCCTCCTTTGGACGTCCCAATTTGACGACCTAAAAATCTATAAACGACAAATGAGCAAATAGCACTAACACATATTCTTGTAGTACAGAACATTTCTCCCAAATGTTCAAAAAAAAACTGCGCAAAAAATTGCAAACCTAAGCGGAGAGAACAAGTGCGCAAATGGCTGCTTTTTCACTTTTCACTTTTCACTTCAACGACCTAAAAATTGACAAAGCTCATGATGAAAAAAGAAATGCAATAAACGCTCTGATAGAGCAATTCATTCTCTTTCGAAAGCTATGCAGCGCTATGCAAGAGACCCCCGGCGAAATCTGCTGTGAATCGTTGAAAAAAAAACGGAGAAGACTTATGGGACAGCCTAATAAATAAATAAATAAATAAATAAATAAATAAATAAATAAATAAATAAATAAATAATGACATTCTCAAAAATTCCACAAGAGCGGTAGAGCCATTCACGAAGTCATCGCCCACATATTGCTTATAGAAGAGAATTAGTTTTAAATTGTAGGTGAGTGAAGCGCAATGCTTGTACTCGCCGATTTTGCGCTTTCAAATACATATTGGTGAGTGGTGTGCTAACACGGCTCTTTTTGATTTGTTCACACGTCAATTTAACGGGAACCTTGTGTTATACCGGTTTCCAAGTGATGGTTCCATTCCACATGTAGCACCGTCGTCACGTTTCATTGCATTCTAAGATTTTTCGGCCATTTAAAATTGAATTTTTCACATTGAAAGTTGCAGATGAAGAGCATTAGCGCATTAAAAATGACTGCTATGATTTGTGTCAAGAACGGCGAACTACTGCAAACGTCGCTGCGGTAAAAGATTACCTGTGCCTACAGCTTTCAATAGGGCGTGTGTAGCGCAGTCGAAGGAGGCGCCGACTGTCGCCTGCACCCGATTCCAGGTTCCTGCTTCCGATTTCCTGCCCAGGCCAACCAAGCCTTCCATCCCTCCAGAGTCGGTGAATTGGTACCAGACTTATCTGGGAAGGATGAAACGCTGCCTTGTTCATCGGCTCGCCACCGCAAGTCATTGTATGGTCAGATACGCATTCAAATCGCCTCTACGACATCCCGTAGAAGTAAAATGCATGGCGCATCCCAAAAGGGATTGAGTAACGCCGTCCTTTATCCTTTTATAGCTTTCAGCATATGTAACAGTGATACACAATACGCATTGGCTTCAGTCAATCTCCTTGCTGGATGCGCCATGCAGTTTTAGCGGATCGCCAGCTATTTCGCCAAGTTGATTTGCCACACGGTTATTGGTTACTTTAGCTTTTAGCCACTAGCACGGGTAGCATATATACATAGTTGTATCGCTTCATTTGCTTATTTTGTACTTGCATCGCATTACTACAGGAGTCCAGCTTGCCAGTTGTTCTTGATTTTTTATTGCATAGCCTTTTTTGACATACTGGAATTTTTTTTGTTGTTGAGAAGAAGTGGACACAGAAACGTGTAGCTTGCAAAGAAGACATGTATTTTTACTCATAGGTCGTTGAATTTAGTTTGAAAAAGGTTGAATTTTTCTTGAACAGCGTTGAATTTGATTTGAAAAACGTTGAATTTCAACTAAAAATGGTATGTGCATACAAATTTATTATTTTTACAAACTAGACCAATTATTATTGACTACTGAGTAGGACAAGCCTTCGTCAGCAATGACAAGAAGGCCTACGAAGCTCGGAGCTACGGGAGAAGTCGCAATTAGCAGACCCGCTGCACTACTTGAAGAACTCCAAATATCGTTGGGCCGGACACCTGCTTCGACGAAAGGATGATAGATGGAGTCTCCGTGTCACAGAATGGCTCCCGAGAGACCACAAGAGACCACTGGGATGACCGCCAACGCGATGGGCAGACTCATTCTCAAGATCTTTCAGAGAGCGGAGTCTGCCTCACTGGATGCAAGCAGCCAGAGATCGAGCGGTCTGGAAGAGTTGTGGTCCCCGCTGAGAACACCTTCAGCCGACAAAAGGACCATCAACGTATCAAAGTAAAGTAAGTACTAAGTACTGGGTACTGAACAGAAAAGCAAGATGTCTGGAGTCGTGGATCTATGGAGCTTGAAGGGGTAAATGAGAATCGTGAGGAGATGACGAGTATCTCGATCGTGAAAAATGTTCTGAGCTGAAGACGTTCCCACGGTAGAATGTAAGCATATCTCTAAATGTTTCCATAGCTTCAAGAGCTAAGCGTGAGAATCAAAAATGAACAACGTTCCTAGCTTCTTACCCTGACTATTGTGGATTGGCTACAGGGAAACTTCGCCACCGCATTTGGAATGGCCGTTTGAATTTTGTTCGGTTTAAACAACGAATTTCCGTGGCGAGGCGATTAGCAAGTCAGAGTTTCTCTCCTTTTCAGGCACACCTAGTACCAGCTCATCCAACAAAGAGAGATGGAGTGCTCAGTTTGTCTGAGAGGAAACTGAAACTAGAATCGATTCGACGTGCATGTGACTCCCGCGCCTCCTCCGATGGCGCTGCGTATGCCGCTTGGTATGTAAATACACACACAATAATAAGTCTCCGAAAGTGACCAGTTATAGGCGCCCAAGATCGCAAGGATCAGTCCATCGTCGGAGCTACGTCGCCTGTTCTTCTGCCCCTCGTCGATGTGCAATATACTAGCGTTGCATGGCTCTGCTTACCATTACTTAGCTTGTTCAATAACTTTATTGTTTTGTGATAAAAGATTATAAGCAGCGTTGCACACTAATGACATTGTTTTCTTGGCAATCTTTCTGACGATTTCGGCGATATTTTTAGGTCTCTCTGCCGAAACCTCTACAGTCATGCCATAGGAGAACTGATTACGAGCGAAAACTAGAGCCCGTCCCTTCCCAGACGGCATGTCAACTGTTGAGACTGCTTGGTCGATGATTTATTATTTCAAAGTAATACTGATATAAATTTCCGACTTAGAAGAGGCGGTAGAAGTGCTGGTTTAGACGTCGCATTAACCTGCTATTATGTACTTGTCACTTATACTGATGTACAGCCTAACGGCCGGTCTCACTGGTGGTTGTGGTTTGCTCCCAGGAGATGATAAGAACCGATCGGTGCTGTTTAAGGATGTCTGTCTAACATCCAAAGTATTCGTGTGATTGCCACCCTAAACGGTAAACTACGAAAAAATCGATATCGATCAATAATATCCAGCAATGCCATACACCATTTTCACGTCAAATCCGACATCCTTCTAAACAAACATGATGTTTCTGAAATCGAAGTTGCCGTCTTCCAATTCCAAACGAGCTTCTTAGAGTTTAAGTTGCAGACTCTGGAAAATGGATAGAGTCATTTTTTGCTCAAGGAAAATTTGGTATATCTTTCTATGAATATTTTTTTTTGCTCAAGTGCCCGAATTAGACTGAGTAGTTGTATCAATTTTCATTTTTTGAGAAAATAATAAATGTAATTTTTAAAATGCAACAAAGCAGCAATCATTTAGTGCGATAAAAGGCGAGATCGCGCCATGCATGCGAAAAGCTTGTCGCGATTTTTGTTTGGTTGATAGTGTAAACGCCCCTTACATGAAGAATCGAACTGAGGATATGTGTGTTCTTTACACTTTTCTTTGTTGTATTGATTACAAAAATGAAACTCCATTTAAACCAAAGTATTGCTGTCAACCGAACTACTGGGTGAGTCCTAGGCGAGCGCTCGGTGCCATCTGTTCTGGAAAAGCACAGAAAAATGCGGCTTTTGCAATTAGCTTAGCAGCCATTAAGCCATTTTTTCTTAAAAAATAAATATTTCATAAAACTTTAAAGACAGTAGTGGCCACTTTTTTATAACTAAAAACCCTAAAGAATGTTATAATAAATTTTCTTTTAACAATAATTATTCTAGCTTTTTTAAAGAGTCTCTAGTCTAATTTGTAAAACACTCATTTTTGATATGAAAGATGTTATGAGTGTTCGATTCCATTTGAAAAGTATTCGATTTGATATGAAAATAGAATATATGTTTGTTAAGATGATCTTCTTCTACATGATGAAGGTTTTTTTAAATGATAACTATGAAACAACTAACAAGATTACAAACTAGTACATAGATAACGACAACATAGACACTAGGCAACACCATATTCGACCGGATTCGAAGTGGTCCCCTGGGTACAAATGCAGAAGTCAAAAAGCTTGGTGAGGTTTATAGCGATCGGCTGCAGGTCAGCTGGAGACAGTCGCTCCCACTCCAGACGCCGAGATTCCCTCTGGGCCTCCAGGCTGTGCTGGCTCCTGGCGCGGACCGTGGCCTTCAAAATGGACCACGCGTCGTAGTCCGGGGAGTGCGGTGGCCATTTACCAGACATGATGAAGTTCGGAAACTTGGCCTTGCGTGCTTTTCGCTCTGTAAGTAAAGATTGGGTCTTGTTGAAGCATCCACTGCACATTGCTGACCTGCTGCTAGCCTCAAAGATGGCTTCGATACACATCTAGGACCTGACTCGCATTCGGAACCGGGGAGTGCGGTGGCCATTCCCCAGACATGATGAAGTCCGAAAATTTGGCCTTGCATCATGCTTGCATGCTTTTCGTCCTGTGTGCGGGAATTTAGTCTCGTTGAAACGTCCAGTGCGCATTGCTAAAGTGCTGCTGGAACTGGAAGAGTGCCAGTGCCACAACCTCGAAGATATCCCATCGGTACACATCTGGGGCCGGATTCATCAACGACTTACAGCAAATTAACAGAGAATAAACAGCCGGAATTCCTGATGGCGCGGCTTATATCGCACACCATATCGCTTGATAGGCCGCGCTGTCAGGGATTACCGCTGTATATTCCTTTGATTTATTTTTACTCCTCCGTCCACAAAAACCAGGGTGTCTCTACGTTGGTGTAGATTCCTCTCTAAACCATGGGCGCCTGCGGATTTTGACAATGCTCGGTGATGAACGAGGTGGCTGGAGCCTCTCCAGATCAGATCCTGCCGTTTTGGCGGTTGTGTGTCTACTCCATGGTGAACAGCTTCTCGTACGTGAACAATGTTCGCTCCCACCCTTGACCTGCGACCAGCTGCTTGAGCTTGCTTCATCGGCGGAGCCGCTCGCTCTTATTCCTGTCGATCAGAAGCCGCACTTCATGGAACTTGTAGTGCTCGAGTCCGCGTTTCTTTCTGGCTATTCGATTCACTGATGTGAGGCTGACACCGATATCACGGGCGATTTTTCTCAAAAAACCCTCAAATTTGAGATTTTCGCTTTTCGATGGTTTTCCGGATCTACGGCATATTGACCGTGCTAACCTCGTCTTGGATTTCTTCAGAACTGCCAAAGGCAAAACACTTCTGGCCATCTCAAGATCTCTTTTCTGAAGAATTCGAACACGCAGAGAGAACCTTAGAGCGATCCGAGTCGTCATGGATCCGTTCTTCTTTAGACGATGGAGTACAATTCTTTCCCTAAAACATATAAATTCGATGTTCAGTTTTTTGTGTCACCCAATTCCAGTCAGAATACGAGATTTTTTGCACCCGTGCACGATTTGAAAAAGTGTGCACCACAGGGTCGGGCCATTATCGGACTTGAAAAGCTGTAGAATCGAATTGGCACCCATGTACATAAGGGTGGCAATCACGATGTCACGTCAAGTTTCGACTGCTGGGACAAACAAAGATTACTAGCGAGCGCACATTTCTTTAGAATGCGCCACGCATTAAGCATCTACGACGTGTCCTTGAAGCAACATTGGAAAAAAGTAAGAACAGGAGCAAGATTCTGCAGGTGCCTCTTACAAGGTCTGGTATTGGCTAGCGCACATGAGAGGTGCCTTAAAAGATAAAAGGCAAAGAATAAAGAACGCCGTTAATAAATCTTTAGGGGATGCGCCACGCATTCTACTTCTTCGGGATATCTAGAAAATGGTTTGTATGTACGTTTGGCTTATATACAGTGACTTACGGTGACCAACCGATGAACCAATCGGCGTTCTATTCTTATCAGACAAGTCTTGTATCAATTTGCCGACCCTGGAGGGATAGTAATACACGGTTGGCGTAGGCGGGAGTCGAACCAACAACGTTCGACCCCGTTGCACGCGACAGTTAGCACCTTTTGCTTCACGCCCCCCCCCCCCCCCAAGAAACGTCATACAGGCTCGAAATCGTTCAATCGCCTCGTGCATGCTCGATGAACACTTCATGCCGTCAGAATCTTCTGTGGCGGGCTATCAAGTGAAATCCTGCAATTTGCATCCTGAAGCTAATCGAATTAGGACCAACTGTGAAGGTCGCCACCAACAGCTCTCGAACCCAGTATCGATTCAGGGTTTACGCGAAAGTCGGCGCTTCTTCTAGCTGCGCAATACGTTCGCTAATCGAATAATAAAATTACGTCACTCCTGAGCGATGGGAAATGAACGCTAAGGAGTGCACTGATACCCACGGTACCTAGACCAATCTATGACACCCAATCTAGTGCTGATCAAACGTGAATCAAGGTCATGCTGAAAAATAAAAAACGAGCTGAAGGAACGAAGTCGAAAAAATAAAACACGATTTTTGCGAACCGCGTTCGGCAGACGTCGACACAGGCGCGCCGCGACCAGTTTCACCTGGCGCTAAGTGACTGTGTTTTTTTTTTCGAGTGAATTTATCAGCACCCGTTCTGTGACCTCTAAACCTTCCGGATAACGGGCTTCTCAGGCTTCACGATAAAATTTTGGTTCGCTGTAATCGACACATTCGCTCAGTTCTCCACATTGGCGCTTTAAAATTCGTATACAATTTTTTTCAAGGCATCATGACGGTTTTAGGAGTTTTCCGATCATTACAGCTGCAAGGGCCTTCTATCCTAAAAAAACGCACATCATCGTAGTGGCAAAAAAAGGTTTTGAAATGCAAAGAACTGTCAACAATCCTAGGTCCTGCAAGGTACGGTACACCGGTTGGGTACTACCGTGTCTCAAACAATTGGAATCACATCTGAAGTATCCAACTTCGTGTTGATATGGAGGGTCCACAGTCGATAACTTTCAAAAGAGTGCAGAATCCTAAGAAAGTCTTACTTGTGGAACGAAATAGTTTCTGTCCAAGTTCGACTTTCAATAAACCTTGGCATATTGACTTCAAATCGATGTTGTCTTATTGAGCTCGCAGCCAAAGTTGTTATCACATTTATAACACATTTAGGATAAGGATAAAGGATAAAGGATGGCGTTATTCAATCCTCTTTGGGATGCGCCACGCATTCTACTTCTACGGGATGTCGTGGAGGCGTAGAGAATGCGTATTTGGCCATACAATGACTTGCGGTGGCCAGCCGATGAACAAGTCAGCGCTTTATCCTTTCCAGACAAGTCTGGTACCCATTCACCGACCCCGGAGGGATGGAAGGCTTGGTTGGCCTGGGCGGGAAATCCGAACCTGGTATCGGGTGCAGGCGGCAGCCGGCGCCTCCTCCGACTGCGCTCCATGCGCCCAACACATTTATCACATTTAACAACATCGATCTGAAATAATTTCTGATTGATCAAAGAAACATATGACGACTAACCTAGGGCACAAAATCAACAAGAACATAGAGAGAGACGAACCTAGACATGAGAAAAGGAGCAGCTTTGGGAGCTTTCAAGAGCGTTGATGAAAAAGTCCTGGAAACGGCGGAGAAGCTCTTGCTCCATGCCCACATGTTCGAATCCACTGTGGAGGAGGCAATTCACTCGACCTTTTCGACGACGACAGTATAATTGAAAGTGAACTATTTAGCAGACACTACAGAGCTCTTCAGCTAATCAACAAGAGCACCGTTCTACGCAATTTCCTATCACGGACAGGCCATCCTGTTGGTGTTTGTTTCACTTTTTCAGCGGTGGTCCCTTCCGATCAGGATAGAATAACTCTAATCTTAAATCTTACAGCTGAGATCGCACCGTGCACTCGTGCAAAGTATGTAGCAGTGTTGACATGTTTGGACTGTAACTGCTATCTACATAATATATCACAATTTATTTATTTGCTTGAACACATTAGTTTAAGCCTGGAGCGGCTGTTATAGAGGCAACAAGTTGTTACAGGATGTTTGGTTACGATCAAAACTCTTGCGCCAGGCGGGATTCGAACCCGCATCTTCTGCTTTCCGGGCAGCGATGTTCGCCTTACACCACCGGCGCTGTTTGACCGCACGTAACATCCGCGATATCCTCGAGGTCCGTCAGCACCCACCCGTGATAGGGGTTGGGCCGGCCGCTGATATCAGCATGGAACCGGTTAAGCTGAGGACCTTACTAGTAACAATGCTTGAACACATTAGTTTAAGCCTGGAGCGGCTGTTATAGAGGCTATAAGTTGTTACGGGATGTTTGGTTACGATCAAAACTCTTGCGCCAGGCGGGATTCGAACCCGCATCTTCTGCTTTCCGGGCAGCGATGTTCGCCTTACACCACCGGCGCTGTTTGACCGCACGTAACATCCGCGATATCCTCGAGGTCCGTCAGCACCCACCCGTGATACGGGGTTGGGCCGGCCGCTGATATCAGCATGGAACCGGTTAAGCTGAGGACCTTACTAGTAACAATGCTTGAACACATTAGTTTAAGCCTGGAGCGGCTGTTATAGAGGCTATAAGCTGTTACAGGATGTTTGGTTACGATCAAAACTCTTGCGCCAGGCGGGATTCGAACCCGCATCTTCTGCATTTATTTAATTATGGCACAGGTTGTGCGCCTTAAACAATGAACAGTAGGCCAGAAACAAAAACATATGCTACAGTCTGAGTGTTTTTCAATCCGTTGACCCAATGTTGAGAAATATTTTCTATAAGATTTTCATTTGAAAAATGTCTCTCTCTTGCAAGCATAAATAATAATTTAAGGAAAATGTTTGTTAACTAACTTAACTAGAAAATTAACTTAACTTGAAACTTCAAGCCAGAAGTGGTGCGCTAGGGCCAATCAACTAGGTTCCCACTTCATTTTTTGATCAAGATATTTTGCTCTATCAGTCTCAACACCATAATAGAGTGTTCGGCGACATAGTGCAATTCATGATGCATGCGTGATATTTTATTTGGCTTATCCATGCCTTACTATCTCTGAAAATGTTTCGAGATCCAGAAAGCAGTCCAGAAACAAATTTAACCAAGAAATAAAGTGAATACACAGTTTTTCGACTCAACGCTTAGTTGCATAGTTCGGGCTGAAATGTCAACGCAACATCGAGAAAAGTTGCTGTTCAAAATGAAAGCCTATGTTTCCCACTCCTAATGGTATTGATTGGCTTAGTCTTTCGTCCCTTTTTCTATTCCAATTGGGAATTCCTACATTCTATCGGTCACCGCTGGCTGGCGCTTCCCCCGACTCATTCGTGAGTCGAGATACCGTGAAGGGCCTTCCTCGAGCGGCGTCGCACGAGCTTCGTGACGGGACCACCCGCTGTTATCTGGCTCAAGCACAAAAGCCGAGAACCAGTCCAATAGGACACAACGCTAAACCAGCTGGGGATCACATTTAAATAACCATCCACACGGTTTTTCATATCCGCTACAGGTCGCTATTTGCTTACGTCTTTGTCGGTTAGCGACGCGGCTATCCTTCATCCTCCAACTATTTAGCGCTGCTCACTTCTACAGACTTCTGGAGCATTTACGGAAAAAAAGTGTTTATACCTAGTGTCAGTTGCACCGGCACCTGCACCATTGTCAGTCATCCATCTGTAGATATCAGTGCTGGGCAGCTGAATAATTTCTGCTAAATATTTTGAAAAAAACCTTCATATCTACGCTATAATCCCCATCCAAATAGCAACGGTCATCCGCAATCTCAGCGAAAAGGATAATATCGATAGATATTGATTGATCAACTGATGCTGTTTTTCTTCTAATGGCAATATAGCGGCTTTCACATTCGTATGATGCCGACCTCTAGCTGAAAGGAATCGAATATATATGCTCTGCTCTTGAAGAAGCAGTTTAACGACCTCCATGTTACGGAGATATTCATCTCAAGACGGCAAAGTCGATAATATTGACCGATATCGATTAGTCGCACGATATTGCTCACTTCTAGAGAAGGCAGTAACATCGTCATTAAACTTTTGCAGCTTCCACACCAAGCGTTCAAAAATCGATAAAACAAATCGATACCATTTGGTAGATCGATGAAGCTTTAAAATTGACAAGGCAGTTTAGCGGCTTTCATATTCGGGTAATTTCATCATCACGAGGTCAAAAATCTGAGATATTATTAGGTGCTGATTGGTCGACCGATATTGTCTTGAGAAGACAATCCAGCACCATACAAGTTCAGGTGGTTGAACTGAGAACTTGTGCCTCTTCTATTGTAAAAGTGTATTAAAATCATTTCAAAACGACAATTCTAGTTTATCGAGTTTATGAAGATGACGTTGCGATTCGATCTTGCCTACACATGGCACAGACTGTAGAAGACGCTGATCTCACATGGATTCGGAATTATTAGACTCGAGTGAAGCCCAAGCGGAACGAGCATTCTATACCTATCGAATGGGAGACACGTTTGCCGAAAAGAATGCGTGACGTAGCACGTGAAAGAAAGGTTGAATAATGGCGAACTTTATTTCTGCTATGGCCAGTGTAGAGGGCAGCTGGAAGTACATGTCCTGATAACAACTTTATTAATGAACAAGAAAATGATATTGGATTAATCGGTCAAAATATTATTCCGGGTGATCTCCTTCTGCACGGATGCAACCCTCTAGTGGCTTGGTTACTGCTTCTGCTGGGAGCTGCAGGTACTCGATCCGATTTTCTTGCATTGCCTCAGAATGGCAGCCTTTAAACCGTCTAAAGTGCGGCATGAGTTCAACGAGATCTTCGGCTCTAGGTGGCTCTAGTCCATCGGGTTAAGGTGAGGCGAGTTTGAGGACCACATATCCCGAATGCAGAACACACTGCTGGCAATTGTGCATTTCGATTATGCGCTGGGGCCCAGTCCTTCTATAGAACAAACCTTCGTCCTGAAAAATGTTTCACAGGCCAGGGAATCAGATTTTCTTCAGAATAACGTTCTAATAAACATCGATGCTGATTTTGACACTTTTGTCGACGAAAACAAATGGTGTCTCGCTTTCAGATGTGGCTCCACTCCATACCATGACAGACTTCGGAAATAGATTCCCTAAATGTACACGGCGTTTCGAGATTCCTTCATGGCCGAGGGCAAAAGATGGCGATGATTTTGACCGCTGTGGGCGGCCTCAACAGTAACAATTTCCTCGTCAGTCCAAAAGAGATCCTTCACAAATGAACCAGTGCAGCTTTTTGCTTTTTTCTGGCCTCAGTTTCAGTGAAGGCATGGTCACGAACACTAGGATAACGGCTAAGTCCCAGTTCACACTTGATGATGTTTTGAACACTTTATCGCGAGATATGCAGTTTGGAAGAAATCTTATTCACGCTGGCCCCATCGTTATTCAGGATATACTTCTTGATGATTTTGCGAATACCAGAGGTGTTAGCGGTCCGAGGACTCTTAGTTTGAAGAAGCGGTTGGTGGTGTCGCTACTTGTGCTGCATCATGATTTTCACTAAAACTACTAAAACAAGGAGCATATGTGGAATCAGTTCAACAATCTCTTGATAATGGAAACCTTCTTGAACTATAATCTATCAGGGGTCGTTTACTGTGCATGCGACGTGCAAGAAAGTAGGTAGAACGTCATCGCGAGAAATAAGTACCGCTGCATCTTGCTTTTCTCGACTTTAAGAAAGCATGAATTGTGTCCCGCGAGAGGCGATATGGTACGCCTTACGACAGAATGATGCTCCTGAAGAACTTATCGAGTAGGTGCGCACTCTTGCCCTACGAGTCATGTGTGCGCCCCTGCAGCCACATCGAAGGAGTTTCCACTCTCCATCGGTGTTCGCCAAAGTTCCGCGATTTCTCCACTCTTTCTTATTATCGTAATGGACGCCGTTTCGCGAGACCTTCATAATTCGACTCCTTAGGCGCTGCTATATGAAGATGACGTAATGCTTGCCAGTGAAGACAAGCCCGAAGTTGAGCGAGAAGTGCAAGCTTGGCGGCTTTGGCTCAAGCTGTACGCGTCTGATGGTTGACTGACGTTCGAGTGAACTCGCGCGTGAGCGCGGTGTGGTCCAAATGGCGCTCAATGATAGGCGTTTTGTTCGAGGATGCCAGAGTCAAAGATTTGCCGAACCGCCGTCCGACCAGTAGCGACGTACGGTGCTGAGTGCTGGCCTGCAACGAAGGAGGTTGAGAGCCGCCTCAGCGCGATGGAGACGAAAATGCTGCGCTGGGCGGCTAGTGCGACGCGTTTGGAGCATATTCGCAAGATCTCCAAACGTCAAATGTTGGCGTCGCTCCAATTGCCGATGAGCTACGCGAAGCTCGCTTACGGTGGTATGGTATGACCACGTTCTTCGTGCGAATGGTTACACCGTTCGGAAGACTGGCCTTAACCTATTTTTGCCTGGAAAACGGCTAAAGGGGGGCCTAGAACGCTGGCTTGATACGTTGCACATGGAATTAAAGGAAGCTGGTATTCATCCCGTTTCTGAAGTGTTCCATCGTGCGAAGTGGCGTCACCACAACAGTAGAGTGGATCACGCCGCTAAGCAAGACAAACGCTGAAGAAGACGGAGTGTGCATGCGATGCGCGCGACGCGATGAATTAATGAACACTCTTTCGAAGCGAGCGGAGCGATTGATCAATTCGGCCACTGCGCATGGCATCGCGTCGCGCGTGGCGCGCACACTAAACGACTGCTTAGGCCTCGTGCATACTTCCCGTCGCCGCGATTGAATCGCGGCGATGAGTTTTGCAGAGCGACGCGAAAGAATTTGAATTTCTCTGTGCTCGTCGCATCGCCCATCGCTCTGCAAGGGAGCGCGACGGCGATCCGTCCAGGACCAGCGCTAAATACCGCGCGCGGAGCGAAAAAGTATGCCATGCCCGCGATGGGCGCGGGAAGGCATCGCGCACGCCGACCGCCACTGCTGCGGCGGCCGCGGCGAAGTTTTCTTTGACTATTAGGCCGCGTGCGGCCGAATGGCCATGAACTGAGCGCCGCGATGGCATCGCGGCGATGGAGGTATGCCCCGGCCTTTACAGATTCATAGCGTCGCGCGATCAAAAAAAAAAAGCAAAAATCGATAAATATTATTGGCCTGGCTGGCCAATTGCTCCCGGGCGAAGTATGAACAGGACGTTACTTTATTGCGATCAAAATTCTTGCGTTAGACAGAACTCATACCCGCGCCCTATGCTTACCGGCAAGATGCCAATGCACCACCGGCGCTGCGCTGTTTGGTCGAAGGCAACATCAACACCTGTTTGAGCATATTTAAACCCCAGTTTTTTTAGTTCGAGAAATCAATCACGTTGGCGAATTCCTTGATGCAGGTTTAACACTTTTGGTAGTTCTTAAGATAAACGCTATCTCTAAGCTTTTTTGGAAGCGCAGACAGCGTCTAGACCGGAAGTGGCAAGCGAAACTGCAACAAGCAAGCAAAAGAACTATCAGCATTAGTTATCACTGAGAGAAATCCGATTGGAACCGCCTAATGGCTCTTATACGTTCATTTGAGAACTTCGAATCGAGTTTTATTAGTGCGCATTTTTGGAAAACTGCCAACACTCTGGCTTAATATGGGCAGTACATAGTATAATATATTTGCTGAAGAATTGGTAGAATTTGATCAAGCCTTTAGGTTTTCATTTTTTATTTAATTTTTACTAAATGTATGTTAAAGAACTGGCCTCGTACGAGTTCACAGATTTGCGACTATGCACACCGTTGCAGACCAGCATTCGGCAGCCATTTTAGGCCTATGTCATACCACCGCTCACCCCGAGCGAAGCCCAATGCTAAATCAATTAACATATTGATTGCGCGAAGCGATGAGTCGATATGGGAACCTATCATTAGGCTTCGCTCGAGGTGAGCGATGGTATGACATAGGCCTTAGGAGTAGCAGCGACTTTGATGGACTTCTTAATAGAAAGAAGTGAGTGCTCCGTTACTTTCAACTGACCTACATGGAGTGCGGTAATTGTAATACCCTCATCGATCCTTCAGGCATGACTCACTCGACATGTGCCACTACACAATGCATTGGCGCACTTCACGTTCGCCACACCCTCAATTTCGTTCCAACGTTTAAGAAAATTTCTAAACGCAACATTTTCCAATCATCCCTTTGCTTGCTTGTTGCAGATTCGCTTTTTGGGAGCGCAAGCATCGTTTCACGATGTCTGCGGTTCCAAAAAAGCCGAGTGATATCTTTATCTTGAAAACTGGCAAAAGTGTAAAGTATGCAGCAAACAAGTCGTCATCGAGGTTGAATTCTTGACGTAAAAAACCTGGCTTTCAATCAGTTCAAACAGGGATGTTGTGTTCGACCGAACTGCGCAGCGCCGGTGATGTATTGGCGTCGAGTATCCTGCCCGGTATGCATAGGGCGCAGACAAGAGTTCTGCTTAACGCTAGAGTTTTGCTCGCAACAAAATAACGTCCGAAGTCCCGTTTATACTTCCCACGCCGAGCGACGCGACGGCGTGTGCAGTGGCCAAATTGATCGATTGCGTCGCCCGATCAATCTGACTACAATACGTGGCGTCACGTTGCTAACGGTCTAAGTATAAACGAGCCCTAAGCGCCTGTTCATACTTCGCGACAAGGGCGGCTTGTCGCCCGTTCAAAACAAAACATGTCGATTAAAACCGAGCGCGCGCCGCCGAAAAGTGTTCATACTCGAGCGCCGGCGCTGTCGCTCCAGTCGCTTTTGTCGCTCTTGTCGCTGCGCTCTTGTCGCTGCCGTCGCGAAGTATGAACAGGCCTAAGTCCCCGTTTAAGGCCTTCCAAGACTTCTGCGGCGTTGCCGCTGCCCTATCCTTAACCACTTCCGAAAATATTTCAAAAGCGTGCCGCATCCATAGTTTCTAAGCATTCATGACATTACCTCTTCAATGACTAACTTGCATCTCATCACAGCATATAGCACAGCGTAACTTGCCTACTGATTTTCCAGTTCTATAATGCTTTCCATCTCCAATTTTAGGTATAGTTATCTTTGTCAAAGGAGCTTCGAAAAGCTTATCATCCGGCAATGTTTCATTCCTCCAAAGTATTATTTGTGGGGGAGGCAGAAGGGCACACTCGACGTCCAACACGTGTGAAAATGTAAGTTCGGACAAGTATTCGAGGCTTCGGCGGGACGTTGTTCCAAAGCCATGGCGCAGAACGCGATGGTAGGGAAGGTAACCCTGTCCGTGTCACCCTTAAGGCCCCCACACACTTTTGCGGCAACGTCGCAGTCCTATCTTTAATCATGGAGCAGGGACGGAAAGCTTGCCGCCGGCGGCGAACGGCGGCGAGCGCCGCCATGCTACAGCTGCGGCAAGCGGTGGTGAGAGCGGAGGCGGCGCCGCAAGTGGGGCGGCTGCAATAACGATTCACATAATTATTGCTGTCTGCGCCCTATCCCTCCGCGGAAGACAGCGACCAGAGCGCGGACAGAGGGCGGTAAAGCGAATAACAGCAGCAGCTTCCGACTAGAAATACAGTATCTCGCCGTTCGGCCCCTCTGTCGCTTGCAGTTACCGCTTGTAGCCAGCAAAACTCGAGTGTGCGTGAGCGGCACGCTTCACGAATTTTGCAACCTGCCGCCCGCCGCTTATCGCAAAATTGTGCGGAGGCTTTCAGTCATCGCCGCGCGCAGTGTTGGACATGACAGACGTGAGATGACTTTGGGCAGCCTCCCAATATCGAGGAGAAGTTCTCCATATTAGCTTCATGCTAATTGCCACCCCTTGCCGCGTAAATTCGGCTGATCTAGACTGATCTAGCATTCTCCACATATGTCGGCGTTAGGCCGGGGGCATACTTCCATCGCCGCGATGGCATCGCGCCGCTCAATTCATGGCCATTTCGCCCACACGCGGTCGAATAGTCAAAGGAAACTTCGCCCCGGCTACAGCAAAAGTGGCGGTCGGCATGCGCGATGGCTTCCCGCGCTCACAGAGCATGACACACTTTTTCGCGCCGCGCGCACTGTTTAGCGTGGTCCTGGGCAGATCGCCGTCGCGCTCTCTTGCAGAGCAAAGAGCGAGAACTGAGAAGTTTAAATTCTTACGCGTCGCTCTGCAAAACTCATCGCCGCGGTTCCGTCGCGGCGACGGGAAATATGCACGAGGCCTTACTAACGCACCGCACCCAGAAGACTGGAAACTGGCTTCGTAGATTGCATTTGAAATAATGGACGAAGATATTCTGTCAGCAAAATCAGGTGGTTCCTTGACTTTTATTAAACTTTAAGCGCAGATGTCCAATATTATGCCACAGCACTAACTTTGTCGCCTTTCTGCATACATATACAAGGTTCTACCCAATTATTCGAAGTAATGGCGCATCGCAGAGAGGCAGAAAACGCCATCAGTTCCTATCTAATTCCCAGCAAATGTCTGTAGGCATGTACGCATAAGGTAGGAAGAGGAAAGGTTTGAGATGAGAGAGCTGTTTTTGCGATGTAAAATGTAATTCGGACCTATCCTAATCGGAGTGAGGCATGTAGTGATTTGCATCTCTAATTTCTTCGGCTGATTTCACATTATGGAAAGGCTTTTATTTAAATTCAGGAAATGTGGTTGCGTGCTATACACGCACACATCTGTCAGTTCACGGCAGCCCCCTCGCGACTAGGATAGATTCTGTAATTCTAGTTTCTAAACTAAAAATTAATTCCAAATTCAACAGTTATTTTAATTTCGCAAAAATTGTATTCGGCATATATGTAAACAAGACTATGGCCAGTGTGCGAATTGTGACTGTTTTCATGGCCGAAAAAGGCGTGGTCACACATTTTTCTTCCTCTTCCCCACGTGCTTTGATCAATGCTAATTTGTGCCGTCAGTAGAAATGTCGCCCTTTATTGAATACGAAATGACTGCTGTGCAGGCCGGTATTGAGTTGCTATTTATGGTTCTAGTCGTTATCGTGGCCTGTGTGGGGAGGCCCAGCAGACTAATCAGACAGCATCGAGCCACTAGTCATTTACTTATCCAACCAGACGTTTGGCGGCCTAGCGGCCACCAAACGTCTGGTTGGGGGCTTCGCCCCCAAAACCCGAAAACAGAACAACCCCAATCTTCCTCCTTTCTTCTTTAGGCCTTCTTACAGTAAAAAAAAAACTGGTTTTACTATATATTAGTACAGTGGGATATGGTAGGGTAGAATTTTCACTGCGCATATGAAGCCCATCCACCCTCCATCACATGCACGCAATTTATTCTCCGAAGCGCTCGTTCTCTACGTGTCGAGAAACAGGTAATGAGAGTCCCAATCCGGTGCTTAATCAGCAAAGTCATAATTAAAATTAATCGGCATTGGTCAACACCGCTTGCTGTCCGACGGCAATAATACTCCTCCCAATCCCGTGGTCACTCTCTACCCCTCCCCGAAATACTTCCTTTCCTATGTGCTGGCAAAGAAACGGAGTGAGAGTCAAGCGCGCACATGTGACACTGAGTACCGATTCACGTGTCACTACGTTGCCACGACGTATATGACACTCCTTCTGCACTCTGACACACGTGCCACGACTTCTGGAAGCCGTCTTCAGAAATCCGACACACACTGAACGACGTTGAGGGAAAATGCTGGTCTCCCCCCCCCCCCCCCCCTTATTCACGCTCCCCTCTAATGGTCCCCCTTTGTTGGTCTCTCCTATTGGTCGCCCTTACTCGGAATCCCTACGCAAGTTGGACGACGTCTTCAGCGCGTCTTCTGAATCACTACGCACGTTAGATGACGTCTTCATCATGTCTTTCGAATCCCTACGCACGTTGGACGACGGTTAGCGCAGGTCTTCTGAATCTTGATTCACGATTTCTAGCTCAGGTCTTCTGAATCCCTACGCACTTAGACGACGTCTTCGGCACGTCTTCTGAATCCAGACGCACGCTGAACGACGTCTAGGACACGCCTTCTGAATCCCTACGCTCTGAACTCGATCCCCATTCACACCCTGACGCATTGCCCCTTGAATATCTCGTAAACTTGGACGATTAGCCGCCAACGATACAGTTCGCCTGCAATCGCCCATGGTTAGGCTCAAAGAAAGTCCGGCTGGCATACGCCGCATGAAGTAAGCATCTTTTGGCCTCAGTCCCCACTCCCAGTGACGGACATGTGACATTAGCAGATTATATATAGTAGGATGGGTGCGTACATAGTAGCGCAGTAGGAGGAGCCGCCTCGCTGTCCATTTCAGTTCTAAGTCCTTGGTTCGGAATTCCCGCGCAGTCAGCCTGTGCCTTCCATCCCTCCGGGGTTCTTGGTAGAACTCGTGTCTAGCAGGTGTGGAACACTGACATTTCCATCGGCTGGCCACCGCAGGGCATTGTATAGACAAATACGCATTCTAGTTTCCTCCACGACGTCTAGAAAAGTAGAAATCGTGGCGTATCCTCGAAAATGCATACAAAGGCCATTTTTTGTTTATTGTGTTTCGTCTACTTTCTTCATTCATATCGGGGAGATCTGGTTTTGAGTTTACCGTTCCTGTAGTTAGGTATAGTTGGCAGAATTGAGACTCTTCCGATGTTCTTTATTGGTAAGCTTCCGCTGCTTAGCAGCTTTCTCAGGCGTTTAGAAACATTACATATAGTGATTGCCATCATCAAAACATACAATAATAACGGTAAACACTAACCAAGCTGGCTTCGCTAACAGAGCCGCACCACAGCGACGCTCCTTACAAATAAAGCTACTGTAAACAAAATTGCCGCTGATGGTCTTAACCACTACATGATAAGCCTCAGCGCATCGGTCTGCTCATCCCTAGCGTTATATTCGGGGTTCAGCATCTTTATTGCAAGGGCTTCGACCAGTTTCCTTCCTAGCGGCTACTCCCTGTAGTGTAGAGAAGACATGGATTAACAGAGAAACAAACATAAGGTTAAATTGCGTAGATAAAATAACTGAATAAAGTTAGCAGCGAAGTAAATAAGGTACTAATGGTTTAAGTGTTCATTTTCTTCCCGCGTACACCACATTGACGGCTCAATTCTGTCAGCAGAGAACTCGAAACTGGTTCTCTAATTCAGGGTGCAAATTTTGTCAACGGCAGAAACTGTTATCCAATATCATAACGCGTGATGAGGAGGAAAAATGTGTGACCATACCCAGCGGAAATTTTTTCAACGCAAGGAGTCACAATTTTCGGCGGCAGTGCAGCACCCCAGTGCATGACGTTGACAGCACTACGTTTCAAACTGTTTCACCAATTTTACGGAATTACGGCCTTTGTAAGAATCTCTGACAGATTTCTTCTATGCTCAGAAAATCGGCTACTACTAGCTATAACGCTCAAAACTTTCTTTTTTATAAATAACAGTCTGGTAGAGAATTTATTGTCAATAACACAAATGTATTTTTAAAACAATTTAATACAACATTGACAAATGTATTAAATAATATTAAAAATAATATATGTTGTATTTAATAATATTAAAAATAGACAAATATTGTGCAATATGACATTCTAAAAAATAGCAACAAAACTACATTTTCTGCGAAAGCATTATGCGGAATTCGACCATTTATTAAAACTTGTTTTTGCATAGTTAGACATAGACATAGCAAGATGAAATCTCCCCATGTCAGTACAAAAGTCTAAAGTGCTCCACCTAGGACAGCAGAGTAATATAAAGGCTTATTTTCCAAATCAATTAGAGCTGGGTAGCGTAACTACATTACGTGATCTAGGGTTCATTTTAGACACAAAACTTTCTTTCAAGGACCGCTGTGAAACAGTAGCAAAAAAGGCTGATCGCATTGTGCACAGCCTTTTCAGATCTTTGCGAACGAACTCTGAGAAACATTTGATTCTCGCTTTCAAGTCCTATGTGAGACCCATACTAGAATACGGCACCACTGTATTTAGCCCTATGCGCAAAAGAGAGATTGCTAGGCTAGAAGCCGTTCAAAACAGCTTCACAAGAAAATTGTGGACAAGGGTGCATGGATACGATTACACCAGGATTCCTTCGGCTACTATTAGAAATAAAGTCTACAACCTACCTACACTTGCGCACCGTAGGGAAAAGTATGATCTTGTCATGGTTTATAAGATGGTAACTGGTATGTTAGGCATTTCAGTCCATGAATTGTATTCCGTTTCTCCTTCTAGCACGAGAGGTGGCCAGTGGAAGATCCGAATCCCAAGGGCAAAATGTAATGTTCGATTAGGTTTCTTTACTAATCGAGCAGGAACCAAGTTTTTGAAGCTCTCAAAGAAAAACGTTCTACCTAACTCCTTGAGGCAGTACGAAAATCTCGTTGACAGGTATCTCCAGGACGCTTCTTAGTTTACTCGTTTGATGACTTCACATTGTTTTGTTCATTGTTGCTTTACGTGCTGTTTGTTAACCGTATTTGATTTGTTATCTGCGTGGCTCTCCACGTACAAAATAAATAAATAAATAGTTGGAACGTTTACATATGCTTATGTTTGTGGTTGTGGAATTGTGCCTTTGGACGTGGTTAGGAGCTTTATTTTAGTATGCTCTATATAATTTAGTTAATTTGTATTCAAAGTTAGATTGACATGTTGACGGCAGTGCGTCCCAATTCGGGACGCACCTCTCATAAATTATTTCGAAACCACCTTTCAAACGTCGCCTAGGGGTTTTTTTGGGATGCCGAACACGAATCCTACGCCCGTTTCACCGAACACAGGCGGAGACCTCCCATATCGACAACTATGTAGAGTGGTCGGGTCAGAATCACAGATTTGGCTCAAACCTCGCCTACAGGGAGTTCTTGGGATGCTGAACACGATTCAGATGTCCGCTTCACCAAACACGGTGCGCTGCGGTAGGTACAGCTAAATGAAGGTGATCAGTCGTCTCATTCTCTAAATAACAGGTAATAATTAAAGTGCACTCGCATCAAATTTCTGACTTTATAATGGTGTTCAGCACAACATTTTATGGTGGGAGCGTGGAGCGCAGTCGGAGGAGGCGCCGGCTGACACGCCTGCACCCGATACCAGGTTCCTGGTTCGGATTTCACGCCCAGGCCAACCAAGCCATCCATCCCTCCGGGGTCGGTGAAATGGTACCAGACTTGTCTGGGAAGGATAAAGCGTTGACTTGTTCATCAGCTGACCACCGCAAGTCGTTGTATGGCCAAATACGCATTCAACTCGCCTCCACGATACCCCGTAGAAGTAGAATGCGTGGCGCATCCCAAAAAAAGATTGAATAGCGCCGTCCTTTATTCTTTTTTGTTATTAATACCCGTTCAACAATACGAAAATAATGCAATCAAACATTACGAATAAACCTAAAAATACATTAAAAACTCATGAGTACAGAGTTACAACAATGGAGACACAGCTCGAATTTCAAAGAACAGAAGTAGAAGAAGTAGAAGATGAATTGTGTATGTTCGAAAGCAATCAAGGCAGATAAATTCGTAACAGAGATTGCAATACGTCCTGACCTTTTTGACTTTGTTGTTCGACATTGCCGCTGAATTCCTGGGGTCGGATTCATCAACGTCTTGCATGACTTTAACAGAGAACTCACCTAGAAAAACTCAGAGAACGCGGCTTATCACTACCATATCGCTTGATAAACCGCACTATAAGGGATTTCGGCTGTAATTTTCTCTGTTAAATTGCTGCAAGTCGTTGATGAATCCGGCCCCAGGGGCCCCAGGGGCTCCGAAATCCCTGATAGCGCGGCTTGTCAGGCGATATGGTGAGCGATAAGCAGCGTTATCTGAGTTTCCCGCTGTGAATTCTCTGCCGATGAACAAGCTTTATTTTTCCCAGATAAAATATAAATTTAAAGCATAAAAACACATTTTTCGTTTGAACTGTTAAGGTTTGCTGGATTGAATTTAGCGATTCTGCCTGCACATTCTAAATCGTTATAACATTTCCTCTTCACTGATGAGCTGTCGGGAAAGTGTTAGTATAAGGATAAAAGGACAGAGGACGCCGTTACTCTCAATCCCTTTTGAGATGCGCCACGCATTCTACTTCTACGGGATGTCGTGGAGGCGATATAAATGCGTATTCGGCCATACAATGACTTGCGGTGGCCAGCCGATCAACACGTCAGCACATCATCCTTCATAGACAAGTCTCCAATTCACCGACCCCGGAGAGATGGAAGGCTTGGTTGGCCTGGGCGGGAGATCCGAACCAGGAACCTGGTATCCGGCGCAGGCGACAGTCGGCGCCCCCTCCGGCTGTGCTACACGCGCCCTCGGATTATTCCTCACGTCGCTTTCTGTCACATCCAGGCAATCACAGTGTCTCCATGCTACGTATCCCATTTTTAAGTCAAGCTGAACAATTCAAACCAAACTTGCTACTCTACAGATCAAACTGGACACTCTTTTAATCGTAAGGAGGTTGCACGCTTTTGAAATCAAACTGAAAATCCTACAAATCAAAATAAGCGTCTTTCTTACAAATCTGGAGGCTATAGAGACGGCTAGAATAACTTCTTCTTTGAAAAAGTAGTAGACATATTTTGAAATGTTTAACTTCACCTGCTCCAATAAGTGAACACATTGTTTCAAATTTTGTCTAGAAAAATTGGAAAAGTAATGATCTAGTTTCGCTTATTTTAAAGCACAAAAACGCGGCATATCTATAAAAGGACGCGCCGCCCATTCTACTTCTACAGGATATAGTGGAAGCGACTTGAATGCGTATTTGGCCATGCAATGAATTGCGGTGCCCAGCCGATGAATACGTCAGCGCTTTATCCTCCTGAAGTCACCGAACCCGGAGGGATGGAAGATTTGGTTCGTCTGGTGGGATGTCCGAACCAGGGACCTGGTATTGGGTGCACACCGCAACCAGCGGTACCTCCTCCGACGGCGTTAGGTATATGCTAAACAAAATGCTGCGCCACACACCAGTCCAAGAAGTGACAACGCAGCGTCTCCATTCGTCCCTGTGGTGTGCGAGAGTGGCCCATGAGGTTCTCTTCATGTCTTGGAAGATCAAAGGAATGACATTTCAGAAGGAACATAAAGGCATGTTCTAGCGATGTCTACTGCTTTTGGACTGTTTTTGTGATTCTCTTCCCTTTGCTTCTCTCCATTTCGTCGTGGAACAGAGAGCAAACGGCGGCTGAACGCTCTCGTAGCTCCAGAAGAAGACGAGGAGACATCATTTGACTTGTGGAGCGCAGATGCGCGTTGTTGCGTTTCTTCAGCGAAGTAGTAGAGCGAGAGTCGCTGCTGGGGCTGCTTGTCTTGACGATTGTCGTGATTCGACAAAAACCACAGACACACATCGGACAACGAATGGAACGGCAACGACTTTTCACCATCGAGAACGTCGCTTTTTCCGTGCTCACGTTCGGAAATGCCCGTTGTCTGGCTGAGTATCAGCAATTACTGACTGGTAGACACCGAATCGCTGCACTGAACCTCGCCGGCAAAAACCGTTGTCTGACCGCCATCGTGAATTGATAGCTGTTCCATCGGAGAGCTGTGCAGAAACAACAGCAGCGCTGCATCTGATGGATGCCGTTGAAAAGGTTAGGTGAATAGCTTTTTGTGTGCCACCAAAGTGGTTCCGGCACAGAATTGCGGTGTTTCGCTTGAGGGCGCTGTTTTCAGTACAGCTATTACGACTGCATTAATGTCTCTGACGTCTGGTTAGCTCAGACATTTTGAGTGTCCTTCCGTTGTATGACTCAAACAGCGGAGCATAATCTCAGTCTTTAGTATGCTGCTCTTTGACGACAACCTAAGAAAAAGGCGGTTTATGGAGCACATATAAATTTACAACATTAGTAGAGATGAATACCGCTTCTCGATCAGATTGCGCCATGCATTTAGATTGAGCTGGTTTGAACGAGTTTGTATACAAGCGGAGGTTAAAGAGACGTTGATTAATTCCTGTTTGGAATGCGCCACGCACTTCGACGTCTACGGGCTATCGTGGGGAATTAGAATTTTGGACTTCTGCAGCTTTGCAGAGAATTGAAGAATCTACTTTGAAAACGGGGTGAAGTAAAACACAGTTTCTTACACATTTGCTTAAGCCTGGAGCGGTTGATAGAAAAGATAGAAGTTCTTAGATAGATGTTTTATTTCAGTCAAAACTCTAGCACCAAGCGGGACTGGAACCCGCATCTTCTGCTTTCCGGGCAGCGATGCTGTGCCTTAAAACAGTAAAAGAAAAGCTGTAAAACACAGTAACTGTGGGAATATCCTTTTAATTCTGTTTCACATATTCGCCGTGTAATCTTGTCAGTTGCCATTGGAGCATTTTCTTCCAGTAAGGAAGAATATGTGGTCTAATTACTTTAATTCCAACACTGACCATGTACGACTGAGACAGGCTTTCTGTTCTGCGTCAACAGCAGAGCCTTGCGTTTGAAATTTTGTTATGCAAAAAAAGCACAAAAAAATAAAGCCCGATTCTGACAAGCCTCTGCTTACTACCTGATTCTACGGGATTTCCGTGGAGAATCTCGTCAAATGCGTGTTTTGTCTAAATAATGGTTTGTGATAGCAGAACGATGCACAATTTACATACATAGGTGGTGTTTTTCTTATGCAAACATTATTTTATGAACCCCGAAGGAATAAAGTCATGGTTGACCTGGTTAGGACACGAGCCAAGAACCTCAATTGGAAGTGCCCGCGACACTCGCCGCTTCCTACTCCTGCGCTAGCATACGTCCGGGACGTAGTGGACGTAATGAAAAATCGACAGTTTGCGAAACTTTTTTTGGAAAGCGTCAAGCACTATATTTCTGAAAGACAACACAGCACCCTTAGCTTGGACAGTGCTTGGACGGAACGGTCCACCGTTAAAGCGCGGTGCGTTACTCATTCTCCTGCAGTTCTTTTGTCAACGGATCGACTCTGTTGGGGCGATATGCTAAGTTGGCTATGTCGAAAACCGATCCTGGAACCACTTGGTGTGCATGAGGGAACACGCGCGACTTAAAGATTGAGACTCGTCTCCACTGTATACAAAGGACTACTGTGAGGTCCAATGTGTCTGCAGTGGCACGAGTAGGGAAGTATGTGTTTGTCTTGCACATCTTGTGTTTAACGAATTACAATTGTTGAATGAGAAAAACGACTCAAACTGGTAACGGCATGATAGGATTGGCGGCGGAGCTCGTAAAAAAGGTTGAACCAATGTTCCAGTTTTTTTTTCTGGCGAAGCGATTTTTGAGAACGAATAGTGTAAAACGGTTTCTTAAGGGAATCAGATGCGCCTGTTCGATTGGTAATCAATCGAACAGGCGCATCTGATTTCCTTAAGAAACCGTTTTACACTATTCGTTCTCAAAAATCGGGCGCATCTGATTCCTCGATTTAGCTTACAGGGTGAGAAGGTCGTCGACAACAATATCAGTGTGGGCTAGTGCGTTGCAAAATGTAACTCATCAGTATTACTCCCGTAGAAACTATAAAAGTCACGTAATAAAAGCTGGGTTGTGCTATGACATGCTTAAATTTTCCCCAATTAATATTGTACCATTGGTGCTGAACAAATAATCGTATGTACCTCTGAATTTGTATTCAAATGCAAGTTAGATGCTTTTTTAAAGCAAAATGTATCCTCATATTGACTCCAGCTTTTCCAATAAATATTAAATTATTGAAAAAAGAACTTCCATTTCAAATGGTTATTTTAGAAAAAAAAACTAAAAAATCCAAAAACTAAATCAATAGAATAAATAATTTATAGACTAATAAATACTACTTACCTTGATACTTTGATGGTCCTTTTGTCTGCTGGAGGTCTTCTCAGCGGGGACCACAACTCTTCCAGACCGCTCGATCTCTGGCTGCTTGCATCCAGTGAGGCAGACTCCGCTCTCTGAAAGATCTTGAGATTGAGTCTGCCCATCGCGTTGGCGGTCGTCCCAGTGGTCTCTTGTGGTATCTCGGAAGCCATTCTGTGACACGGAGACTCCATCTATCGTCCTTTCGTCGAAGCAGGTGTCCGGCCCAGTGACATTTGGTCTTCTTCATGTACTGCAGCGGGTCTGCTAATTGCGACGTTTCCCGTAGCTCCGAGCTTCGTAGCATTGCTGACGAAGGCTTGTCCTCAGAAGACATCTCTCCAGTGCACGATGCGTAGTTTGCATCGCTCTGGTGATTGTCTTATTGTCGGGCCAAGTTACTGTCGCGTTCCACATCGCAGGCAGTACAGAGGCGTTGAATATCGAGGCCCTGAGGCCGGCATCCTTGACCTGATCGGTGACTTCGCGAATCGAACTGAAGGCTGCCCATGCTGCACGTCTCCTCGGGCGATTTCAGGAGCGAGGTCGTTATCCATGTTCAGCTCTCTTCCCAGATAGACGTATAGATAATGTGCCACCTCATCGCGGTGAAGGGGTGAACGTCACTTTGTGATGGCTAACGGCACAAACGGTCACGCAGTACGCGACGCTTTGTCGTGTATGGGCGGCTCTCCTCTATCCCTGGCCAGGAACATGTGAGTAACCAGACCACCGCTGTGGCTCAAAGAACTAAACCCGTGCCCCAGTCCTCCGCGCGCCGGAGGTGGACTTCTACGACTAATAGATAATGTAATTTATTGTTTTTAAAGTAATAGATAGAATAATAAAACGATTATCTTTTAAATGGCCTAATTTACGTTGTAATATTCTCTCAAATTTTATAGTGTATCTCTTTTTGGATAATAAACACCTATCCTTCTTCTAGTACAGTTGATGATCTAAGGATCAAAATCTAGAAGAAATCTACTTTTTTCATAAAATCTGAAAAAAATGCCTAAATAAAGACTTTTAAAAGAAGGAAGCTAACAGGCACACAAGCATGTACAATATAGCTGCGGGGCACCTCTGTCTGATTTGGCTAGAGTAAAAATGCCAACAATGGGAGGGTACATGATAAATCTTTCTAACTAGATTCTTACCAAGCTATGTATAAGGTCTATATTAAGGCAAATCGAACAACTTTAAGTTGAAAATCTATGTACATGTATTTTCCTTGGGCGCATGGTAGCGAAGTTGGAGGAGGCGCCGATTCCAGATTCCTGATTTGGGCTTTCCGCTCAGGCTAACCAAGCCTTCCATCCCTCCGCGGTCTGTGGATACCAAACTTATCTGGAAATGAAAAAGTGCTGAATTCTTCGTTGGCTGGCCACCGCAAGTCATCCCAAGGGCCAAGCGCGCCTTCAAATTGTCTTCATAATATCCCGTTGAAGTAGAATGCGCATACCAAGAGAAGTTGGTTAACCTGGTCCTTCATACTCTATCATTTTATTCATTGTCAGAAGTGTTTTAAAAATGGTAGAACCATGAATTTATCAGGATATTTGGGCCGGAGTTCTTCTATCCTACAACTGTAATGCTTGAATTTTTTATGTTATAAACAAAGCTTGGTAGTGCCTAATTTTGTGAAGACTTTTAGATACGTACAGTATGCTCTGATTAAACACAGTTGGATTCCAGTCAATTTACTTGCCGTCAATATTGCAGCTATGATATGAGAACTAATCCCTCCACCCGTTGATTGCTTTCGGTAGCTTACTGTAGATGGATTAATGGGCTTCAGTTTACTGGGACGCACTCTAAAAGGTCCGTCCTCTGCTCTCTTCATTTTTTAAATTGGTTTTTTGTCATATTTTCAGGCGAAACTTTTTATGTATTACCTCCCAGTTATCCAGTGAGAAGAGACTGGTAAGGATCTCTACTATTTACCTCGCTTCTCTCCTTTATGAAGCGGCATACTAACCAGCAATACAAGAGCAGGGTTATTCTTTCTAAATGGTCTAAAGAAAGCATCGCTCTGCGGATCGGAGCAGAGCCCACTGCGAGTTCGTGTCCGATATGCGGACTATAGACAAAAATCGCCAAATTGTTTGGTTACAAGCCCTCAGATCACTTCGCTAGTCGATTATTTCTACCAGACGACGCTGCCGGTGTTGATCATGCCGACGACGACGCCGACGACGACTTCGGCGGTGGCAGCCGGGTCGGCGTAGGTGGGTGGAGAAGAGGACGCTCGAAGGCGAAACCGCCGTAGATGGCGCCGTGTCGGCTCCGCCCTGCAGTTCACCTATATAAGCCGAGCGACTGGAATACGGCACATCGCATCGCGGCAATCGTGTTCAGCTCTTCTGGCATTTCACATTTCGTTTGCCAGTCAACCACCAGCAGCTGCGTTCGTCGAGCAGCTTACTCGCCTCGTCATCCCCTTACATACTGTGTGAATCGCCTTGTCTTTTTGTATCGGCGGCGCTTCCTGGGTAACTTTCTGCGAAATCGAGCCATCATAAGCGCGGGCGAATCAACTGCTATTCATAGGGTTAACTTATATTTGATAAAGTTTTGTGTGCTTTTTAATTTCGTTACTGAATTGTTTCTTTTTGTTTTTGTTAGGTAGGACTTCCTGCTTTTACTAGTTTGAGGAGCGGAAAAAACTTGACATCTTCTAGTTTTTGTTATGGTCTAGTATTCCTTATACCTATACAGGTTCTAAAAAATCTAGGTGTATTTTCACTAAAAGAGAACTTCTTTAGGAAAGAGTTCTGCGACAAGGTTGATGGCTCTTCAACTAGCTGCATTTTCCTTGTCATGATCCCTACAGCTAATTGGTTACGGTATCCTACTGTACATGGATTAAGGGTCTTCACTGTCTTTCCTCTGCAGGAGTTGAGGTTAGATCCATCCTAATCAGAAGGGTAATCGGTTAGTTATTTACGTCTCCAACCGCTTGCATAGGTTTCCACTAGAGCTTCAGCTGCTATCCCGCGATGGGCAGCTCTCATTTAAATTCGGGATTCTTTGTTGTACTTTAGCACTTTACGGTTGCCCCACCCGACTTGGATAGTTACAGTCTTTCTTTATAGCTGTGATCGACCTTGGCTACAGGAGCACTTTTTCGACGTTTTTGGTGGCGTACACAGCTCCATCTTCTGATAATTAAACCGCTTTTCACTGTTTGCAGCTCTTAAGAAGGCTTGGGCTTATTCAGGAAATGTTTTCTCCTTATCTGCTTACCTTAGGAGGCTTTCAGAAGCAAATGGCTTAGAAAGTTTCTCAGCCTCGAGTTTTTTATAAGATCTGGACAGAACTTCGCTTTCCAGGTCTTCAGCAGAAGCCCTGGCCAAGCTCCTAACTCTACTAGGAGTCACATACGCCGCCTTCCCATCGCCACTGTCAAACCCGGATCCGAAGCGATTTACCTACGCGCAGTGGAAGTCATCTAGTCGCAAGGCTGCTGCCTGTCTGGTCTGCCATTAGAAAATGCCTATCCAGGGCAGAACGACGAGCGAACCAGTCGCTCGCTCGTCGAGTCGGACAAATTCATCTCTTCCATCAAAAAACGCTGCACTCTCATCCGGTTTCGCACGGCTCTGTGTTCCCTTTCGAGCCGCTTATTTAATGGGTATATGCTTCAGCGATCTAGACCGGCCGGCCGGCATCATCCACAGATGTGTCTGACCCAGAAACCCGACGAAGAATCGCCGAAATGTCTCCTCGTATTCTGCTTCTTTGGCGTGTCGATGCAATCAGTCTTGTTCGGTGTGTAGGCACGGTTTAACATGCGACAAAAGCTCTAGTCCTGCTGTCTCCTGTGCAGCCCACTTTCAACTATGGGGAACGCCATTTCGATGTGGTTTCGCCGAATGTCTTCTTCACGTCGCCCCTGTCTCCATTGATGACAGCGACGAACTGATAGTCTGCTAGTACCTGCGGTGTCGATTTGTGCCGATGCTCGACGTTTTTCTTCTCATTGCAGTTCGAGCGCAATTCGTCTGGTTCTAGCTGCAGAAGAACTGTGTCCTTCATCAAGATGGCAGTGGCGCGGTCATACTTGCTTCTGACGACAAAAAACCCTCTTGAGCGTGTCGCACCTTGCACTTATCTTTTATCACTTCAATTAACGCGAGCCGAATCAACCCGTCGACATTATCGCAGCGCTCGAATCATCAAATGAAATGAGCCTGTGTTCTTTCAGATGTCGTCTGACGACCCTAAGGTGGTGGCCTATGAGGTCGAGTCGCTACGTAAACTGGCATTCTTCGGTGAGTTGCCGTTACCTCCCATGATGCCATCTGAAGGCTATCCCGGTACCTTATAGGAATCGCCATCTCCACTGTGGCGACTCTGACCGCTATCATCGCCGTGCCAATGCTCTACAACTACATGCAACACGTGCAGTCCTCACTTCAGACGGAGGTAATGACCTTATCGACCCCTTTATTCCTTATGGACTTACATCAACTGACTGATTTTAGGTCGACTTCTGCCGACACCGCACGGACGGTCTCTGGGACGAGTATGGCCGAGTAAGTTACTTCCTCGTCACTTCTCCCTCACCACGAAAAAGCCTGACGATACGGATAAGTTAATTCACGTAGATGCAAGCGTCACGCTAAAGGGCTCTTAACTTTTGGCGCCTACGCACGACGCCTATTCCTAATATTTCCGGTTCTGAACGGAATGAGGGTAGTGCGTCGCCGCTATATTAAGCGAGCAGCTCTTCTCCTCCTCCTACTAGACGACCAGTTCACGTGAGCGAGCGCCAGGCGCCATAAGAGACCCTGAATTAGTGGCGAGCGTATCCGAAGCAGGAGATTACACTGTGCTTCTTTCAGTTCGAGCACCTGAAGGGCGTGAACGGTCGCATCAAGAGAGCGACGGTGCAGCGCAGGAGCAACGGTTACACCGGCGGCAGAGCTGGCCAGCACCGTCGGGCGGTGGCGCATGGTGCGTCCAACTACGACGGCGGCTACTCGGGCGGCTACGACAGCTTCGACTCAGCGGTCAGCGGAGGTGGAGCTCAGACGTGCTGCTCGTGCGGTGTTGGAGCCGCCGGACCACCAGGAGCCCCTGGCCCCGACGGAAACCCTGGAATGGACGGAGCCCCCGGTATGGATGGAGCACCCGGCAACGACGCCGCTCCTGACGCTATCCCATCGCCGTCCGACTTCTGCTTCGACTGCCCACCCGCCCCGGCTGGACCACCTGGACGACCCGGACCCCCTGGCCCACCAGGAAACCCTGGCGCACCCGGACAAGACGGAACGGCCGCTGTTCCCGGACCCCCAGGACCACCAGGACCGATGGGACCCCCTGGCAGCGACGGACAACCCGGTGCACCCGGACAGCCTGGAGCACCCGGACAGGTCACCGAAGTTCCCGGTATTCCTGGCCCCGCTGGACCACCCGGCCCAATGGGACCTCCTGGACCACCTGGTCAGCCTGGCACTCCAGGCAGCTCACTGCCAGGACCACCAGGACCACCAGGAGACCCAGGAATGGACGGTGCTCCTGGAAACCCTGGCGCGCCCGGTGCACCCGGAGCTCCCGGAGCGGCCGGCGCCGGCGGAAGCTGCGACCACTGCCCACCACCACGTACCGCTCCCGGCTACTGAACCCATCGTCGAGTGGCCGTTGCGGTGTCGTGACATGCTCATTCCTGCCATCGTTCTCGTCTGGTCTGCGCTGCGGCTGCTCGGCCCCAGTCGGTCGACCAGCCAGCCGTCCGGACACCGTCTCTCTTTGTGTGTGTTTAGTTTTGAATAGCGGGACAAGCATTGTTGAGCATATATATGTGTTGTAAGAGTATGTGTGCCCTTTGGTGTTTCATCTTTTAGCATTTGGGTAGCGTGGCAGTAGATCCCACACCGCGTTGTTGGGGTCGATCTCTCTCTCTGGTAATTTTAACCACCACCATCATCATCACCACATCTGTGTGCTACGGATGGATGCGTTCTCCGTTGCATGAAGCGGACTTGTAAAATCGACAAAACTCCCTCTTTCGCATGTGACACTTTATGATTCTGCCGAATAAATTGTTCTGCGTCATCGACTTCTGAAGTGTAACTGGTACACAGCCAAGAAACTCTATTATACCTGCGGAGACATTGGGAATCAAATGCAGGAAGGGTCCGTAGATAGAGAGCAACTTACTTGTCCCCAAAAATGTTAGAAAACAGTCACTATTGATCAGTGCGTAAAAAAGCTTAGCTTTCTTTCAGCTGTTGAGCTTTGAGATCTTCGGCCAAATACTGGCTGAAACGCATTCGGATCTGTTGTATTAGGATGAGTCATACATTTAACAACAAATTTTGTCATCCAGCAAGAAATTAGATTATGACGGAAAACGGCTGAGCTAAGTGATGTAATTGCCGTTATTCCTAATGAGTTTCTTCCCCTTTTCATGCACCGAGTGGATTCCTTCTCTGCAGAATTTGGTAGGTTTCGACCTGAAAAAATCGTCCACCATGGCCATGATCTCATCGACTTCGGCGAGGCGCCTACAACGGAGGATGTGATTCTCGACTGGAACAAATGGTAGTCCGAAGGCGCAATGTATAGGCTGTACGACGACTCTTGATTTTCCTCCAGCCTAATTTCTCGATTTTTGCTAGCTTCCGAAGTGTTTCATGGCGTCGGGCGTTGCCCTGGGTGAAGAAACCTCGACTTGTATGGACTCTTTTTTTCCATTAATTTCTGCTGGATCTGGTCGATTTGATGGCAGAACCGAGCGACGATGATGGTTTTACCACGTGGAGGCAGCTCCCGCTGTTCTGAGCCACCTGTGCACACTTATCGGCCAACCATTAAATGAATTTAACGAATTAACGTCACTTTCTATTAAAATCTAGCTTAAAGACTTGAAGGAAAAATAGCGGACTTTTTTCTTAATGATTTCATGACTTTTCCTATTAGTTTCCACTAATATTGGAGGCTCCTCCTCCCCCCCCCCGATCCAAGCTATTGAAGTCAGCAGCGTAAAAACAAATCAAGATAAGCTCGTTCTACATTAAGGAGGCTGTCCAAAAACACAAAAAGGATCGAGTAATTTTTCTTCAAGGAAAATTTTAGCATGACCTTCTTCGAATTTACCTGCCCGATAAATGAACATATTGTTTGTTTAACAAAATTAGCATTGAAAATTTAGATGAGTTTAAAGCTTTTTTTGTCGAGCCATCTATTGGTGTCAAAAAAAGAGGTTGCGTGCGTCATGCCCTTTTCCCAGCGGTTTTTTTCGATTGATAGCAAAATATCTGTTTTCATGAAGTTCCACATCTATAGACGATAAAACAAAAACAATTATAAAGAACACACATCTCCTCACTTAAACGCTTTAAGCAGCAATTATGCTATCAAATAAAAAATGAATGAATCGAATAAAAAACTTATTGAGATTTCCGCATGCATAGCGGCTGGCCTTTAACGTACTGATGATTTCTGCCTCATTTCGCTGTGAAATAAAAATTTGATCTAATAATATTTTAAATAAAATTTCATTAGACCATTCACTATTTTTCATTAATGCAGCTAAACTAAGAAAAGTTTTCAAGAAGTTATGCCAATTTTCCATTGAACAAAATATATTCTATCCATTTTGAAGAGTCTAGAGTTTAGGCAGTTAGAAAGTAATTTCGATTTGGAAGAGTTTGCTTAGATTTCAAAAGACTTAGGCTAGTTTAGTAGAGTGTCCAAGTCGACGTGAAAATGGTATACTCTTCTTCCATTACCAGAAAGGCGATCAGCGATCAGGTTCCACACCCAGCTGCCTCCGAGGACAGGTGGCTGAACAACGGAAGAGTTCCTGTTTTCGCTCTGGTTTTTGAACATTCCGTAGTAAAGCGCTAGGCGCCCGTTTCTTTCTTCAGCTGTATTGCCGTTTTAAGCACGAACAATGGAAAGTAGCGAAATGTGCACGCTCTTGAGACCTCCACGCGCCTCCTCCTCCACATCTTGACGTCGACGCGCACTTGCACCGGTTTCGCATCTGACGCCGTGGTTTCTTTTTCAAGTGAGGGGAGAACGCCAATTGGCAGTCAAGAGCTGCTGCGTCCTCACCGCCAAAGAAGTTGGCGGCCTAAAAAGCCGTTGGGAGAAAGCATTTCCTGCACTGGGACATATTGTCTGTGCGAGCGCTATGTTGTTCTCAAAATTTATGGTTCTTTGAGCCTCAATATTCTCCTTCCCATTCTGAGTTGACTCAAAGTTGAGAGGCAAATTTTGTTCTCGATGACACGATGTTCTAATTCATTCCCTAGGATTTGATTAATGCTAATAATCATTAGCGCTCTTCATGACCCCAGCTTTTCTTCGCTATCAAGCTAAAGGATTTGTATTAGGTCGTTGCATATGAAATGGCCGATTTTGACAGATAACTTTGATAAACCATAACTTTGCTTGAAAACATTTCTCTTGATCGAAATAAGCACCATCCCAATTAATATACTTTTTCTAACGCGACAATGGCTTAGACATTCCATCTTTTTAGAAATCAGAACTACGAGAATTAATAAGTCATAAGAAGTCATTTCCGACACCGTCCAGATTGTCGACTTTTTGTTCCTTCACATGACGACCTAAATGCTTGAAGAAACGATAAATGGTAGGGGACAGATTTGGTGAATATGCTGCATGTGGCAGTTTCATGTCCCGATTCATCCAGTTTCTGGAAAACAGTTGTTGAAACGTGCGGACGCGAGTTGTCATACAGTATTGGGCCTCTTCGACTGACAAGAGCCAGCTGTTTTTCAATCAACTTCTTCTTTGCTACAATTTCGGCGCAGTGCTTCTCCCCTGTGATAGTCTCTCCAGTCTTCAAGAACTTGTAATGGACTACATATAACGGCCATTGTCATACGATCACCATGGTATAAATTCTCTGAATGAGACTTGGTTTCGGCATCACCTTGGGGCTCTCATTCCTGTCCACCCATTGTGCAGAGCGACGGCGGTTGTCATAAAGGATCCATATTTCGTCGCATGCGGCAATCTCGTCCAGGAAAGGCTCCTTCAAATTGCGCAGCCTTAACAAAACACAGGTGTCGTGGCGCTTAAGCATCTGCTCGGCGGACAGTTTGTGCGGATCCATTTATCCAATTTGTCTACTTTTCCGATCGCATTCAAGTGGTGACTGATGGTGCTGCGGTCAACGCCGAAATGCTGTGCTGGCTCCCTCACAGTTTGACGCCGCCTCCACCATGGCTTTGAGTTGGTCGTCGATAAGGATTAGTGGCGGTCTACCTCTATCTTCATCTTAGAGACTTTCATCTCCATATCGAAACCTTTGGAAGCCAGTGGCGAATTGTGCGCAAATGCGCATTTTGCCTATACATTGACTGTCTGTACCCTTTCCACGTTTCGTCACTCACAGAGAAGTCTCGTTCAAAATTCCGGTTAAATGATAGGCTTAGTTGGCCGGATTGGAAAATCCAAACTAAGAAAGTTGGAAAAATTAAGAGGATAATTGAATAACAGAGATGTCCAAAATTTCCTTCTTTGACTTCAATATACTTTCTTAGACGGAGTCAGAACTGTCGCCTTCCACGAAGACTCTGTATACGTCAAAAAATACAATAAAATAGAATAGAATTTGTCGATGATGGCCACACACAGATTCGAGGAAATTTCTTCTCGCAAGGAGAGCCTCCGCAGTGGAGGTGAGCTTTTGCGATCAATTTTTACTGGATGTTGTAATTATGGTTTTGGACTCCCGTGTGGGGAGTCCAAAACCATATTACTTCTTTCCGAATGCTCTTCTGTGGTCGAAAAAAAACGTGTGCACACGTGAGTGCGAAGTTCATGGAGCCCGGCTGCCATCCACCCCATTGTGGTCGGTTGGCGCGGTGGTAGCGGGTTCGCCTCTTGTGCGCACCGCGCGGGTTTGATGGTTCGGTCCCTGGTGTTGCCGGTGTTTTTGCGCACATCGGATCGTTATTATTATGGGCTTGCGTAATCAACGGAGTCAATATGTACACGATTAGTGCTTTTAGTATTTCAACCCAGCCGCCTACCACGACAGTTTTTAGCGAAGCTACTAAAGCTTGTCCTCTTGCTGAAATTTTCTGCTACTGAATCGACCATACGGAATAATCCACAGGATTAAAAACAGGTAAGTTCGAGGGTCAAATGCCTCTAAAACCCGGAAAAGGCCTTATAACGCCGCGATGGTTGATATCGCTACTCTCAGGAACGCGGTACCGTTGGAGTGTGAATCCGTTGTTTCCAAACTGCTTTGTTACCTATGGCATCCTTTAGGCTTTGCTGCTGATATGCTGATGCTGTTTGACGCACTCATTTTGACGTGGAAAAATCAAGATTATTTACATACATCGAACAAACCCTAATCTTATCGAACAAATTCTGGTCCACTCCATTAAGAAATCTGTGAAGTGAGCTCTTCGCACATTTTAAACAGGCGCAGTCTTCTTCAGTTCGTTTCAAGGATACGGCATCAGTTATAGCCGTTGCACCTCCAATCGATGGGTAAATATTAGGTTGTCCCATAAGTCTTCGCCGTTTTTTTCAACGATTCACTGCAGATTTCGCCGGCGGTCTCTTGCGGTCATCAAATTGGGACGTCCGAAGGAGGATGGTTATTTTTGCCGACAGCTTCTCTGCTCTGTGGTTGGACGTTTTGGGTTGTTGTTATATGTCGTTCGAAAGAAAATGCCTTGCTCTATAGGAACATGTATCGCGTTTATTCTAATGAATTTCTATTGAATATCAACAAAATGCCAAAAAGAGAAAAATCGTCTTCACCAACAACTCCTTCTCCTTCTTCAGTTGTTGATATTCGACAGAAATCAGCGTGAGCCAATGAACGCGACACAAATTCTTACTGAGCAAGACATCTTCTTCCAAACGACATATAACACCATGCAAAAAAGTTCAACCGCAGAACCGGAGTTTTGGTAAAAATTCGGACGGAAAAGTCGGAATTCCCAATTTGATGGCCTAAAAATCAATAAAAGGCAAGTGAGAAAATAGGACCAACACATGTTCTTGTAGTACAGAACATTGTCTTCCAAATGCTATAAAAAAACTGCGCAAAAAATACCAAACCTAAGCAGAGAGAACAAGTGCGCAAATGGCTACTTTTTCACTTTTTCACTTTTCACTTCAACGACCTAAAAATTGACAAAGTTCATGATGAGAAAAGAAATGCAATACATGCTCTGATAGAGCAGATCATTTTCTTTCGAAAGCTATGCAGCGCTATGCAAGATACTGCCGGCAAAATCTGCAGTGAATCGTTGAAGAAAACGGCGGGAACTTATGGGACAACCTGATATTTTCGCATCAGTGAAAAGCGCCTGATGAACGCGGTCACCCGCGGCCGGACAAAGTATCTTCCTCGATTTTTGAAGCCTGTACTCCTTCTATTTTCCGGTAGAGAAGTAGATTTGATTGACCCTACAACTACGCGTATGCAGTTTGCTCCTCACAATTCTGGAAACACTGCTTTTCGTCAGTTAAGTTCCTCTGATATTCTTCGTATAGAGCGCAATGAAGTTGAAACAGTCATGCTTCTAATTTTGCTGATATTTTCTAGGGTGATAGCAGTTGTAGCACTCAGGTCATTAGCTTCTACAATACCTTTTTTCCTTGGGTAGAAAAAGCGCAAAAAACGGCTCCTACAACACTTTTGACAGCGCTGTTCAAATTGCGTGCTTTGAAAAATCATACTCTACAATAACGCGCTAAACGATGATTCATACTATCGATCGTCGCCGCCGCAGAAATTAACGGGGAAAAAACGGTGTGGAAAATGGGAAAAACAACAACAAAATCGATGGGAAAAACAGGGGAAAAATGGGGAAATTACAACACGAAAATAGCGAAAAATATCCAGACGTCTTGTACCTGCTTGGGAACCTCGGTCCTGGGGAAATCAAGGTCGCTGAACACGAATCTGAGGTTTTCTTTTAAAGTATCGATCGCCATCAATTGATACTGATCAAATTACGGTGCGGGAAAATAGCGGAAAATACCCAAACGTCTTCTACCTGCCTGGAAACTTCAGCCCTGAGGAAATTGCGGTCGATGAACAGGAATCTGAAGTTCGTTTTCGAAGTATCAATCGCCATCAATTGATACTGATCAAATTACGGTGCTGGAAAATAGCGGAGAATACCCAGACGTCTTCTACGTATCAGGGGATTCAGAAGACGAGCCGAAGCGTCGTCCGCTAAGGGGGGATCATTGATGCGAGGCACGCCGATAGGCGTGACGGAGCCCTTGTAAATCAGATATTCTGGATTAGCATCGAATGGTCTACTCAATGAAGGAAAAATCGTCCAGTAAATATTAAAGATGTTGATTCAATGGCCTACATTCTGTTCGGCGCGGAGGGCCACTTCCCCCTCGATACCCAAAGGCACGTTCTAAATATAGCTCGTCAATTCAACATTTCTAACACTTCAAGGCGTTTTTCACTTCATAGGATAGATTATTCGATGTTGGTTTCAATTATCTGATTTAACTCCTAAAGCACTCAGTTTGAAGAGCGCTATCAAAAAGCGATGGAGATGGCGTTTTTTGCGCTGTTTCTGTCCAAAGACGAAAAGATACGGCCGGTTTTTCTCAGAACTTTTAGCAGCTCCGAAGATAGCAATTCGTAGGCGTCGGAGTGTTTTTCAGAAGCTCAAAAATCAGAAATTCTTAAACTCATTTTTAGGAAAATGCAGACATAACAAAGGTGAATAATGATCTCGTGTATGTGGAAGAGATTCTCAGTGTGCTCGATATGTGCTCGATAAGTAAATAAATATCGAAATAAACGTTATGGAGCAGCGAAGAGGTGCTCTCTGCACGGAGTGGCTTTCTACCAGAAAGCAATCTCACCAGGTCGTGGAATTCGACGCCTGGTGATTGGGAACCGGACGGCAAGATTCCAGACCACGCTGTCAACAGGAGTGCATGTGGATGGAATCTGTGCGGCCTTGACTTCGTCCTGTTAGAGAAAGACCACCCAAACATTCTCTATTCTGCAAGATAGTATGTACGCGGAAGAATCACATTTCTTTATTGGAACGCTCTGTACAATTGGCTATCAGGACCTAGGTAACACACATGAGTAAGTTTACAAAACTTTTTGTATGAGAAGAAACCACAAGCAGAGATAATAATCAAGTAATTTGCCAGTAAAGGTTTTTAGAGAGTACCAATATGCCATTGCAGAAAAGCAGAAACTTTAATTCGACATTTGAGACTGGACGCTGCAAGAGTACACCAAGTTTGCACCTACTATGATTCTGACGTAAACGGAGCGCCTCACTGCCCTAAGTTTTCGCTGGAATCTGAAAAACACTTTACAACTTGTGCCAAAAGGGGTAGCATAAAAATAAATAAAGACGGCGCAGATAAATATCTCTGATGCGCCACGTGCTCTACTTTTTTTTTGTTTGACCTATACAACGGCTTGCAGTTGCCAGCAGATGTTTAATTTAGTGCTTTACCGCTACCAGAGACACGTCTGGTGCTAATTCATCGACCCTTATGGGTTGAAAGGCTTCGTTGGTCTGAGCGAGAAACCCAACCCAAGATCCTGGAATCGGGTGCACGTTACAGCCGGAGCTTTCTTCGACTGCAGTACCACTGCGCCCGGCAAAAGAGATACTCCCAGAAATGAGAACAGTGATCGAAGGACTATAATGCTGTTGCTGGCATAACTAACAGCAAGTGTCAGAGCCAGGTTAAAAGAAGACACAAATAAAGGACGCAATACGCCGTATCGTGGTAGCGCAGTTGGAATAGGCGCGTGTTGCCACCTGCAGCCGATTAGGAGTTCTTGATTCGGATCCCGCTTAAGCCAACCAATCCTTCCTCCTTCATCAGTCTACAGGGTGCGAAAAATTACCCGCACAAGGTACGACGCACTCTACAACTACTAGCAGAACTGGATCCGTGTGCCATATTGGAATATGTTGTATACTTGTACCATACGCAAATGCGTTCCAAGTTTGAGCTCGTGGATGCTTACAGAGCGGTAATGGCAAAGCGAAATTCAAAACGATCGGCCATCATCAGCCTGCACCTTTCTGGTCGCAGCGTGGTTTTTATCGCCAATGTCTTCAATGTTCCTCGACGAACAGTGTATGATGCCACAAAACGACACAAGGAGCTTGCGACTTTGTCAGACAGGACTGAGCGAGGTAGGAAATTGACGGCTATCACTCCGGAAACGAGAAAAAGGTCGCGAGCGGATTTGTCGTAATCCTCACCGTTCGATGCGAAAAATGGCTCAAGAACTCAACAATTCTGCAAGCAGTGTTAGACCCATCTTCAGAAACAAGCTTATGATGTATCCATATTGTATTCAACGTGTTCACATGCTAACTGAGAGAATGAAAGCTCAACGCCTAGGAAGATGCATTAACTTGCTGGAGCGGTTCGCGAATGGCACGCACCACGCGATCGTTTTTTTCTGATGGGAAAGCCCTCACCTTGGAACCCTCGGTAAATCGTCAAAACGATCGCATTCTCTCACAGAATACTGGAGCTGCTATTCGCGACGGGAAACTGGTCGCTAGAACGGCACATCCGGCTGCAATTACGGTTTGGGGTGCGGTTGCTTCAAACGGCAGGTCCCCCATAGTTTTTGTCGAATCCAGCGCCAAAATTAACAAGGACGAGTACCAGAAAGCGATTTTGGAGGACGTGTTGGAGCTCTGGACCGATGCACACTTCGGTAATGACAGATGGTGCTTCCAGCAGGACTCAACGCCTGCACAGAAGGCCAGGACACCGCAGCAGTGGTGCAAACGTGAGCTCCCTGATTCTAGTGCGCACGAAGGCTGGCCTTCGAATTCACTGGATTTGAATCCTCCTGACTTCTCTGTCTGGTCAGTTATTGAGAGCAAAGTTTGCTCTACTCACAAGTTTAGCTTCTCTGAAAGCTTCCCTGACTGAAGCATGGAACGAAATGAGCGAAGGCTCTTTCGTGCCACAAGTGCGTTCGTCTGAGGACTTGGGTTCGTAAGAAACGCTGCCACGTTAAATGACTTTGATATGTTTTTATTAGTAAGGGAATAAAGAAGTTGTGTGTTAAGTTTCGTTATCAAATCCGCATTTGTGTTGAAGTTACACTGGGATATCTTTGTGCGGGTAATTATTGCGCACCCTGGAAGATCCAGACTTAGCTGGCAGGGCTGACAGATTTACTTGTTTATTGACTGACCACCGTAAGCTGTTGGTAGGATCACACAGGCATTTGAACAATCTTCACGTCATCGGCGGGCGCCAGCAGCGTCTCCATTCGTGTCGTCCCTGTCGCGTGCCAAAGTGCTAAAATGGACCCTCCTCGCTCGAGGGACACGAAGAGCCTCCTATCGTTCCTTCACTGCTTTCACGAAGAAGTCCGACCAGTGCGTTGGTGGGCGTCTTGGTGCGCTCTTAACAATCTTCTAATACGTATAAAAAATCAATTAGGCTATGTTATGTTTAGAAATTCAGACTGTAGATGCGCTTATGTATGGGTACATGCATCTCTCAATTATTCCGCAATCTGATCTTATCGTAGTCTCATGCCTTTTCTCAACATCTTACTATTAGATTGCCGACAGGCCTATGGTGATGATAGCAGATGATCGATGTCAAAAGGCAAACGAGAGTGCTCATGGATGCCTTTTCATCAGGAGTGTGCGTAATTACGATTTACGATTTACGATTTTACGATTTACGGTGATTTTTGGCAAATTTTTTACGATCTACGATTTACGACATTTTGGGTCGTAAATCGTAAATTTTCGTAAATGTGGTCTTCGGTCCACGGATAACACACGTCCACATAACGTGATACAATCCGGTTTATGACGATGTACCCACTTTTAAAGACTTTCCTCATAGCTCGTTGCTACTTCCTATTTACTTTTTTATGTTTTGCTGTGGCGCTGTGACAGAAAAACCTTGTGGATAGGTCGCTCTAGTAACTGCTGGCAATGGAACTGGGCTATCCTTTTTTCTAGTCACATTTTAGCACAACATCTCACATTCGAATGGCCTGAGAGCATTTCGTTCCAGCCCAAAGGAAGACATGAAAATTCTCCTTGCACTGAAATGAAGATGATTACCTGCTGAACCATATTCTATGCTGCAACCACCGCCTAGTCCACCTGTAACTTTTTCACCACTTGTTCACCACATAGACGACTCTTTCCAATGCACACGAGTAGAACTCATGCGAAGCCATGAAGGAATATTGGACTTGATTGGAGGCTGTGAAATAATTGCTGAACTGTTGAAAAGAGTGAAACAATCATGTTTCAATCTGATTATCACCGCAAGTCATGGCGCGGAGTCTATTTGCGTGTGAGGTGCGCCTTAAGCAAAACGTCTGACATCTCCATGATAAAAGGGAAAAAGTTTGACACTTTTGGTCTCGTTTCAGTGGTTTGATTAAGGCTGTTGCGTTCGCCCTATGCGATCCGTTCAGAATGCTAAAGACTGGGAAAAAGATACGATAGTGTTTGTTGCAAAGGTAGTGGAGAGCAGGTCTGGCAAGTGCAGGCAGTCATTAATTAGAAATGCAATATTTTGGAGTTTCCGAAATCTAAAAAGTGCAAGCAAGCCTGCGAGCGAAGTAAATGACGAAAGTAATTGCCTAGTATCGTCGAACGACGATCTTTCATTCCTGAAGTTGTGGTTGCCTTCAAAAATGATAAAGGACAAAGCATGACGTTAACCAGTCCCTGTTTGAGATGCGTCATCCATTCTGTCTACCTCTGTGGGATATCGTAGAGGTAATTTGAGTGTGGGTTTGCCCCATAGAATGAACTGCGGAGGCCAGCCGATGTAGAGACCACTGTTTTATCCTTCCCAAGCAAATCAGGTACCAATTCAGAACCCAGGAGGTATGGAAGACTCGACTGCCCGTGGTAGGATCCGAATCATGAACTATTCTGGAGCACGCGATAGTCATGCTCCTCTAACTTCTCTACCATGGGTTTCCCCTATATGTTTAAAATGTAGCTTGTACGAAGCAGTTAAACCACTTTCAATTCAAGCTGCACCTTGCTTCTCTACTTTACTTCTAAAGAATGTCATGAAAATATATTCTTCTATAATTCTAAGTCAAAAATCCGACTATGATGAGTATCCAAAAATGTGATCATACTCTTTCAATCGTCACACAATTCCTTCCCGTCTGCTACAAAAATGCTGCTGGTTTAGGTGTGTCATACCATAGAAATGTGCTAAGTCAGTAGGAGATGGTTGTTGGATTATTTGTGCAAATACTGTTTTCGTCAAGTTGGCCAGCGATCAAATTATTTTTTCTGGCTTTGGATGGGATGGTTTTTGTCGGTTTATTCGGTGTTGTTGCGGTTGTTTCTACAAAGTCATAGTTTTATATGCAAGCCAATGGCTACTATAATGATAAGCATTTTTGATCGTCCAAAGAGTGTAAGCTTTTTATTTGGTCACCCTGTATAGGCGCCTTTTAACAACCGCGCGGTAAATTGCTTGTCCTGCGCGTGGGGCCGCACGCTGGGACCGCACCGACGCTGGAATCTCGCGGAAGCACTACTTCACGATAATCCAAATGAAGGTCCCTCTCTAAAGGTTAGCCACATATTGGAGAAGGCCGCAACAGGTTTGAAGCAAACCACTAAAGATGTATTTGCTGCTGTAAGAAGGTCTGGAAAGAAAGGGCCCACGTTCGCCACGAATCGTGCAAATAAGGTGACCACATGATGTAGCAGGTGCTTGACATATTTTTGTCTAGATTGTTTTCAAAATGTTCACAAGAAAGTTATTTGTCTGCATGAGCGTTTTTACAAGATGTGAGTAGCTGTTTGGGAATAGTGCCGATCTTTGTGCAGCTTGAATAGTGTGTGGTGCTGATTATTTGTTTTTATCAGTGCTCAGAAGCAAATGACTGCCGAACCACAGTGCAGTAGCATTGCTAGGATCCAACATATCTAATGATTACTCGTAAACTACGAAAAAACCGAGAAATGGGCCGCAGCGAACAGTTTCATAACCGCGGTCCGAAATCGACCCGCTCAGTCGTCAATGGGTTAAGATAGCGTTTTTGAGCAAGCAGTTTATTTTGGTTTCCCAAAAACTTTCCAGCTTGATTTGAAAGGTGCTAGTGATTTTAATGCCTTCCATCTTAAGTAGAAAAGTGTCCAACTCGAGCTGAAAACGTCTCAATAAAGCATAGTTAGCTTCAATTAGGTTTAACATAATAGAAAAAACAAGGAAATTAGATGCATTACAAGTCAGGCACCTCTTACGATTTACGATTTACGGTTTACGATTTACGACGATTTTTTCGTAATTACGATTTACGATTTACGAAAGTTCGGATTTCATTTACGCACACCCCTGCTTTTGATTCGACGCCGTTTTTTTGTAAGAATTCAATGATCTATGCCTTTTCTTCAATGTAAATTCTGGTCGTAACAAGGAGGGCTTTTTTGCCTGAAAGTCTCTATAGCTGAATGCGTAAAAGTGTGCTGAGTACATAAGCAGATTTCTATGTACTTGCTAAAGCCTGGAGCGACTGCTATAGAAGGAATAACTTCTTAGGTGATTTTCATCACACCTAAGCACATACAGGGTGCGCATTAATTATGGGCCTGAAATAATTATAGCGCGATAGAAACGCAAACAATTCAAAATGGAGAAAAACACTTCGCAATCTTTACTAAAGTTCTTAGCAATCAAAAATTACAGCATTCACTCGAAGTGCCCTCATCTTGCGCGTATGCACTTCTCAGACGAGTCCCGAAGCCGTAGCGGGTGGCACGCGGATAGTCGTCATCGAGACCATTCCACGCTTTCGTAAATGCAGCTTTGAGCGAATACAGGTTGTTTTTCTTGTAGCTGAGATCTTGTACTTAAATCTTACCAGACCGAAAGGCCAAGTAGATTGAGATCGGGTAATTTGATGACCATTCTTCCTGGGCGATGAAACCTGCAAGCACCATCACTGGACGACACTCGATTTGCGTGCAGGAGCTGAGTCTTGCTGAAAACACCATGGCTTGTCTCCGAAGTGAGAAACGGGATATGGCTTCAAAACTTTGCCCAGGACCGATTTCAAGTATAATTCCCTATCAGTTTTTACTTCAGCATCGACGAACACCAGAGGCGGCTTCCCATCTGACGTCATCACACCCCAAGCCTTGACCTTAAGAGCTCGGAAGTGTAGTTTTCCCCGACGACTTTCTCTGCAGAAATGCCCTGCCTTTTATCTGCCGCAAGAATCCAATCGGTTTGTGGACTAATAATAGGTTCTACTGCGAAAATTTTGTCGTCACTGAAAATGAAATGTCGTCACTGCTCCGGCTCGTGCCACCTGCGATACCATTGTGACTCGTCTGACAAGGAAAGCTTCCCAACTCATGGTGAGCTTTTGCGATGCTATTTTGGCAGGATATAGGGCCTATGAGTGTTGTCCAGAGCCACAGTTAGATTTTGCTGAACCCTTCTTTAAAGACCTGAAAAGGAGGTCTGAAAGCGTGCGCGCAACTATTATCAATCCCTACGACACCCGTCGAGATGTGCCTCGGTGGCACAGCCGGTAACACTGCCGCCTCGTTGGAGCACACCGACGGACTTTTCAGTTCGAGCCCGAGTGCTGCCGTTGTTTTTGCACGTATTGGTTTGTTGTTGTTACACTTTCTAATGATCTTAGGAGCCAATTTTAGTCCGCCAATGCTTACAACAAACCAAGGCTCTCTACATATTTACGCCTTCATATGTGCTAGTTGTTCAACTGTCCGTACCACCACCATATCATACCGTATCACCAACGATACTGTAATTTATTTATTTAATTTGCAGACAAATACGCTCATCTCACTGCTGAGCATTATGAACCTGGGCCATATCGGTACATAAGTGCACTAAAAATGTCGTTCTCACCTGAACGTATTGTCGGCCGACTACATATCTTCCACCTTCATACCGGATTTCACTTCACCGACAAGAGAAAGACAGCGGTTGCGGATTCCATGAAAGAACTCCTCCTAGACGCCATTTATGGAGATATATCGACTGTCAGGAAGAAGAGGCGGTACAGGTTCGAGGTCGTAGGTTAAAGGCCATTCGGGATATGTTACATGCGGCCCAGATGGTTTATTGAAAGTAGGTAACTGGGATTAAATATTATACAAAAAGGTACCACCCGTGACTTTTCTTTTGATTGCAGATTATAAGTCAGGCATTCGACAGTTCTGCGCTCGGTGTTTCGGACGTGTCTGTCATACGCGTAGGTGGCAGCTGGATTCGTCGCTGTACACCCCGGACCCTTCTCTACACACAGAGATTACGCGTTCAACGAAGAAGAAGTGGTCATTCCTTTCCAGGAAAGGACTGTTCCTCACTGGCTTCTGTAGGGTGCTGCTGGTGTGACAAGCGCTTGTGTACTTGTTACTTGTTTCATAGTTTGATAGCGACAATGTTTTAGTGAGAAGCTGTGTATTCGCAAGAGAAGGGCACTCTGAATGAGGATTGCAATTTTTGATTGTTAGGGACATTCGTGACGACTGCGAAGTGTTTTTTCCCGTTTCGAATTGCTTATGTTTCTATGGTGCTTCAATTATTTGAGGCCTATAGTGTGCAGCTTGTAAACAGAGTTTTGTGGCCGCCCATTGGGGAGACTAGCATTAATAACCTTCTCAAGATTGATAACCAGAGAATTTGTTCAAGCAGCTTTAACACTAAACCATGTCCTTCGAGCTAATTTGTTGACGGAACTTGTAAAAGTCAGTTGTTCATGTCGTTAGCACGGCGTTCCACAGAACAAGTTGTTGCTTCAGGTGTGTATGCTGTATGTAGAGGAACCGGTGTAAAACGTTTGTCGCCTCTGCTTTGCTAATAGCCGCTATCAAATCACTTCTTCTGCGAAAAGTGCGCAGGTTCAGGTAGCTGTTTGGCAAACGGAAGAAATGCCGAAAAGGACAATCATCGCTGCCGAAAAAGGGAATCTTCCTTTGCTGTGGATGATGGCAAGGACCTTCATCAAGGTCTGTGCAATTCTACACCGAAATGCAAAGGGGTGACATTATAAACAAGGCCCGCCCGCCATGGTTAATGCTAATAGCGACCCTATGGTCGTAATATCATAGCTGCCTGCTCAATAATTGACTCAATTTCGTCGAATAGTTCTATTGCTAACTCTTTGTATATCAGAAGAGGAGATTTGCGCTTTCCAGCATTGACTCAGCAAATTTAGCCATGAAAGCACTCTAATCTCTTTTCCCGTTTTTCGCCCTTTCGCTCCCACATTTTTGTTCGTTCTCTTCCTTTTACCATGTTTCTTGATTTGTCTTGTAAGCCAGCCACCTTATTCTTTTAATAGCCACTTTTCTTCAATGGTAGCACTGACACGAATAAATAAAATGAAATAAGAGATTATAAGAGACGAGATGGTCTTATTTATGTGACAAACGAAGTTGATAACCAGAAGAAGATTTTGTAGGGCAAAATCTTTGATTTTAATTTTTTAGAGAATTTTGAGTGTTCATAAAACTAGCAAATTATTGGTAAACGCTCCTATCATCTAGAAAGAAAGCATTCCATCCCAGCTTCATTACAAACACCACAGAGAAAAGATGTGTTGATAATCCGTAGAAAAAGGACGACAGATGAGAGCGGGTGTTGAGCTCACGCGGAATTACTACCGTATACCCGCCCTTGAAGGAAGCAGGCTGTTCACTTTGCAGCGCGTGTTTCAACTTTTTTCACAAGGAAAGGTTCCCAACTCAAGGGGAGCTTTTGCGATGCTATTTTGACAGGATGTAGGGCCCTGTGAGCGGAGTCCAAAACCATAGTCAGGTTCTGCTGAACGCCTTTTTAAAAGCCTGAAAAAGAGGTCTGAAAGCGTGCGCGCAACTATCATTAACACACGACAGCTTACGACGTATGTCTCGGTGGCGCAGTTGGTAGGAGGGGCGACCCATAGGAGCACATCGCAAGGGTTTTAAGTTCGAGTCCGCGTACTGCCAAAGATTTTGCATATATTAGCTTGTTGTTATTAAGCTTTCGCATGCTCCCAGGAGTTAATTTCAGACCACCAATGCTTACAACAAACCAAGGCTGTCTATTTGCTCCTTCATGTTTGTTAGTTTTTCAACAATGCCTATCTGCACCACCACCATATCATACCATATCACCAATAATACCGTAACTGTACACAAATACGCGTACCTTATGGTTGAATATTATGGACCCAGGCCGTATCGGTACATAAGTGTGCAAAAAATATCGTTCTCATCTGAAGGTGTTGTCGGCCGACTACTTTCCACCTTCACACTGGATTTCAAATCTCTGACAAGGTGAGAGATGCGGTTGCGGATGCCACTCCTCCTGGACGCCATATATTGAGATATCTACTGTCAGGAAGAAGAGATGGTTCGAGTTAGAGGTAGTATAATGAAAATGGGACCTTTGTATGTCTGTCATAGGCGTGGGTGGCAGCTGGGTACGTCAATGTTCACCCAGGACTCTTCGCTACACACAGACATTGCGCGTTCAATGAAGAAGAAGTGGCCATTCCTTGCCAGGGAGAGGATTGTTCCTCACTGGCTTTTGTAAGATGCTGTTGGTGTGACATGCGCTTGTTTTTCATTTATTTCACAGATTTGTACCATAGCTGTGGACTAAAGGGGAAGAGCAAGACAGGACAATTATTTCCAGAAATGATATGGCCCAGATAGGCATTGTTGGGAAGCTATAACACATAGAGGCTCAATTGCACAGCCTTGGTTTGTTGTAAGCTTTGGTGGTCTAAAATTGACTACTATGAGCATGAGAAAGCGTAATAACAACAAATTAAAATGTGCAAGATTTTCGGCAGTGCGCGGACTCGAACATAAAACCCCTCCGGTGTGCTCCTATGAGGCGTCCCTCCTAACAACTGCGCCGCCGAGTCACACCTTTTGGGTGGTGGGGTTGATGATAGTTGCGCGCGCTTTCAGACCTTCTTTTCAGGCTTTTAAAAAGCGTTCAGTAAAAACTAACCGTGGTTCTGGACTCCGCTCACAGGGCACTACATCCTGCCAAAATAGCATCGCAAAAGCTCACCTTGAGTAGGGAACCTTTCCTTGTCAGGTGCAGATCGACTGTTACTGGTAGCCTCCATGTTCTCTCGTCTTGGAACCTCGGCATTGTTAAAGAACTCTTTTCAAGCTGTTCTGTGCTACGAGGTTGTTAGGTGGAACGTTTGTTGGCCTAACGTTTCGACAGTCTCGTCGACTTCAGACGCACGATGCTCCACCGTTCAGTAGTAGAGATTGCGCTACTGCTTGGTGTCAGTAGGGACCAGTAGCGAACTTTTCGCTGACACCAAGTAGTAGTGCAATCGCTACTACTGAACGATGGAGCATCGTGCCTGTGAAGAGGACGAGACGGTCGAAATGTCAGGCCAATAAACATTCCACCTAACAACCTCGCAGCAACAGCTTGAAAAGAGTTTCATAGCGACTATTACTGGTTTCCGTTAAATAAACTCAACACTCATAATTGAACCACAAATGTCAATCCAACATCAAAGTGTTTACCAAAGCTGCTGCGAGCCAAGTTCATATTAGTTCATTTCATATCCACTACACCTAGCTCAAACAATTCTCATTGTTGTTGCGATGAAAACAGAAGGCTTCGCTCTGTTGTTGTTTCTGGAATTATTGAATCTGACCAGCCTTTGCCTACCGTTAGAGCAAAGTACGACAATGAAATTTTTGATAAGATACTGGATCATCTAGACATCAATTGTGTTCCTGATAAGGTGTATAGACTTGGAAAACCACGACAAGATCGCACTCGTCTTATAAAAGTTGAGCTTCCTTCCACCTATTTTCAGAATCTTCTCATAAGGAGAGCTCCTCGCTTACGGACCTTCTCTCATAGGGGGGTATTCATACGCCCCTCACTCACAAAAGAGGAGAGGGAACGTAACCGAGAAGCTAGGCTGGCTCGTATTGCTTCTCAAGCTAACAATTCAAATACTCAGCCACAACAATCTCCTACTGCCCTGGTAAACCATTAGGCGGTCTTCGGAAATCTTTTACAGGTCTTAAATGTCTATATTTTAATGCACGCTCACTTCAGAAAAATAGGTATTATTTGAAATTTGCTATTAGTAATTCCGAGTACGACCTAGTTACGATTACAGAAACGTGGCTAAACGAAAACTATGATTTGGAACGTGGTGAAGAGCTTAAAGGTGAAGAGCTTAAAAACTCCTAGGTGACGAGCTTAAAAACTTCAATTATGTTAGATGTGACAGGAAGGGAAAAAAGGGCGGCGGTGTACTCATTCTCGCTAAGAAATCTATTGCTTATGATTCCGTGTGGCTTGAATCTGTTCCCGAGTCATTCGAAATTGCATGTTGTGACCTAAAATTGTCTGACATCAATATTAGGATAGTTGTCGTCTACAGAACCCCCAGTTGTAATCTCAATGGTACAATATTGCTGACTAAAGTTTTAAGTGACCTAACCTCCTGTAATGCTCAATGTGTAATTACAGGTGACTTTAATTTATCCGACATAGATTGGTCACAATCTCCACCTCTTGCTGTTTCTTCTACTTCCAAATGTTTCATTGGGATGTGTGATGGCTGTTAGTGAAAAGTTCGATCGTTTACTCCGAAAATACAACAACTACATAGAACGTAAAGTTCTTGAAATCCGAGAAAAATTTCGTTCTACAAATTTCTAAACTCGAGATTAAAGCAAAACGTTCAAATTCCTGTATTAAATGATGAAGATGGCAACTCAGCAACTACTGATTCAGCTAAAGCAGCTTTGTTAGCGAGGAACTTTGCGAAGTCTTATTCTGACCACTTTCACAACTCCTGCGCTGAACCAGATATTTGTGTTCCATCGCTAAGCGACAGCGAAGTGTGGTTTTATAAGGAAGACATTTATGTAATGTTATGCAATCTCTCACCCACTTTTTCCCGAACATCTGATGAGCTCCCTCCATACTTTATTCGTTATATCGCAGCTGCGATTGCTTATCCCCTGGAACACATATTCAATTTCAGTTTCATGCACAGCACTGTGCCTAAGAGGTAGAAGCACTCATACGTTACTCCTATTCCTAAGAAGCCACCTTTCTCTCTAGCATCCAACTACCGACCCATAAGCATTACGTCAGTTTTTTGTAGAGTGTTTGAGAAGGTGCTGAAAAAAGCTATCGTTAGGCATGTCGAATCTAATGACGTTTTACCTGACAATCAACATGGATTCAGATCAGGGAGATCTACAGAAACTGCGATGCTTGAAGTCCTTAATGACTGGACGAGTGCGCTAGACCGCAAAATTAACATTGATGTTGCATATTTCGATTTTACTAAGGCATTTGACAAGGTTCCTTTTGATCTTCTACTCTCTAAGCTACGCAGAATAGGCTTGCATCCTAGAGTAGTTAACTGGATAAAAAGCTATATAACAGGAAGGACCTTTCAAGTCAGAATTAATGACTTATTATCAGAATCATATCCAGTTACAAGTGGAGTGCCGCAAGGTGGAGTTTTGTCTCCTATTCTTTTCATCATCTATACTTCTGGAATACCAGAAATAATTTAAAGGTATAATTAATGTGTCTTGCAAAATGTTTGCAGACGATATAAAGATCTACAAAAGTGTTGAAAAGACTGAAGATTGTATTGAACTCCAATCTGCTATTAACGCTATTGCTGAATGGTCGGCGACATGGAAACTTCCACTTTCTTCACCTAAAACAAAGCTGCTCCATCTTGGAAGTTCTGAAAATAGGCACACTTATTACCTTGGAGAGTCCCAACTCAGCAGCACGGACATCGTTCGGGATCTAGGTTTTCTTATTGACCCCAAGCTCTCGTTCAATACTCATTGTGATGATGTATCCAGTAAGGCTAATAGAACTATCCACAACATATTCAAGTCCTTGAGCACTAATTCAGTGAAACATCTAATTTCAGCGTATAAGTCCTATGTACAACCAATATGGTGCAACCGTATTTAATCCGTCTTCGAGTCGCAATATAATGAAACTTGAAGCAGTTCGAAACAACTTTACTAGAAAGTTGTGGATAAGACTTCATGGGTATGAGTACTCCAGCATACCGCCTGCTCCTGTACGCAATAAAATATTTGATATCTCATCGCTTGCTATTCGAAGAAAAAGGTACGACCTCATCATAATCTACAAAATTCTAAATTCAATGACGGGTCTATCTGTGGAACAGTTTTACACGATATTACCTTCCACCACTCGAGGTGCACATGCAAAGCTTCATTTTTCAAGATCTAGGACTTCCCTGCGTGCCACGTTCTTTACACAAAGGGCTGGTTCCGAATTCATCAAATTCTCGAAAACATCTCCCATTCCTGACTCAATGAGTAAATTCAAAAGGCTTCTAGACAGACATTTCCGAAGCGCTTAATTGCTTACCTTTTTATGATTGTAGAATGTTCAATCAATCTTCTTGTTCACCACATTCTCTTTTTGAGATTTTTTTTGTGAACATTTCTCTTAGTATCCTCATGAATTGTTATGTTTATGTTTCGCGTTGGGCGCGTGTAGCGCAGTCGGAGGAGGCGCGACTGTCGCGTGCACCCGATACCAGGTTCCTGGTTCGGATTTCCCGCCCAGGCCAACCAAGCCTTCCATCCCTCCGGGGTCGGTGAATTGGTACCAGACTTGTCTGGGAAGGATAGAGCGCTGACTTGTTCATCGGCTGGCCACCGCAAGTCATTGTATGGCCAAATACGCATTCATGTCGCCTCCACGACATCCCGTAGAAGTAGAATGCGCTGGCGCATCCCAGAAGGGATTGATTAACGCCGTCCTTTATCCTTTATCCTTTATTATGTTTCGCGTGAATTTCACGTACAAATAAATAATAAATAAATATGGGTACTAGAGAGCTCTCATATGCCCGTTCTTCTATTAACTGAGTAATTACGGGGACCTGCACAGGTTAGGAAGGTAGCTACGAACATTTTAAGTCTGTGAGAGTTAGCATTTAAGCACTTTTTTAACTCCGTCCTTTATCCTTTATCCTTAAATTCGTGTAAGGGATCTAACAAGGAGCATAGCGGTAAAGTCCGTTTTTAATGCGAGCCACTGGTGGTCCAAAAATAGCGAAAAACCATGCCGATTCCGCGAGCTCTAATGATACGGAGAAGTATGGCTGTACTGCATGGCTCCTTTCAACACAGGTTAGCCCGCATAATGCGAATCAACTACTACTTACTATATTAAAAAGTAACAGCATCTAGTAGTAACAATAACAACGAACAGATAATGATCAGAGTGAATTATATATTGGATCCGAATGAATCATTTTCGGATATCCGATTCGGATGACCCGACCGAATCATCTAAAAAACTGGGGTCCTCGAAATTGCCGTCATCCGAATCATCCAAAAATCCGGGGTTCAGGAAATTGCCGTTATCCGAATCATCCAAAAATCCGGGGTCCGCGAAATTTCCATTTTCTGAATCATCCAATTATACGAAGATTTTCGATCGGATCCATTATATCGAATGAATCATTTTCGGTTATCCGATTTGGATAACCCGATCCGAATCATCCAAAAATTCGGGTCCGCAAAATCGCCCTTATCCAAATCATCCAATTATCCGAAGATTTCCGATCGGATCCAAGGTATAGTGTGAATATAGCCAAGTGATGCAGTTAGCGAACCAAGAATAGTGTATATCCTATACTTCAGATAACGTTTCGGCGTAAGCGCCTTCTTCAGAGTCTGGAAGAGTCAAATAGAGCTTGAGAAATCATTCGTCCAAGAACCACGTCATACCACAGCGGTGAATCAAACGTTGGTAGGAGTGGGAAACGGCACAAGAGGAGGTAACACAGACAGTCAAGTGCAGTTGGGCGAAAAGTACCCCTTTTAAGGCGACACGTGGTGTAGTAGTTCGGTGTGTTCGCCTATTGACCTACTGGAAGCAGAACACAGAAGCAGTGCAGTCCGGATAAAAAGGAGAATGAGTGAAAACTAACTTTAGCCGGCTATTTATACTCTTTTTGGATTTGGTGCTTGTGAGAAAGTTGGCATAGATAATGGTGAAGTGGAAGAGGCATAAGAAACGAGAGGTGCACTTTGGATGAGAACTCCACCGCTTTTCATGGAAAAGAGGCAAGATATAAGGGAACCTGACAGAGAAGGAGCGAGGAGGTAGAATTCAATGACATTTCAAATATATTGCGGTTTCAAATTATTGTTGAGGCAAGGCTTCGAAGAAATGAGGTATTGACGAAGTCACTATACATGAGATGATGAGGTCACCTTTGGCTCACCCTGGTGTCTTCTGGTTCAAGACCTCAAAGGTCAACGTATTCGGCCAGCTCCTGCATCAGGCTCAAGCTTGAGCTTCTGCCTGCATTTTAAAACGTAGTTCGTCTTAACGAGTTTTCAAAGCTCTGTGAACTTTTAAGAAACTCCAAAATTCTCAGAAATATTATAGGTTACGTGCCGCCACTGCGTTCTCCGATATTATCGATGCAACTGAAGGATGGACTTCTTGCTGCAAAAATTTTCTACCTTCTGAAGGAAGAACATCAGAGAGTAAAAATTGTGTCGTCTTAAAGTTTAAGATGTGATCAATATACAATGAAAACTAAGCTTTTTCGTAGCGACCTTCGGTATGATTAGGACGGATCGTATTCCAAATTCTCATTTTTTACATGAAAAAGTAATTTTCTACCTTGAAGGAGATCATCTACACAGTATAGAAATCACGACTTCTGAAACGAATAGGTTGGATCGACCCCTGGTCGATATGGCACCGACATCACTGGGGCGACAAAATTGGACGTTCACAAAAATGATTATAACTCGGTAAGTTTGTAGAAATTTGGAAAAATCAATAGCTTTTTGAAAAACAGAGAAAAAGCACTTTGAATATAAAAATCGATTTTCAATACAGAGCTCTTCATACGGGGCGGAGGTCTTCGGTTTTTGAGCGAAAAAATTGAAATGATTTTGTAAAATTTTTTATCTCGATAGGTTTTTCGAAATTTGAAAAAGCCAATAGTTTTTTGAAAATAAAAGAAAAGCGCTTTCGAACCATATAAAAACTGGTTTTTAATACCGAGTTTCTCATACGGGGTGGTGGTGGTTTTATTTCTGGTCAATTGTTGCAGAAATACGTGCCAAAAATCGAATTCCGGCCCAGTGTGAAGACATTTTTTAAACAATTTTTATATGGAACGAAAGCTCTTTCCTTCTGGTTTCCAAAAAATAACCGAGCTATAATCATTTTTCTGAACTTCCAATTTTGTCGCTCCAATAACGTCGGTGGCATATCGACTAGGGGTCGATCCAATCTATTCGTTTCAGAAAACCATGATTTTTGCACTGTGCATGGGCCAAGAGTTAAGATTTTTTATGGCAGAATTTAAATTGGGTAGATTGTCTCCTTCAAGTAAAAATTGATTTTTTATGAAAAACGAAAGTATGGGGTGTGATCCTTCCTAACCTTATCGAGGAATGCTGCGAAAAAGCTGAAATCGAAAATTTGAAAAGTTCAAGTCTCTATTATCTGAAATAGTATCTGAAGAATCTGAAGAAAAGTCTAGAAAAGTGATATTACGAATAAAGTATGGAGGAAGCTCATCAGGTGTCCAGGAAAAAGTGGGTGAAAAATTGTGTAACATTCCATAAATATCTTCCCTATAGAACCGCATTTCACTGTCTCTTAGCGATGGAACACAAATATCTAATTTAGCGCAGGAGTTCTGAAAGTGGTCAGAATAAGATTTCGCAAGGTTCTTAGATAAAGATGCATAAAGATGCATGCATGTTTTGTGATAACATACGTTTTGCCTCAATTTGATGCCATTGAGGCCTCTCGAATTACGAATGTAATACTCGCACGGTCACTAGTGCCAACTGGAGAGTTTATTCTAATATTCTTATTAGGCTAGAGTGGCTACTAAGAATCAAATCCAAAATGTGGTTGCCGCGAGTTGGATGACAGATATTCTGTAGAAACTTGTTAGAATCACACATATCAACAAAATATTCAGAAGGGCAAGGGGCTGGTTCCAAATTCATCAAATTATCGAAGACATCTCCAATTCCTGATTCCTTAATTAAATTCAAAAGGCTTTTAAAACGCTTAATTGCTTATCTTTCTATGAGAGCAGTAGTCTATGTGTTCAATCAATCTTCTTGTTCATCGAATTTTTTATGTTTCGCGGAAACTTCACGTATAAATAAATAAATGAATAAATTTTTGTGATTAATTCAACAATTTCTTGCAAATGTTCATTTTTCAACCGTAAGCAACCAAAATATTATTACCAAAAGATTTCATTCTCAAAACCTATTCAACGCTTTTCTAGCAAATCATTCTATCAAACAATTACTCATTAGAATGTCTTCCTTGAACCAATATGACACTGTCGACGCTGCATTATGGAAAGAATGAACTATTAAAGGATACGAAAATCGTACACAAATTTTAAAAACTTCAATACAGACAAGAAATAAAATGGTGATCAATACAAGGAGAAGGAGCGTACCGGATCCGGCCTGGGATGGGGTCGTGGATTTCCGGCAAAAATCGAATCCCACGCTTGACTCTGCCCCTCGCCCCATTTGCGCCACCATCTTTATTGTAATTGGACACACATGTGCCTTACTACCACATTCTCTATTTGTATGCCATGGCTGTAATAGTAGGCGCATTGGCTGATATCTAGTGCATTAATGGAAAACATGCTAAAGTGATTGCTGCTGAGGTGGTATATCAACACCGTTCTTGTTGTTATTGACAGTTTTAAGGATCTAGACGACGGTAGATAGACAAACGAATACAGGTTGCGCAAAAATTACTCGCACAAGATACGACGCAGTCCACAACTACTAGCAGAACTGGATTGCGAGCTCCATCTTTTAATATGTTATACACTTATACCATAAGCAAAAACATTCCAAGTTTAAACTCAAAAATGCTTATAGAGCGATAATGGCAAAGCAAAATCCGAAACGATCGGCCATCATCAGCCTGCACCTTCTGGTCACAGCGCTGTTTCCATTGCCAGTGTTCTAAATGCTCCTCGACGAACGGTGTATAATGCCATAAAACGATACAACGAGCTTGGAACTTTATTAGACAGGACTGGACGAGGTACGAAATTAACTGCTATCACTCGAATTCGCCAGATCTGAATTTTCTTGACTTATCTGTCTTGTCAGTTATTGAGAGCAAAGTTTGGCTTCTCTTAAAGATTCCCTTACTGAAGCTTGGAACGAAATGAGCGACGACCTGCCACGTGTGATGCGTTCGTTGCTCGTCTGAGGACTCGTGTTCGTATGAAAGGCGGCCACTTCGAATGACTTTTTATGTTTTTCTTAGTAAGGGAATAAGGAAGTTATGTGTTAAGTTTCATTGTTAAATCCGAAGTTGTGTTGAAGTTACACTGTGATACCTTTGTGCGGGTAATTTGTGCGTACCCTGTATATGGTTCCAGCAGTCAGTAGATCACCTTTAACCGTAAGTGAGCATCTGAGGCATACCTTCATGAGAATTAGGACAGTTCGGAGTCAGCTCTTAAAGTAGCAGTTCGGAGTTGCCACAGCTAAGAAAGCATATAGTGTAGCATATATTCGAACACATATAGTGTGGTTCCACTTGCGGCACCTCAGCCGCCAGGTGCATCGCGGCATGGCGGCATGCCGCCGAACTCTATTTCCGGCCTTAATCCCAGTTTATACTTGCTCCGCTAGGCGGCGCGGCACCACGACCGCCATAGATATCGATTTTTCGCGCTGTCTGGTCGATATCAGGGATGAGCGAGCAATGAAATTTTGAAACCCGATAACGGATAACGGATAATTTTGCCCAAAAATGGCCAGATAACGGAAAAACGGATAACTACCAAACAAAAATTAACACTAATTTTAAACCATTATTTCTCCTTTAGTAGGTTTGGAGTTATAGTCAAATAAACCACTTTTTCCTTCTGATTGGTGTTTTTTCGGTTGGAGGTGTCCTCTATCGCATGCTCTACGATTCAATGTTCTTGGTTCGGATTTTCCCTCCAAGTCAACTAAGTCTTCCACCTTTTTGAGCTCAATGAGCTGGTACCAGGCTTGTCCGGGAAGAATAGTTCACTGACTTGTACATATGCTGGCCACCGCAAGTCGTTTTATAGGCCAAATGGGCTTTCATACTGCCTCCACCACGTTCCGTAGAAGTGGAGTGGGAGGCGCACCCCGCAATAGAATTGACTAACGTCGTCCTGTATCCTTTATTTATATTTTTTGGTTGCAATAGAGTCGCTGGGTATAGATCCTATGGGATTTCTGAGCCTTTGTGGGGCAGTCATTAAAAACAGTCGCTTTTTGTCTTTGTCTACTTTTTAATCAGCTTAACACTAATTCTTGTCCAGATCGAACAAAACTCTTCATATTGCTCCAAACAAGGTGAATTGCTGCTAAGCGTACTTGGGGAGAATGGCAGTAAATTCATCAAGCTGTGGAACCTATGCTGTTAAATAGACCTATGTATCTCGGCTGCCGCAAGCGTCTTCTTCAGAGCCTGGATAAGAGCAGAGGAATTGCTAATTCGATGATCATTTCAAGTACAGTAGTTTCATGTTGATTCGAAAATAAGATGAAAGAGGCGTTGGACAACGAGTTTCCTTACGAAAGCAGGGCAAAACCTCGCAAACATTTTCGCATAGAAATAGACGTGACTCATGCAACTCATTCACTAACATCTATGCTCATCCAAGAGCGATCTATCAGCCTCTGCTTTGCCCCTCCTTCATTCCGTCTTTTCAACAGCACAAGAAGCTATTACAATCCGTTGCGATTCACGGACAAGTACTCCTTCAAGCTTTGCTTTTCTTGTTCAAACTCTGAAAGTTGTGTCAAAATGTCCGCCGAATTAGGTACGTATACCACCATTGGTGCACCTTGACAGCTTCTACTACTGTTCAACAACTACCCGTAAACCAACAGATAAAACTGGAATTATTTGGAACTATTAAAGTACTGGTACATAAAACTAGTACATAGGCCAGCCACAGGAAGTTACCATTGGAAGCACTATAAGCATAGTTTCAAAGAACTAAAAGTTGAATATCTGGCAAATCTTCTAAACGGAAGCCAGAAGGCCAAATTAATGCAGCCAATGATAAGCAGTCATAAGAGAGATTTTGTTGTTCGTTATCCGGCGATTTTCGGCCGGATAACGAACAACAAAACGGATAGACCAAAACCCGCCGGAAATCGGATAAAAATAACGGATAACGGATAATCCGCTCATCCCTGGTCGATATCTATCCCAACCATCGTGCCGCGCCTCGCAGCGGCGCAAGTATAAACTAGGCTTAAGTATAGTTTGTTTCTCTCGGGTCTGCTTGGTTCGGAGAATGCATAACCTGATTTACCTAACTATTCTCTGAATTCGTCTGAAGGCTTCATTTGCTGCGCTATGTCATCACCACGCATTATACCTCCAGGTGATGTCGTTAAACAATGACATTCGGCCTAGTCAATAATTTTTGGCATGTATTAGTCGAGGTTGTGCTTTGTCCTTTCCAGGCAAGTCTTCCTGTGGCAGTTCACTGACACTAGAAAGACGGTACGATGGCTTCCTCTGGGATAGACTCGATCCAACGGCCTCGATCCGTGGAGCAAGCGGCAACCAATGCTGCGGCATCTAGAACTCAGCAAAACGATAAGGTATACAAAATGTTAACTCTTTGATCTTACATTCCTATAAAACATCGATTTCATAAAACCTTTTGTTCAATAAAATAATGCAAATCGACGTAAAAAGAAAATAAAAGACACATAAGAGGTGCAGCAGGTTATGCATTGAAGTGACAGTTTGGATACGATCTCTATGCCTCTCACAATCACGTAGAGGGCAGCACCTCGACTCACAAAGAAGGCTCTTCCGCAGGAGCTGAAGGCGCGCTCAGCTCAGCTCTCCAAGGGCGCAGCTTTTCAGGTTCTTCGTGTTTTTTGAGATCGTTTTATCCTTCACATTGCAGGAAGACCTTGAAACTACGACCGCGACCGTTTATCAGCCGGCTGGCCGACCACTGACCAGTTTTGCAGTGACGTTCCACGAGAACACAAAAACTTCATTGCACTAGCTGCCGTCGATAGATTAAGCCGGCGAAGTAGTGGTGGCTTGACGACCAGTTGAACGCGATTCCATCAGAGATCTCTGGCCGATTTGCCGTTTGAAATCACTGTAGTGCCTCGTTGAGGGTATTGTTACACATGCATGCGTGGTAGCACAGCCAGAGCTGGCTTCAGCTTTCGTGTACACTCTCAAGCTAAGGTTATTGGTTCTGCTGCGGTCCAGGTCGTCGAGCGCTCGATCCCGCTGAGGACGGCGAATTGGTATCAGAGTTGTTTGGAAAGGACGATTTACTGGATTATCTATCGTTTGGACATTCAGATTATAACACGCAGAATTAGAAAGCATGTCGCATTCCAAGCAAGAAATGATTAGCGGCAGCCTTTTTCTTTCATTTTCTATTTTATCATCAGGTTGAACAGCATAATGAAGTCTTGTCAGTCTCCTCCAGCTACATGCATCTGGGTCGCGATGTCAATGTAGCCAAAGCGCCTAAGCTGGGAGGAAACCAGTACCTTGGAGAGCTTTCATGAGTAGAAGAGGCGATTAACTTCCGGCTCCGTGCTGAACCACTCGATCCCACTGTTATTTGTTTGTTGTTTGTTTGTTTGACCAACAACAAACAAACAAACACTGTTATTTGTACGCCTCACCATCAGAGATCAATGTGCTGGCAAATCAGAATGAACACGAAATGAGCGAGGAGTCTTAGGAACGATGCTCGCAGTTGTTTGTTGCTGCATATTTTTGCGATCAAGATTCTTTCCTCAGGCAAGTCTCAAACCCGCACCTTCTGCTTTCCCGGCAGCGCTGTTATGCTTTTCAGCGCCTGATTGATCGCCGCACAGAATAGCGATGCTTGCAGTGTCATGATTAGCGAAAGTGATAGGAGGCCCTGGAGTTTCAGGCTTCCCTGACTTTCGAGGATTAGAAATACTGTCTTATTGATCAGGTCATCGAAAACACAAGGAAAAGACGGATTAAAAACAACTACAAAGAATGCAAGGGGTTGATTGTGTTTCCAAAAGAAAATCAGGGTGAAATGACCATGTCCGGTTTTGACATTTTACGGCAAAAAATCTTCGGATCTATCCTACATAGCGAAGGGAAGATTCCACTGCAGTTGTGCCGTCAAAATTTTTTTAAAATATCCGAATGGTTTTTGATGCTCGCAAATTTCGAATATTCGCATTCGAATGTATTTAGAAACTGCAGTTTTTCTGAATATTTGCTCTTGAATGAATTCGCAAAACGCGATTTTTTCAATAATTGAATTTGAATATTTGAATTCCAATAAAAATCCTTTCAATACCTATTCAAAAAGGTCATTCGAGGAGCACAACTGTACATTTTACCATGACTCTTTGTCAACCTTGACAAAACTGAAAGCAGACCAGCTTACAAGGGCAACACCGTGAATTGTCCTGCGAGAGAAGCTTTCCTTGCAATTGCGTAGCCAGGAGGTACCACACTGCTTACATTTGTTTCTAGTGATTCCCTCCCCCAGCCTAACGATTGGGCAAGGGTAAAGACAGCGTTGCTCAATCTCTTTTGGGATGCGCCAGGCACTCTACTTCTAAGGAAAGTCGTAGTAGCAATATGAATGCATATTTGGTTGTATAATGACTTGCATTGGCTAGCCGATGAACAAGTCAGCGTTTTATCATTTTCAGACAAGCTGTTGTTATTGTTATTGTTTTATAAGGCCATACGTTAGAAAACAGACACAGAAACAATCACAAAAAAGAGCATAGAGACGAAAACATACAAACAATGAGAGAATACTTACAAACAATCATACTATTCAACCAATTTCAGATCTGAGCAACAAACTTTCAACTCGGCTTCCGAATTGACTCGGTGTCTGGTACCGATTCACAAACCCCTAGGAAATTGTAGTTCTTGGTTGGCGTGGGCTAAGTGCCTACTCTAATCGTCGTTTCCTCCGACTGCGCCACTGAGGGGATTTAGAGAAAATTTCTCTTTAATGAGAAGAGAAGTGTTACATGATTGTATGAATGTTAATCGAACTCTGCGGATTGCGCTAGGAATTGCCTTCCCATGTTAGTTTTTCTTCTTTCCCGGCTGGAATAGGCGCCACTTCCTAAAAAGTTTGGAGTGCCGTGCATATGTACAATAATCCACATCTTTTAGCGAGCTTCTGATTGTGTGAGGCGTAATCCACTAAAGAGACCATGGCGGATACGCCATATCCTCCGCATAGGCATGGGGAGGTCTTAACGATGACAAGGTAGAAACGCCGGTAGGATTATGCATATGTATATGGGACAGATTCAAACGAACAGAACCTCACTTCAGAATTTTCCAGCAGTTCTCCAATTTCTCATTTACCGGCGTATTCATGTATTGCCCATAATAAATCTCCTTTCATGCGCGTGTTCGCTGCTATCGTGGAATCACTGCGCTTGCATTGCTCACTGAAAAGACATTAGGCCACAGATAGTCCATGGAGCCATTTTATAGACGCGTACCAGAAAACATAATAGAAGAGACAAGAATCACATCACTCAACCACTCAACCAGTAGGTTGTGCTATTTTGGATGTTTCCTCCATATTTTACTAAACGACACAACTTTTGAACTGACGTTGGAGATGCATGTATACAAGCATCTCTTAAAGGATTAGGATTATTTTGTTTGTGATAGTATGCTACATGACATACAGGGTGTCTCAAAAAGTGTCGCCTCTAATCATTGGCTTCAGGTATTAAATTTTGCTTTTTGAGTTTAGCGAGAGATGAAAAAGAGGCATTCGATGGACGAAACGTTCGCGGAGATAGTCAAATTGCACGGAATAGTTGGCATCTGAGAAGTCAAGAATGTTTATAAGCCCAAATGATCAGGCGCGTATCAATAGACAAAGATTAAAGAAATACCACATTAACCTAAGAAGCTGAACTCGAGAATCCAGTTCTTCAAGTCTACCTTATCTAGAAGTAAGCGGCATATAGTTTCTTAAAAAATGTGTGCCCTGTTTGAAAGGTGATACCTGGAAACATGTCGAAAAGATGAGCAATTGGGAGGTGGATGCGCGCCAGCCAATTAGACCGCATCAGATAAGTATGCCATACAGATGGCGCTTGCTTAAAAAATCGGTAATTGCTCAATATCGATTGGTGGCAATCGATGTTTCAAAAACGAACTTCAGATACGTGTTCAGCGACCTCGATTACCCCGGGGCTCAAGTTTCCAGTCACGTAGAAGTTGTCTGGGTATTTTCCGCTATTTTCGCGCCCCGGATTATGACAAGCATGATAACGTTCAATTCCAAAATTATCAATCTCTGCCCGATTATAGCAAACAGGCAAAGACGGACAGTTGTGAACAGCTGCTTAGTCCAGCACAGCATTAAACTGAATCGGCCGGAATACTCTTTTTAGGGTATTTTGGAGAATAAGGTCTGTGGTACTCCAACAGAGGTGAGCAGTCGCTGAATTCTACCCTTGTGACTAATGTAGTGATTTACGAGGCCACCCCCCCCCCCTCCGAAGTTCCATGCCAGTGGCCCATCGGCGATGGTCATTTAGAGAACCTGACATTTTAGGTTCAGCCGAAAAGATAAATTAGTTTCTCCCAGACTCCATAATCCACAACAGTTTTCCTATTTCAGACTTTAGTAGGAGGGACAAGATGTTGATGAGTGTACCTGGCAATCAAGCTGAATGAGAAGAATAGAAAGTCAAATGGCCTTGCTCTAGTGTTGTAGGATGGTCATTTATTCGGTTTCATAACCCCAGATCCGGCGACGTCCCCTTCCCGTTCTTTCTGCCTCGCTCGAAGGCTTTCCCTGCTGGTGAAGTATGCGCATGAAGGGCACGTGGATTCAGACGCAGGGTAAGTGCCTCCGCCGGCCTCCTCTTCCTGAAATCCGCTCTTCCGCAATGACTCAGCCGGCACGGGGGCAACCCGCCCCGTAATCGTTTAAACCTTCACAATCGAGATAGGCTTCAGTTCACACATCCCAGGGTGATAAAAGTTTTATCTGGTCTGAGCAGGAAATCCGACCCGAGAAACTGATTCGGGTGCAGACTATAGCCAGAGCCTCCTACGGCTGTGCCAGCCACATCGTGCCGATCCTCACCATTCAAAGGGGAATCTTCTAATTGTCATTCAAATGATTACCTGGATGTTTCATTACGCACCTTGCAACGGCGTTTGACTCCTCCCTTGGCGACTCCTTCGCCTCCTTCTCCACGTCCAGACAACGACACGACCACGACACGACTGTGCAGCACTCCGAGCGAGATGTGCTCGAGGGCCCACGCGCGCGGCTTTACAGGCGCTGCCGGGTAATCACGTGGGAACCCTTTCCTGCAAGGTTCGAACGAGTGGACAAAGGAACATACAAACTCTATCCGCGAACCACAATCTTTTCAATTCAGGATTTAGTTTGACCACTTTACGACCGGAATTCTCGGTCGTGAGGTGATAAAACTGAATGATTTTGAATCCAAATAGAAAGCCTTGGAAATCAAAGCGAACATCAGCCATCCTGTGACTTTGATTAAGATTTTGTAGAGCTCGCCTTTCCCCAGACAGTGAATACATCGCTTGAATTCTAATAAGATTGTATCATACTATAATATCATGCTGTATAATAGCGTGGTAAGCGGTTAGTCACAAAATAAGGGGAGGGAATTACGGAGCGCAAAAATAACGGAAAATACCCAGACGCCTTCTCACTGCCTGCAAACTTCAGCCTTGGAGATAATCGAAGTCGCTGGACACAAATCTGAAGTTCGTTTTTAAAGCATCGATTGCCACCAATCGATATTGATCAAATTATCGATTTTTGTGGATGTCGTTTGCGCGGTTCACCTAAGAAGCAGCACGAGACTAAAGAAGAGTTGATTATCAAACTGATCAGTATTTTTGAAAAGCACTTCGAAATGTTTTCAATTAATCTCTTAGAAAATTTGCATAATAATTCACCTTCTCCAAGCAAACTTGGAGCGCTTAAAATTTATAAAGATAGCTTTTTTTCAAGAATTGTAAAGGGCTAAAACTTTCTGTGGTCAGGAAAGCACCAATTTTAACGCTTATTAAAAGATACGATTGCGCGCGGATCTACCCTAGTCGGAGGAGGCATGTTTAGACAAGCGGAATAAAACAGATTTGTCACTTCATGGTTGGAAATTGCGAAGGAATGTCGGATCTATCCTAGTCCAGGGGGCCACATAACTACAAAGTATGTAACATAACGACTTGAGACTTACCGGGAGGCTCATGCAGAACAAAATAGGAACTAAACTAGCAAAATTCACGAAAAAACCGAAAAAGAGAAAAAAGAAAAAATTACACTTGTTTTCGTCGCAATGGTACGAAGGCAACGTTATGTGCCTTCCTCACCATGTTAGATCTTGGCTGTAAGAGTCAGACGGCGGCCAGCTCGCTGCATGCGGGTTTATGCGTCCTCCTCACCATGTTAGACCCTGGTTATAACATGTCCGACTGTGGCAGCACACGGCAAGCCTCCATTGTTTTGTTGCTTTTTGCCCGCCGAGACGGTTGTAAAACCGCGGCGATTTTTTTAATCTGTTCGTTTTTTGTTTCGTTTAGGTCCTATCTTCTTCTGCAGGAGCAGGTCGGTAAGTCGTCACATACTTTTTAGTTATGTTGCCCCTCTCGGACTAGGATAGATCCGAAATGTTCTCTCGTAGGCTATATCATTGTATCGCCATTGAAAAATACTTTATTTTTAGTTTACCCATCGTTATCAAGATGGTTGGGCAAAGTGCCGCCGTCCCACTGGGATAGATCTGATTGCGAGATGCATTAGCTCGGGACGTCGCGATAATTTAATTGATACAAGGAGTTTTCACATGGCCACAGATATAGTTACGCTTGGCGCGATCTCCTTTCTGAATATGCAGAAAAGCTGCTGGTTCTTCAGGGGTCGTTTAGTGTCCGCGCGATGAGCGACGCGAAGGGTGGCAGGCGCGACGATCGCGGCTCCGTCAGATTAAATGCGTTGTGTGCCACGGCACAGAGTGCTTTCTCTGACGTATCCCAGCCGGATAAAAGTGGTGCATAGATGCATAGCTTTTCTTCTTCCGCTTCCAACTTCATGAGGTGAGTAGTCAACTCTAAGAAATCAACCTTGATGCGTGAGTAGCATTTTCGCCGTTTGCCGGCTCAAAATGCGGCCTGGAAAAAGAGTCGAATGCATTCGTAGTTGTTAGCACATCATCCTGGTTTACTGAAAACATGAAGAGTGGCTTATTCGGGTGGCCCCAAACGCTCACGTCACAGCCACCGAGATATTTGGACGTTTATGAGCGAACTGTTATCCTCTCGATGTGCTGCGAACGCACGTTTTGCTGTAGAGCTGCTTTCGAGACTAAATAGTATTTTTAGCGACCCTCAAGAGGACGACTGAGGACGACAGGCTGCCTTCTTGTGAGTTGGTTTTTGCTTCTGGTTTTCGTTTGCTCTGCTTGCTATTAGGCTTATTTCAGACCTCACCATAAGCAATCAGAAGTGGCTGTGTGTCGATGGCGAGTGGAGGCCGGTGTTACCCGATGATACCTTCTAGGTCTGTCACCTGTATCACCTGTCGTCCCGTTGATCATCGACTTGCTCGAGCGGGCGCCAGCAGCGTCTCCATTCGTCCCTGTCGCGTGCCAGAATGGTCCAATGGATCCTCCTCGCTCGAGGGACACGAAGAGCGTCATATCGGTCGTTCAGGGCTTTCACGAAGAAGTCCGACCAACGCGTTGGTGGGCGTCCTGGTGTTCTTTTGACATCCCGCGGAATCCAGTCTGTGACGGCTCTCGTCCAGCGGGTGTCTGCGAATCGCATTACGTGGCCGGCCCACCTAATTTTCGACGACTTGGCCCATGCGACAGCGTCTCTGATCTTCGAACGTCGGCGAAGCTCGGAACTCCGGAGGCCTTCTCTCACTTGCGTGAGTCGTGTCACTCCGAGCATCTTCCTCTCGATTCCACGCTGCGCGACGCTGATCGCGTGTTCATCCTGCTTTCGTATAGCCCAGGTCTCTGAGGCGTATGTTAGGGCAGGAAGAACAGTGGAGTCGAATAGGTGGGCACGGAGTCGGACGTTCTTCGTTTTCTTCACGACTTCTTCGACGCTCTTGAAAGCTCCCCAAGCCGCTCGTTTCCTCCTGCTCAGCTCTGGTGCTAGGTCGTTGGCCATGTTGACTTCGCGACCCAGATACACATAGCTGGAGCATTCGGAGATGTTCGTTCCGTTGAGCGAGAATGGGGCATCAGAAACCCATCCGTTCTTCATGAACATCGTCTTCGTAAGATTCAGCTGCAGTCCAACGCTTCCACATACACGATCGAAGTCGGCCAGCATTCGCTCCGCCTGAGTGATGCTCGGTGTTATGAGCACGATGTCGTCAGCGAAGCGAAGATGGTGCAGTTGCCGGCCGTCGACCTTCACTCCCATGTCATCCCATTCTAGTTCGCGCATGACGTTTTCGAGGGTGGCGCTGAAGAGCTTCGGGGATATGGTATCCCCTTGTCGAACCCCTCTCTTCACGTCAATGACGACGTCGTTGTAGAATGGTGAGATCTTGGTCGTGAATCCACTGTACAGCTCTCGAAGGACTCTGATGTACTGAGTAGGAACGCCCTGGGTGAGCAGGGCTTCCATAACCGCTTCAGTCTCGACGGAGTCGAATGCCTTCTTCAGGTCAATGAACGTAAGGCAAAGCGGCAGCTTGTACTCTCGCGACACTTCGATGAGCTTCGTAATGGTGTGTATGTGGTCGATCGTGCTGAATCCTCTCCGAAATCCTGCTTGTTCGCATGGCTGTCCTTCGCCCAGCGTTCTACTAATCCTATTCAGGATGACTCGAGTGAACAGCTTGTAGACTACGGACAGCAGGCAGATCGGGCGATAGTTGCCAATGTCGTGCACGTCTCCCTTCTTGTACAGCAAGACGGTCTTGCTGGTCTTCCACTGAGATGGAACCTTGCATTCGGACAGGTAGCGTGTGAAGAGCCGCGCCAAGGTGTTGATGAGCGCTGGCGGGAGGTTCTTCAGGTGTTCAGCTCTGATCCTGTCAGGACCGGGTGCTGTACGTTTCTTCACCGACGAGATGGCGTGTCGGATCTCGGAAGGGAGAACAGAGGGGATGACGTATCCATCCTGCGGAAGATGGCGTAGGGGCAGGTGGACGTGGCTATCGAAGAGATCGGAGTAGAAGTCGTGGATGACTTTCTCCATGGTCCTTCTGGAAGAGGTGACGGTTCCGTCAGCACGTCGGAGAGCGGTCATCTTGGTCTTGAAGTTGGCGAAGTTCCGGCGGGCATTGCGGATGCTCAGCCCTGCCTCTGCTGCTTCAGCCAACACTTCCGCCCTTCTCTCCTTCAGATCTTCCTTTATCGCCGCTCTGCATAGCTTTGCAAGCTCGGACGTCAGTTGATAGTTGCCTGACGCTCGTGCTGCTCCACGTTGGCGTATCAGCTCGAGAGTTTCCGGAGACAGGCGTCTCTTGGTGGTCTTCAAGCTCTCGGCTCCCTTAGCACTATCGTGGAGATGGTGCACGAAGCGATCGTATTCCCTGTCGACGTTGTCCATGACGGCATCTTCCCAAAGGCCGACAAGAGAGGTGTAGAGATCCCAGTTGATGGTCGTTCTGGGACTCCTCTTCTTGAACTTCGCGGCCTTCTCTCCTTGACGCGAAAAGCGGAACCTCGCGCGAAGGAGGCGGTGGTCCGATCTCGTGTAGAACTTGGGGACAACGGAGACATCGGTCAGGCAATACTTGCGATTGAAGATGATGTGGTCGATCTCGTTGTGGAACTGGCCACCGGGGGATTCCTAGGTCCATCGTAGGGAGGGAGGCTTCTGGAACTGCGAGTTTCCATGGATGGTCTTGGTCGACATGATAAACTCAGACAGCCTTTCACCTTGCTCGTTCCACTCCAAACCGTGGGTTCCGATGTGAAGTTCTTCCAGCGACCTTCGTGGCCCGATCTTGGCATTAAAGTCGCCGACGATCACCTTGTAGAAGGTGTGATCTTCCTTATAGAACTTCTCCAGCTCCAAGTAGAAGGCCTCGACGTCTTCGTCGTCGTAGTCGGATGTTGGGGCATACGCGACGAACACAGTCAAGGCTGGCACGGAGCCACATCGCTTCAGTCGCAGACGTCCGATTCGGCTTGTCAGAGACTCGTACGAATCGATGTTCATGGCCAAGTGCGTGTTGACGAGGACACCAACGCCGCCTACTCCCCTGCTGTCGCATGTTCCGAGGAACAGTTCTTCTCCGGAGTGTAGGCGGCGTGTAGGGGGTGGTGTCTTCTCGTCTCGGTCAGTCCGATGACGTCGTACTTGATCTTCCTGGCTTGCATCATCAGGTCCTCGACGGATGCTTCCGACGCAAGCGTGCGGGCGTTGTAAGTACAGATCGTCATCCTAGTCCTTCTCAGTTTGCGCAGCCTGGTTAGGCCCTGAGATTTTAGCAGCCTCTCCGTACTCGTCCTTCCCATCGCTGCAGAAATGGGGGCTCTTTCGGGGTCAGGGGAATGAGGCCCTTTAGTGCTGCTGTGTTTGACTGGAATACAACACGGGTAGCTAGTCAGGCTCTGTCGTGCGGGCGGGGTACTCCGGGCAGCCAGCCAGACTGCCCGAAGGGACGGGGCGAGACTTAAGGCGGCCTCGAATCGCCTTACATGTACTCCCAGTCTACCGAGTGCAAGCTTTTGGCCGAGCCGACACAGTTACAATCCGCACAGTCACGGACACATCCACGCACACTGTGCACGAACATGCCGCTCCCACGCACAAGGAACGCATCGACCCGACACAGCAGGAGCAAGGAGTCCATCCCCTGCATCCCACCTGCGTCTCTGGGCAGTACACGGTCGCATTTGGTTCGCGTTTAATTCCCCTATCCACCACCCGGGGACGCGCCACGTGGCCCTGCGACAAGCGGCCCGAGATCCCTCTTAACAAGAGAGCCCGAAGGCTCTCTATCGAGGGAGATCCGTGGCCTTCTAGGTCTAAACAAGGAAAAACTTCCCAAATAAGTGTCACCTCCGTTTTCCGTCAATAATGAAACTTGACTAACAATCACGCACATGGATGAAACGTGACGAGAAAAAAGGAAGAGGAGAGAACATTGCTACAACATTAACTCAGGAACTATTACGGAATCACTTCTTGTGTTTATCAAGAACTTTCTTAAGGCTATTGAGATTGTCAGGAAAATGATTTGTTTGCTCAACCTAGCTAACCGCAGGCCTGCACGAACTATGAAGAAGTTGCGACGTTGAGACGTTTTTGACGTTTTTACATGATGTTTGTAAAACCGCCTTTAGTATTAGATGACGCCAGAGTGAAGAACTCCGAACGCTTTAGCCCAGTGTTTCCATACAAAGTCTTGCGGACCATTGTATAATCATTTCAAGGTTTAGAATCTTGTTTCTGATGGCACCACGTGGAATGCTTTTGTATGTGAAAACTAATTCTCTAACTAAGAGCTTCTCTGTAAAGTTATTTTGAACTTGTTCTAACCTTTGAACTATCTTCTCATGTGGATAAAATATGCGAGTTCCATGTCCAACAATAGGCCGAACGTACATTTTATAGCCATTTAACAATACGCAAGGATCTCTGCTGCCCAACGCCTTAAAGAGTAAAAACACTATTTGCTCGGGTTTCGAGGCAATATTGTCACAGTGCATATCAAAAGAAAGCTTATGATTTATCAGAAACCTAGGTCCTTTAACTCAGTAGTTTTTGCTAGAATATGGCTTCCTATCCTGTAATCCGCTTTAGAGATGATGTAACCCAAGTGAAGGACTTTTCAAATGAGATTGGTAAACCCCAATGTTAAGACCAAGAATACACATTATCGACAGCTTGTTGAATCGCCATTACATCCAATTACAATCGACTGTTTTGTATACTTTCACGTCATCAGCGAACAGTTTACAAACAACTTCGCTACAGACCTTTGCAGGCAAATCGAAAGTGTAAATATTAGCACGTTGACGATCGCGCCTTCTTCGCGTGTCTGGCGCGTGGGACCAACCGATTTTTTGCGACACCGGCAGCGTGGGATGACATCAAGTCTTACGGTCCTACGCGACTGCAAAATTCGTCTCTTGGTGGAAAGCGATGATGAGGATGACGAGGTGGCCCAGGACGACGTTGATGCTGAAGACGATATCCTTGTACTACCAACTGACGGTGATGATGGCTCAGAAAGCGAATAGAATCCGAAGCAGAAGATGAGGATAAGCAAGCTTGGAAGAGCGATTTTGAAGCCGCTAATCGGTGGACCCTTGCGAAGGAGTCCGGCTTTCTCCGGCTTTCATGACGATGTGTTCGACTGCGGTAGGCCGATCGATTATTATCGATTATCGATTATTATTTTTCATTGACGAATTGTTAGTCGAAGCCATTACTTGACGAGAAGCTCAATAAATCAGTAACCGAAACCTGTGTTTGTGGACCACGCGTTTTACAACAATGACTAAAGATGAAGCACACATAACACGAAAACGTTCCTTGGAAAATCTGAATCCAACTAGAAAAATAAATTACAAGGCTATGGCCTGACATCATGTCACACGGTCCCACGCGGCCGAAAGGATGTGGCCTGACATCAGGACACACGTTCGTCAACGTGTTAAAGGGAATGGGAGACAAAAAACACCCCATTGCGGTACGCCGCTGAATATAGGTTTAATGCTAGAAAAAAAACCCTTGATCCGTACCTGGAACGTGCGACCACTCAAAAAAGCCTTTATCCAATGTCAAGTTTATTGAGCAAATTATGAGACACATTGTCGAAGGCTTTTGTAAAATCGAAGAAGGCAGTAAAGATTGGCGATAATGATTGGATAATTCGGCCAAATATGTTTGAAAGAAAAGGCAACTGTCCATGACATGCTCCAGATACACCAAATGCTGTATTGCTTTCTGAAAAGGCACACCAGAATCCACTCCCACGCTACATTCAAACTGTCATAGAACCTGGGCATCTTTTAAGAGTCGGGTTATTACATACCCTGTGCCAACAGGTGTGGTATGATAGAACAACCTTACTTCGCCCTGGCGTTTCGTCAACTTCGATGTTCACAAAAGCCTGAAAAAAGTCAAAAAGCTAATTATAAGATTAGCTATACTACATATTATCCTAAAGCAACTGAGATCCACCAACTCTGCCTCGCAAATCTATACCAGCGTTAGATGCAGAATGGATGGATTTTAAGTGGACAAAACGTGAAACAGGATTTTGTAGCCAGTGATTAATATGCGCTCCTTTCGAAACTTCACTGTTAGGCTATGTTCAAAGACCTTGAGAGTCATTGCATAGAGTCAAATAATCACTTGTGATCGAATCCTCTGATTCTAGGTTGACCTTAGAGCTCGAGACTTCAAGCAAGAAGCACTTTCAGAATTTGACGAAACGCAGGCGCAATAAGGTCATTCCACCATACAATACCTAGGTGGCACAGAAAAAGGTAATAACCCGACTCAACGATACCCACGTTTACGACGACGTTGCCAGCCATTCGCTGGTAACTACTTTGTTAAGGTCCTTACTATTAGTAGTAGGTTAGTGATAGTATCTGATAGTCTAAGACCATTAGTAGAAACCTTGTTTATATCATTTTCACGTCAAATTTGTCACTTTTCACGTCAAATTGGGAATTATTCTAAACAAGCATGATGCTTTCGATGTCAAAGTGGAAGTCTTCCAAGCCAAAACGATTGTATTTCGATCAAACTAGAGGATCACAGAGCAGAGCAGAACAATTGTTTGTTCAAGGAAATTTTGGCATAGATTTCCTTGAAATGTTTGCTTGACATGCCCGAATGAGTGTAATAACTTTTTAGACATTTTTATATTTTGAGAAAAAATAATAAATTCAACTTTGTTTCAAAGCACAATAAGGCAGCAATCATTTAGTACATTAAAACGGATCGCGCCACGCATCCGATTAGCTCGTCGCGTTTTTATTCGATTGATAGTATGGGTGACGCTTACATGAAGCTTCAAGGTGAAGATACGTGTTCTTTACAATTGTTTTTGTTGTGTAGTATAGATGGTAAATTGCATGCAAGCAGAGATTTTGCTATCAATCTGCCAAACATCGTGACGTCTTAGATGTGGGAATGGCGTGGCTAATCTCTTTTGTGGCACAAAATTGGCTGCCTTTCTGCTCTTTAGAACAAGCTTTAAACCATTATTTTTCCTCAAAAAATTAAAAAAATTTTAAAATCTCAAACATGTCATCAGTTATTGAGTAGGTAAATTATATATTAAAGAAATCATTCTGAACACAAACAAAAATTTTTCTAACCTTTTTGTAGAATCACCAGTTTAACGTGGAAGGAGCTTGTTTTGATTTGGAAGATGTTCAGCTTGATTTCAAAAGCGTTAGACATGTTTAGAAGAGTGTCAAATTTGGCGTGGTAATTGTATGTACAGACTGCAGCATGGTTCTACAGTAAACAACCGGCAAGGGCGGGACGACGATTGGCAGTTTGCCAGCCGTCGAAAGAAAATCGATACAGGGCCCACACGGACGGAGCTAACAAGTTGTGCGCGTTTTCGTCCCGCAATCGCGGGTTTGCCGCGGACGCGGCGTTGCGCCCAGGCGGCCAAAAGTGAGTAAAAGTTCCCGCACCCTTGCATGGACAATGCGATTTGAAGGAGTGTCTACTAACACTCCTTCAAATCGCAAAACTATGGATGTAGAGAGTTTTAATGAAGTTCACTTACTGTCACAGTTTATTTGAAGTTTGTAGAGAACCTACCTATTGTACGCGAACAGAGATTTCTTGTTGTAATAAAACAAGGATGATGAAATACGAAATTATGAAGTCTTTGGTGGTATTTTTGCACAGTAAACCTCTGATAATGTTCTCTTCCTTTCCATCAAAGATTGCGGGACGTTTGATATCGTGCTTCAAATTCTGGTCACTTAGACTACTTTTTTTCTAGGCCGCATTTTGAACTGGTAAACGGCGAAAAGGTGACTCACGTATCAAGGTTGATTGCTTAGCGTTGACTGTTCACCTCATGAAGTTGGAAGCGGAAGAAGAAAAGCTATGCATCTATGCACCACTTTTATCCGGCTGGGATACGTCAGAGAAAGCACTCTGTGCCGTGGCACACAACGCATTTAATCTGACGGAGCCGCGATCGTCGCGCCTGCCACCCTTCGCGTCGCTCATCGCGCGGACACTAAACGACCCCTGAAGAACCAAGCTGAAGCTTTTCTGCATATTCAGAAAGGAGATCGCGCCAAGCGTAATTATATCTGTGGCCATGTGAAAACTCCTTATATCAATTAAATTATCGCGACGTCCTGGGCTAATGCATCTTGCAATCGGATCTAACCCAGTGGCACGGCGGCACTTTGGCCAACTTGATAACGATGGGTAAACTAAAAATAAACATTTTTCAATGGCTATACAATGATATAGCCTACGAGAGGACATTTCAGATCTGTCCTAGTCCGAGGGGGGCAACATAACTAAAAAGTATGTGACAAATCGACTTACCGACCTGTTCTTGCAGAAGAAGATAGGACCTAAACGAAACAAAAAAAACGAACAGATAAAAAGATCGCCGCGGTTTTACAACCGTCTCGGCGGGCAAAAAGCAACAACACAATGGAGGCTTGCCGTGTGCTGCCACAGTCTGACATGTTATAACCAGGGTCTAACATGGTGAGGAGGACGCATAAACCCGCATGCAACGAGCTGGCCGCCGTCTGACTGTTATAGTCAGGATCTAACATGATGAGGAAGGCACATAACGTTGCCTTCATACCATTGCGACGAAAACAAGTGTAATTTTTTCGTTTTTCTCTTTTTCGTTTTTTTTGTGAATTTTCTAGTTAAGGTCCTATTTTGCTCTGCATGAGCCTCTCGGTAAGTCTCAAGTCGATATGTTACATGCTTATTAGTTATGTGGCCCCCCGGACTAGGATAGATCCGACATTCCTTCGCAATTTCCAACACAAAAAGGTTTAGTCCATTACCATTCTTGAAAAAAGCTAAATTTTAAAAATTTTCAAGAGCCCTAAGTTTGTTTGGAGAGGGTGAATTATTATAAAATTTCAAGAGAGTAATTGAAAAAATGTCGAAGTGCTTTTCAAAAATACTGATCGGTTTGACAATCAACTCTTCTTTAGTCCCGTGCTCGTCGTCCTTAGATTTCACTCAGCCAGACATTTCATATGGGGAACAACAACGAGCTCTTTGATCAGGTCACTTACCATTAGTGTGCTGCCTGCAAATAACGACCTCTAGTTGAAAATCCTATCTATTTTGTAGCTTGCGGTGAGCTAACTAGCTGCCTATCATTAAAGCAATAAAGCAAAGAACTAGACAAAATTCCATTCAAAGAAGAAAGAGGCTGCCAGTGAAGTTTTTCGAGTGAGCGCTGTTGCCGTTTTATTTTATGCGGCACTGCTTTTGCTAATTTAACGAAGATATTATTAGGTCGTTAAGAATGAAATGGCCGATTTTGATATTTCATTTGTCGTTTTGTAGTTGAGATCCAGGGTTGATATTTCGGTTAAAAATAGTTGCTCTTCACTTTTTTCTCTTTTGAAGGTACATTCTTACACTCCTAATCGCTTGTTGTGGTTTGTAACATTTTTCAAAGTTCAGGTTTCAGTGCAGTTTTTCGAAACCATGGAAAGGTCGAAAATTCCTGTTGTTTTGGAATATATAATAAGTTCCGTCCTGGATGCAAGGTATCGCAGGCGGTCGTAAGCATTTACGAGGTTTTCGGCAAGAAAGCAGCTAGCAAATGCACAGTACGTGGATGGTTGGGGAAATTTTGATCTAGCGATTTTAATCTTGAAAATGAACCAAGTGGAAACCTGTGCATAGGGTGGAAAGCGATAAATTGAAAGCTATAGCGAAAGGCGATTCACCTCAAACTAGGGTGAATTAGGAACAAGATTGTTCAATAGGGCCAATTCTCTTCCAAGAGAACGCACGACCGCTCATCTCGCACAAAGCATTGCTGAAACTAAAGGATTTGGAAGTGAAAATTCTCATCCACCCACCGTATCCAGCGGATCTCGCACCAACTGACTACCACATCTTCCAAGCATTGGACCACTTCCTATAGGATAAACATTCAATTCTCAAGTAGATGTGGGAAGCGTGTTCTTGATTCCTTTGATTTCATAGCTTCCCGCCCTCCAAGCTTTTGGGCTTCCGCATGAGCAAGATACCGTTAAGATTGCAAAGATGTAGAGATTGATTAGATGCATGTTTTGGTTGATTCTGTTGTTTACATAACACAAATAACACATAAAAACATTCTCATTCCCACCGCCCTCTAGCTCGTTTGTGTTCCCATTCGATCTCAGTTACTTCCTTTGCAGGGTCTACGACAATGCCGGTAAAGAAATCACAAACGCTCCAACGCTCATCACAAAAAAATTGCGAGGTCAATGCCGCAGGCTACAAGTAACGAGGGAGAAACGTGCGATTACAGCAAGTTCTCAATTAATGAGATCATTGCTTCTATTATTGAAAGGAATACTGATCCAGTGATTGAGAGAATGGCATTAGCGTTGCAAGCAAAAACTCCACAGGCTATATCTGATGGCATCGAAGAAAAGGCAGAGAAGTATAATTATAGCTGGCATTGCGGAAGCACCGTCCGAGTTGTCGCCGTCTAGTAAGCAAAGTGATCTAGAGGATAAGGTAACTCGTGTGCTCGACACTCTTCAGGTTGAATGCCGGCCGGAATCTGTTTTTCGTCTGGGGTCTTACTCAGAGGATAAAATTCGCCTTGTTAAGGTTGTTTTGCCCTCTAGATTCCACTGGCAACAGGCTATAGCTAATACTCATCGTCTACGCCTGTCTGGTTATACCAATGTGTTTGTGCGCAAGAGTATTACGAAGGATGAGCTAGAGCAGGATTACAGACTTCGACAGTGAGCACGCGAGTTAAATGAAGGGAAGAGCTCAAAAGAGTGGGTAGATTATAGAGGGGAACTTAGACGTGTAAGCGAACTTGCAGCTAGACGCTCGGTGGGAAACCACTAGAGTTTCGCGGTCCACAGCCTAAGCTAAATTGCTTTTTGTTCAACTCTCAGCATTGTTAATAAATTGCTTTTGTTACACTCCTTTGTTTGTAGTAATAGTCCTGATATTGTTTTTATAACTGAAACTTGGTTAAATTTAAAAATATTAAATGCAGAAATAGTGGGAGGCTATCCGTGTAATGTTATACGGTCAGATCGAAGTTCACAGAGAGGTGGAGGTGTATGTTGCCTGATAAAGAATGGACTGATTTTAAATCCAACAGCTATTGCTAAGCAGCTTATTTCAGACATAATTTGTATGGATATCATTTCGGACAGTTCTGGCAGCTCTGCTTCTATCAGAATGATTTTGCTGTATCGTCCTCCAAGATCTGCTGTTGATGAAGACGATAAATTGATTGATGTGCTTTATGATTTATGTTCTGCTCCTACCCCTGTGGTTCTAGTGGGTGATTTTAATCTTAACATTGACTGGATAAGATTCACATCACTCTGTGATGTGAATCACAGAGTGATGAAAGGTTCAGATTAGTATTTACTGACTGTAAGCTTACACAGATGGTTTTGCATCCTACACGACACGATTCTATCCTCGACTTAGTCTTGTGTTCCGACCCAATAGTTGACAATGTTGGAATAGCTCCTGCTTTTGGTAACTCTGACCATAACATAATATTTTTCCAGTTGATCTGCCTTCAGGACGAATCGTTGTATCTACCTGTACCTCTATATAACCGAGTCGATTATGACAAACTCAACTATTATCTTGGAAGTATTAATCGGTTTCAGGTGTTCAGTGGCTATACGGACATCAATGATATCTACTATCGGTTTTGTTTGATACTATATCAATTATTTGGTGAACTTGTTCCATTTCGATACAGAAAAGCACAACCACACCAATACCCAACTCATATTAGGAACGTGTTCGCTCAAAAAAGTCGTCTTTTCTGTAGTCTAAGGAATCCATTAGTACACCCGTTATATAAGAAAGTATGCTCTGACATAATCCATCTTATTAAAAGATATATAGCTTACCGAGAGCGTCGATTGCACACGTTAAGTAAGAAGGCATTTTTCAATTACCTCAGAATGAAAGTTAAAGCCGCTTGTGATCTTCCAGTCCTAAAGGATGGTAATGGAAGTATCCTCAGGTCAAATCAGGACAAAGCCAGGGCACTTGGTAATTATTTTGCAAGTCTTTTCAATGCTATTACATGTGATTATTCGTCGAGTGAGAGATGCGGTGTTTTACATCTACCATACCTGTCTGAATCCTTTGCCGACATTTCAACAATTTACCCCTCAGAGATTCTGTATGTTATGAAGAAGCTCAAACCCTCTCTATCGGCCACATATGATGGTATCCCTCAAATGATTTTTCGTAGATGTGCTCACACATTGCAATACCCACTAGCTATGATCCACAACACATCGTTGGCACTGGGACAAGTGCCAGACATTTGGAAAGACTCTTTGGTGACCCCAATTCCCAAAAACACAGATGCGTCGGCACTCTCTGACTTTAGACCTACCAGCATATGTTCGACAGCAAGCAAAATCTTGAAAAAAATTGTAAGAGATAAACTTTATTGGTTTTTGAGGCATGATGTAATACCAAATGAACAACATGGTTTCGCGTCAGCAGCCTCTGAGACATTGCTATCGGACTCTTTGTATGATTGATTAACTGCAATAAATGATGGCAGATCGGTTTAAATCATTTTCTTCGATCTCTCCAAGACGTTTGATAAGGTGCCGCACAACAAACTGTTGCGAAAACTTGATTAATTTGACATAAGAGGCCAACTCCTGAAATGATTATCATCATACTTGCGGGACCGGCACATGACAGTAAAGGTAGGTAATAGTTATTCTAATCGACATTTGCGTCCTAGCGGAGTCCCTCAGGGTGGAGTGTTATCTCCTATATTGTTTTTAGCCTATACTGCTGACGTACCGAAAACTCTAAAAGTTCATCCAAATTTGGAGGTTAAGATGTTTTCTTCTAATCATTTCTTGTTTTCTTCGTGTGGCAGCATAAATAAAGAGTAAACGTCATGCTTATGTCGGGATAATCAGGATCTCTTCATTGTCAGATAGATTTGTTGGGATAGTCCGGAACCAGAAACCATCACACATCCTAAAAAATGTGACGTTTATACTATTTAGATAAGTGGATTATTTGAGAAAAATTTCTAAAACTGCGTCTTCACTTAAACTAGTGTTAGTGATCAGAAGAAGTGAAAACAGACCAATTAGTTCACATCCCCAATCTGAAGTATTTGTGAAACATTTAGTTTGCGCAACTTATTTCTGAAGTCCTTAGAAATTCTACATGAAATCAAATGCTGTGGGAGTTGATTAAGCCATCTAGCGGTCCGCAAAAAGAATGAATTAAATGCATTGTATCCGATAGGAGGGTTCAATTTATGGTGTTGTATTGCTAGAAGTGTTGCTCTCCCACGACTTGGTCTAAATATCCAGTATCTACTGGTCTTCAATTTAACTTCCATGCGAAAAATGCGAAAGGAAAATACTAAATCTTTAACAATTCTTCTGTATTTCCGACTTTTTAGACCGAGTAAGTGAAGCCGTTCACTGTAGGATGGCAAAGTTCGCGGGTAATTTGGATCGGGAAATGCTCTATAGTAAACTATTCTGGTGAAAATTTTCTGAACTTTTTTAATTGCTGCAGATATTTCTTAACGCAAGGATTCCAAATAGTAGAGCCGTACTCCAAGTGTAGTAAGTCATACATTTTATACAATTTGACCAGAAAAGGGGGGTCGTTGCACTGTACATTCCTTAGAATTAGCAGAAGCGATGATAGTGCCTTTCTTGTAACAGTTTCTATATGCTTGCTGAACTTTAAGGAAAAGTCAACAATAATACCCAGATCTCTAACGTATTCGTCCTGTCTTAGCACAAAGTTGTAGAAACTGTATCTGGGTATTGGAGGAGGACCTAAATGTATATGAATTGTTTTACTGAGGTTAACAGGAATTTCGCACTTGTCAGACCATTCCAACATTTTCCGAACAGATTGTGAAATATAGTCGTTAGCTAACTTTTGGTCACAAGGCTGGTAGGCATAGTAAATTCTTATGTCATCCGCAAACATCTTAACCTCCAAATTTGGATGAACTTTTAGAGTTTTCGGTACGTCAGCAGTATAGGCTAAAAACAATATAGGAGATAACACTTCACCCTGAGGGACTCCGCTAGGACGCGAATGTCGATTAGAATAACTATTACCTACCTTTACTGTCATGTGCCGGTCCCGCAAGTATGATGATAATCATTTCAGGAGTTGGCCTCTTATGTCAAATTAATCAAGTTTTCGCAACAGTTTGTTGTGCGGCACCTTATCAAACGTCTTGGAGAGATCGAAGAAAATGATTTCAACCGATCTGCCATCATTTATTGCAGTTAATCAATCATACAAAGAGTCCGAAAGCAATGTCTCAGAGGCTGCTGACGCGAAACCATGTTGTTCATTTGGTATTACATCATGCCTCGAAAACCAATAACAAAGTTTATCTCTTACAATTTTTTTCAAGATTTTGCTTGCTGTCGAACATATGCTGGTAGGTCTAAAGTCAGATAGTGCCGACGCATCTGTGTTTTTGGGAATTGGGGTCACCAAAGAGTATTTCCAAATGTCTGGCACTTGTCCCAGTGCCAACGATGTGTTGTGGATCATAGCTAGTGGGTATTGCAATGTGTGAGCACATCTACGAAAAATCATTTGAGGGATACCATCATATGTGGCCGATAGAGAGGGTTTGAGCTTCTTCATAACATACAGAATCTCTGAGGGGTAAATTGTTGAAATGTCGGCAAAGGATTCAGACAGGTATGGTAGATGTAAAACACCGCATCTCTCACTCGACGAATAATCACATGTAATAGCATTGAAAAGACTTGCAAAATAATTACCAAGTGCCCTGGCTTTGTCCTGATTTGACCTGAGGATACTTCCATTACCATCCTTTAGGACTGGAAGATCACAAGCGGCTTTAACTTTCATTCTGAGGTAATTGAAAAATGCCTTCTTACTTAACGCGTGCAATCGACGCTCTCGGTAAGCTATATATCTTTTAATAAGATGGATTATGTCAGAGCATACTTTCTTATATAACGGGTGTACTAATGGATTCCTTAGACTACAGAAAAGACGACTTTTTTGAGCGAACAAGTTACTAATATAAGTTGGGTATTGGTGTGGTTGTGCTTTTCTGTATCGAAATGGAACAAGTTCACCAAATAATTGATATAGTATCAAACAAAACCGATAGTAGATATCATTGATGTCCGTATAACCACTGAACACCTGATACCAATTAATACTTCCAAGATAATAGTTGAGTTTGTCATAACCGACTCGGTTATATAGAGGTACAGGTAGATACAACGATTCGTCCTGAAGGCAGATCAACTGGAAAAATATTATGTTATGGTCAGAGTTACCAAAAGCAGGAGCTATTCCAACATTGTCAACTATTGGGTCGGAACACAAGACTAAGTCGAGGATAGAATCGTGTCGTGTAGGATGCAAAACCATCTGTGTAAGCTTGCAGTCAGTAAATACTAATCTGAGCCTTTCATCACTCTGTGATTCACCACGACATCTTATCCAGTCAATGTTAAGATTAAAATCACCCACTAGAACCACAGGGGTAGGAGCAGAACATAAATCATAAAGCACATCAATCAATTTATCGTCTTCATCAACAGCAGATCTTGGAGGACGATACAGCAAAATCATTCTGATAGAAGCAGAGCTGCCAGAACTGTCCGAAATGATATCCATACAAATTATGTCTGAAATAAGCTGCTTAGCAATAGCTGTTGGATTTAAAATCAGTCCATTCTTTATCAGGCAACATACACCTCCACCTCTCTGTGAACTTCGATCTGATCGCATAACATTACACGGATAGCCTCCCACTATTTCTGCATTCAATATTTTTGAATTTAACCAAGTTTCAGTTATAAAAACAATATCAGGACTATTACTACAAACAAAGGAGTGTAACAAAAGCAATTTATTAACAATGCTCCGAGAGTTAAACAAAAAGCAATTTAGCTTAGGCTGTGGACCGCTAAACTCTAGTGGTTTCCCACCGAGCGTCTAGCTGCAAGTTCGCTTACACGTCTAATTTTTCCTCTATAATCTACCCACTCTTTCGAGCTCTTCCCTTCATTTAACTCGCGTGCTCACTGTCGAAGTCTGTAATCCTGCTCTAGCTCATCCTTCGTCATACTCTTGCGCACAAACACATTGGTATAACCAGACAGGCGTAAACGATGAGTATTAGCTATAGCCTGTTGCCAGTGGAATCTAGAGGGCAAAACAACCTTAACAAGGCGAATTTTATCCTCTGAGTAAGACCCCAGACGAAAAACAGATTCCGGCCGGCATTCAACCTGAAGAGTGTCGAGCACACGAGTTACCTCATCCTCTAGATCACTTTGCTTACTAGACGGCGACAACTCGGACGGTGCTTCCGCAATGCCAGCTATAATTATACTTCTCTGCCTTTTCTTCGATGCCATCAGATATAGCCTGTGGAATTTTTGCTTGCAGCGCTAATGCCATTCTCTCAATCACTGGATCAGTATTCCTTTCAATAATAGAAGCAATGATCTCACTAATTGAGAACTTGCTGTAATCGCACGTTTCTCGCTACAATAATTATACCGTTTCTAGCTCAATACTCGAGATAGACTACCTTATTATCGTTACATAACGCTAGCATCCTATTATAAAGATAAATAATAATTCTTCAGACGTTCACGACATTGCTCTATTACGCTCATGGGCTCCGATATTTATATCGACAGCGTTCAATTATTCTCTCGGACTATAACGACGACAGTATCTATATCCATATTGCTCGACTGTTCTCGCAATTATAACGACTATACTGCCATTATATCTTCATATCTATATCTGCATATATCTTCTTCTTCTTCTTATTCTTCAGCGTTTGTTCCGCATCGTCGCGGGTTCCGCTCTTCTGGTGTTGCAACGCCACCTTTCCCGATCCTGCGCTTGATCAGGGTGGACACCAGCTACTTTCATGTCCGTGTGTAACGTATCGGACCAACGCTGCTTCGGGCGTCCTCTAGGCCGCTTTCCAGATACTTCCAACTCAAGGCCAATCTTGCGGACGCTGTCTTCTTTCCCACGCAGAACGTGGCTGTACCATCGCAAGCGAGCTTCGCGCATCTTTTCCGCTATCGGCGCGACAACGAACTTCTGCCGAATAGCATCATTTCTGATGCGGTCCATGCGCGTGACTCCAGCCGTCCAGCGCAGCATCTTCGTCTCCATGACGCTGAGGCGTGTTTCAGCTTCCTTAGTCGCAGGCCAACACTCAACGCCGTACATCGCTACCGGGCGCACGACGACTCTGTAAATCTTCGACTTCAGGTGTTCTGGTATCTTCCTATCGCAGAGCACGCCAGTCAGCGAACGCCACTTGAACCAAGCTGCACTCACGCGTGAGTTCACTTCAACCATCAGGCTGCCGTCAGACGCTATAGCTGATCCCAGGTATTTAAACGCCGAAGTGCGTGCAAGCTCAGTACCGTTAATCTTAATGGAGCGAGCCGGACTCGTTCACGTCAGTCGTTAGGTACTCGGTCTTCTTGACGTTCAATTTGAGTCCGAACCTCGCCAGACGGTCGTACCAAGTTTGCACCTGTCGCTCGAGATCGTCTTTCTCTTCGCAAGCGAGCATCACGTCATCAGCATAAAGCAGCGTTCATGGAACAGGCTGCTGAAGATCTCGCGTAATGGCATCCATGACGACAGCAAAGAGGAGTGGAGAAAGCGCAGAACCATGGTGCACCCCAACAGAGATGGGAAACTCCATTAAGGTTCCAGCTGCAGCTTGCACTCTACTCTTTGGGGAAGAGTAGAGCATCCGCACGCACTCTATAAGTTCCTCAGGTACGTTGTGTCGTCGCAAGGCGTACCATATAAGCTCACGCGGTACGCGGTCGAAGGCCTTCTCCAAGTCGAGAAAGGCTATATGCACCGGCTTCTGTTTCTCGCGATGCTTCTACACCAGGAGGCGGGTATAGCATCAATGGTCCCACAACCAGACACAAAACCGCACTGGTTGTCGGAGAGCTTGACGATTTCACGGATTCATCTATCGAGGATTCGCTCGAAGATCTTCATGCTGTGCGAAAGCAAGCGAATCGGACGGTATTTGGAGCAGTCTGCAGGACTGCCCTTCTTCTCCAAATCGGAATCGTCGTACTGTTGTGCCAACACTCCGGTATTTTCTTCTCCTTTACTACCTGGTTGAAGAACTCAGCCAACCACTCAGCAGGATACCAGAGCTTCGACTTTCAAACATCGGCTGCCAGATCATCCGGCCCTGTCGCCTCACCGGGCTTCATCTTCTTTAGAGCCGCTTCTGTTACCTCCACGGTGATCTTGCGAACGGGACCGTGAACAGAAGCCACAGAAGGGATGGCATATATATGTATATGTATATCTATATCTGCACATATATGTATATTATTTATGGCGCACAAATATATGCATTGTAATAAATAATAATAAATAAATAAATAAAATTTCTGACGCTTTTCGTACCTAATGATCTTAATATGCAATTAACTGCAGTAAGTTTGTTAGAAAGGCTTGAGCTGTTTGAAATTTTCATCATTATTTTTTATTCGATACGGGTTAAAGTTTCTCAACGACGTAACCAACAACACAATCATTGCAATCTTCCACGTAATGGTCAGTGATTCCCTTCTCCCAGAACTTTGGAGGCTGGCAGTCAAATATTTCCCTGACCGCTCTTTCAACATATTCAATTTTGGTGAATTCTTCTTCGCCAGGAACGTATGTATGGATAATGTAAGTGATAGTCGAAAAGGAAAATGTCATTGAAATAGGGTGGTTGGTGAACCGTTTCCTGACGTAGCTCCTTGAATTTTCACAGATCTCGTTAGCAATTTATATGGTGCCGAGTGTTGTCGTATACAAGGTGTACAGAAATTCGTCTCATCCTTCTTTCAAACAGTGTCTACCAACTTCTGAAATTGGCTGGAGTATACACTGCTGGTGTACCCTTGCAGAAGCAACTCGCATTACGAATCCCCAAAACCCCAAATGAGGCCCTTCTCGGGGCGGCTCTATTTGGCTTGCGTTGGCGGATCTTCTCCTCGACGAGGCCATGCGGCTTGGGTGTTAGAATAGTTGAGAACCCAATACTCTCCTCCAGTAATCAAGCTTTCCAGATACTCCTTTAATGCGGTTGGGATGCAAAATTGACCAAAGAATCCCCTTTTAAGAAGCCTGGTACCTGTCAAGACACGAGGAAGCCGAAGTGTTAGATCCTCTCAAACTCCTTCAGAAGGTCCTTATCTAGGATTTAACAAGCGAGACCCTTAACTTTGAGCTTTCCCATTATGGAACTTGTCAGAACTCTATCAGAGGAATTAGATAGTTTACCAGCGACAGTTTACCAATTCTGTGCAGCATAACAGAATCTGTAACTTTCCTTCTATTTTCCAACAGAGAGTGAGTGAAAATTATAATGCCCCTAAGGTGCGTGGTTAGGTATTGCACTGCATTCCATTGCAAATCTCCTCATCATAAGCTTTCTGGTGAAGCGGTCTACCAAGAAGGTCTTTATCTCTTTCCCTAGTCTGATAAAACGCGGTTGTACCAGTTTCCACAATCGGGCGCACATAGGTCTTGAAGGCGCAAATGTATTCCTTCTGGAAATTTACTTACTTACTTTGATACTTTGATGGTCCTTTTGTCGGCTGGAGGTCTTCTCAGCGAGGACCACAACTCTCCCAGACCGCTCGATCTCCGGCTGCCTGCATCCAGTGAGGCAGACTCCGCTCTCTGAAAGATCTTGAGAATGAGTCTGCCCATCGCGTTGGCGGTCGTCCCAGTGGTCTCTTATGGTCTCTCGGGAGCCATTCTGTGACAGGGAGACTCCATCTATCGTTCTTTCGTCGAAGCAGGTGTCCGGCCCAGCGATATTTGGACTTCTTCATGTACTGCAGAGGGTCTGCTAATTGCGACTTCTCCCGTAGCTCCGATCTTCTTAGGCCTTCTTGCCATTGATGACGAAGGCTTGTCCTCAGAAGACATCTCTCCAATGCACGATGCGTAGTTTGCATCGCTCTGGCGATTGTCTTGTTGTCGGGCCTGGTTTCCGTCGCAACACATCGCAGGCAGTACAGAGGCGTTGAATATCGAGGCCCTGAGGCCGGCATCCTTGACCTGATCGGTGACTTCGCGAATCGAACTGAAGGTTGCCCATGCTGCGGGCGATTTCAGAAGCGAGGTCGTTATCCATGTTCAGCTCTCTTCCCAGATAGACGTAGGAGTCGACCTGTTGTAGAGCGACTCCATTTAACCTTACGAGTCCCGTGTCACACCACTGGTTGACCATAAATTGTGTTTTGGACATATTCATGTCTAATCCAATCTTTATACCTGCCACATTGAGCTCGCTCAGCATTTCCTCGACTTCGGCCGTGCTGGTAAGAAATCGTGTCTCCCTGCCGTACTCCTTTCCCGATAGAAATTTTAAGCTTTCGATCGAACAGCTGGATGGTAGTTGATGTGTTCGAGAAGTATTCGTCGAGAAATCGGATGTAGGGCGATAGTATACGAGCGTGCACAAATGCGTTCAAAACGGCATTGATTTCCACAGAGTCGAACGCTAGTGCACCACCTAGTAGACTCTTACAAGATCATCAGTCCGCGAATAGCCGTTCTTCGTTTGGAAACCAAAGATCAAGGAACCATCTCCACCATAAATGGATATGCTCCAACATCTGCGGCCACAGATGAAGAAAAGGAGGAATTCTACAAGCTGTTCGAAAGGACGAGAAGCGACGACGAGAAGCGCTACTACAAAGTTGTCGTTGGTGACTTTAACGCTATGGTCGGTACGAATGATCACGACGAATAGAGGCTAGAACCACATGGAACTTTCTCAAGGAACGAAAACGGAGAGCGCCTGATAGACTTCCTATCCTCGTGCCGTCTCTTCCATGGAAATTCTATGTTTAAGAAGCCTTCAAACCGACGATGGACCTGGAAAAGCCCAAATGGAGAAACACGTTCGGAGATCGACCATGTTCTTACAAACAGACGCTGGAGTCTGTTCGTCGTCTCCGTTCTGCCTTCATTTGACACCGGCTCGGATCACCGTCTTGTCCGTGCGAAGCTGTCTCTCAAAAAGAGGATGTTCAAGCGTGACACTCATAAACCGGCACCGGTGAGGATCCCACACATTCAGGTCTGAGGAATTGGAATAGCAATAAAGTCGTATGATAGGAATCTTCTTGAAGATCCATCGGAAGACTACGACCTTCTCTCCAAAGGACTTTTGAAATGTGCTAGCAGCTCCCGCGAAGCCACATCACCGTCTGCCTCAAGACTCAACGCACATGCGATTAAACTCTTGGAGCAAAGAAGAGCTGATAAACTGGATCTTAATTCTTCCCATCTGGAAAAAGTCACCATCTCGAAGGCCTGCCGAATTGCAGTGAGGAGTCCATTCAAGCCTACAGAAGATTGAAGCTGTTAGAAGCCGCTGGGAAAGGTTCAAGCATAAAGCGCTGCAAACGAGGTCTCTGCGATCAGAAGGCAATAATGTCAGCCCTTGTGGATAAGGATGGAACAATGCAAACGTCTCGAAGAGCGATCAAGGCCATCGTTCAAGAATTCTACACAGATCTGTTCCGTTCTTCCATCACTGTCCCGAAATGCTTGATGCCACCAGCTGAGAAAGTACCTCCCATTCTGGAATCAGAGGTTGCTCATGCCATCAGAAGGATGAAGCCGGGCACTGCTCCCGGACCGGACGGCATTTCTGCTGATCTCCTTCGTGCGGGTGGCAGTGCTTTCTGCTCACTTCTTGCCAAGCACTTCAACCATTCGGCTTAGTAGGATTCCGGACTCATGGAAGGAGTCAAAAACAGTTTTAATCTTCAAAAAAGGTCAGCAGGAGGATATCAACAACTATCGACCCATCAGTCTTCTCTCGGTTGTGTACAAGATCTTCACCAAGATACTGCTTAACCGCATGGAGCGTTGCTTGGATGAATATCAGCCAGTGGAGCAAGTAGGGTTTCGCAAGGATTTCTCCTGCATGGACCATATTCAGACTGTCTCACAGCTCATCGAGAGAAGCCGCTAATACCACCTCCCACTTGTTCTTGTCTTCGTGGATTACCGGAAAGCGTTCGACTCTGGAAATTTAGATTCCAAAATTCTAGAGAGGTTGTATAAGGGGTGATTGTTTTTTCACCATGAGCACTTACAAGGGAAGGATCTGAAGCGTATGTCTGAACGGGGGGAGCAAGTCATATAGGGGGAATCCTCACCCCTCAATTAGTATGAAAATGTGTTTATTTTTTGCCAAGTCGTTAAACCCAAGGAGTAGGGGTCACAATGGGATGCGGCGCAGCCCGCGTCTGGGGGTCTTGTATGTATTCGACTCCCCTGTTCTTCCTGCCCTAACATACGCCTCAGAGACCTGGGCTATACGAAAGCAGGATGAGCACGCGATCAGCGTCGCGCAGCGTGGAATCGAGAGGACGATGCTCGGAGTGACACGACTCACGCAAGTGAGAGAAGGCCTCCGGAGTTCCGAGCTTCGCCGACGTTCGAAGATCAGAGACGCGGTCGCATGGGCCAAGCTGTCGAAAATTAGGTGGGCCGGCCACGTAATGCGCCTCGCAGGCACCCGCTGGACGAGAACCATCTCCGACTGGATTGCGCGGGATGTCAAGAGAACACCAGGACTCTCACCATCGCGTTGGTCGGACTTCTTCGTGAAAGCCCTGAACGACCGATATCACGCTCTTCGTGTCCCTCGAGCGAGGAGGATTCATTGGACCACTCTGGCACGCGACAGCGACGAATGAAGACGCTGCTGGCGCCCGCTCCAGCAAGTCGCTGATCAACGGGACGACAGGTGATAGCAATTTGAAGTAAGCGGTCCGTTTCGGCGATTAGTTTTGCAACAGCCTAATAGACGACGATGACTACATAGAAAAGCTCTAGTGAAACTGACATGGTGACTAATGTTAAGCGAAGCAACGCGGCTATGTATACTAATCGCTGAAAAGCATCGATAATGACCTACAACTACTACGTGGTGCGTCATCGGTGCTATTCAGGAAAGTCCTGGAACCTTTATAAACTGCTCAAGGCTTTAGGACTAGTCTACAAGCAAGAACAGTTGACGCGTCGGATTTATCTTGTCGAGAGTGGGCGACCGTAAAGTGCCACTTGCATTCGTCATCCCATGCCACACAACCATCTCGCCTGAATTGGACGGCTGGTGAAGCTGTCCAAGTAGGAGATTGAAGGAGATTAGGATAGATCCTACTCCTAGGAGTTACATAGTACAGTTGCAGTTATATAGTCTTCGTCGACATTAGAACCTTTCAAACAGTACTACATTTTGAAGGATAGGCCACAAGCTGTGGAGTGTTTTTATGTTTTGTACTCCAAAAGATATGACAAGATATTTCGATCGTCTATGTGGGAACGTTGGACTGCAGCTGAACCTTACGAAGACGATGTTCATGAGGACAAGTTTCTGACGCCCCCTTTTCGCTCAACGGAACGAAGATCTCCGAATACTCCAGCTATGTATATCCGGGTCGCGAAGTCAACATGGCCAACAACCTACCACCAGAGCTGAGCAGGAGAAAACGAGCGGCTTGGGAGCTTCCAAGAGCGGCGAAGAAGTCGTGAAAAAGACGAAGAACGTCCGACTCCGCGCCCACCTATTCGACTCCACTGTTCTTCCTGCCCTAACATACGCCTCAGAGACCTGGGCTATTCGAAAGCAGTACGAGCACGCGACGTGGAATCGAGAGGACGATGCTCGGACTGACATGACTCCCGCAAGTTAAAGAAGGAGTTCCGAGCTTCGCCGACGTTCGAAGGTCAGAGACGTAGTCACGTGGGCCAAGTCGTCGAAAATCTGGTCACGTAATGCGATTCGCAGACACCCGCTGGACGAGAGCCATCACCGACTGGATTCCGCGGGATGTCAAGAGAACACAGGGACGCCCACCAACGCATTGGTAGGACTTCTTCGTGAAAGAACCGCCCAACTTCTTCGTGAAAGCCCTGAACGACCGATATGACGCTCTTCGTGCCCCTCGAGCGAGGAGAATCCATTGGACCACTCTGGCACGCGACAGGGACGAATGGAGACGCTGCTGGGGCCCGCTCGAGCAAGTCGCTGATCAACGGGACGACAGGTGATAAGGTGATGCTCCAAAAGAAGCAAAAATCAATCGATATTGAAACAGAAACACAAATCAATCGATATATTGCCACATTACGGAGACATCATGACAAGTATTCAAGCGTAACACAATCAGTCGAGTGTAAGATGCAAGTAATCGGACGAGTGCGTAGAGCAAACCCTACCTCTAATATATCAGAGAATTTATACATGTAATATATATCTTCATTCGCTTTCATGTGGGCTCTTAACTTCTTTATTACCTTTACCAGAAGTACATTTTCACCTTTCAAACAGTGTATACATCTATTTGTGACCCTCTTTATTACACATACAGAGATAACCTGTAAACCAAGCGATTCTTCGATTCTTCAACGGCCGAAACCTAGAGAGGTACAGTTATCCCCTATTAGGAATCAATCACATAGCTACAGGAGAGTCAGTCAATGGTCCTAGGAAGCAGAGATAGAGGCACAGCCTTGTTCTGGAGCCCTTAACCCTTCGGTCTGCTCTTCCCTTCTGCTAAACTTTAAGATTCAGTCCCGCTTTCTTGAAAGGATCTTGAGCTGTTTCCTTTCCAACGAGACTGTCATAGGTCGGTGTAAATAAACCTTACACGCCCATATAAGTTCGAGTGAAGACAGTAAAGTTGTATTTGCTCTTCCTTTCTTTTTTCTTTTTCGACATGGTGATGTATAATTGTTCAACACCATTGATACACAGGTACAAAGTGCACACCAGGATGTGACGTCGGAGGTGGTTCAAATGAGAAACGAGGTGTGCGGGTCCCGCAAATTAAGCTAAACGGCATCGATACACTCTTTCCTCATGTCTGCCTGTCACCTGGAAATCAGAGTTTGAAGATTTTCTCGAACCTAACACCAACAATGTCCGCCGACGGTCGAGTGGTGATTCACCTGCTCACGCTGAAGTGTGGCCCACCTTCAGACAAGAAATCTTCAAGGGAAGAAATCAAGCTGACCCAACGGATGGCCAGCATACTCAAGGACTTCGAAGCACGACAACTTGAAGTTGACGAAGACGAACAGGTGGAAGTGGTGGAAGAAGAGGAGGAATATGACAATGTTTTCAGGTGGAACTCTTGTTTCGGAGGAAAGGGTACGACTTTAATTGGATTTCGGTTGCGTGCTCATAACCGAAAAATTATTTCGTTGCGGCAGTTACTCCCAGTTATGGAGCAGTTATGAAGCGATTTTATTCCCAACTCATTATGAGCGACTTTCCTTTTGACCTGCAAAAAAGGGACAACATCCCCTTCACAGCGTACAGCTGGAAAATGCATAGAAAACGTCTGAAAATGGTATAGACGTCAGAAGCCCCCAAATCTCAACCAGTGAGTTGAAATGCAAAATTGCAGCTGCAAAGAGGGACAAGGCCCCCGACCTTCCTCTCACGAAGCAACCGCACTTTCACTGCGCTTCGGTAGGAGCATCGCGGGAGTACAAGACCCCCAAACTCGTGATGCGCCGTGTCCCATTGTGGCCCCTACTTCTTGGGTTTAACGACATGGCAAAAAATAAACATATTTTCATGCTAATTGAGGGGTGGGGATTCTCCCATATGACTCGCTCTCCCCGTTCAGGCATACTCTTCAGACCCTTCCCTTGTCAGCGCTACGAACTGCCAGTCCAGTATGTATAGAAAACATTCTTCAGTGCTTGGCATCAAGTTTTAAAGAAACCTCAGACTGCTGCATATGTCTTCTCTTCTGGCTTAGTGTACTACATATTTATGCATGTGTTGTCTATTTCACAGTTTAGGTCATACAGAACAGTTTGCGCGATGAATTTATTTATTTTTAGACTTTTTCCGAATTAAGTTTATTTAGTCAGTAATACGCTCTGCGTACACAGTGTAAACTCCTCATCCTTATAAAACATTGGATCCATTGAAATCGTTTCAGTATTAAATTTGAGAAAGTGTATTACCTTTATTTTTCATACTTAGTCGGAATAGAACACAATATTTTTTTACCTTTCCCGGTGCTCAGATAAAGTTGCATCATTATATTTGGTTGTTCGACAATTAATGTCGTTTTTCTAATATATGGCGTAAACTGCATAGTTTAAAGCAATACTGGTACCATAGCCCATAACGTGTACACTATTTACACTATTTAAAAGGCTAGACTTCAGATTAGCTTCTATCAAAACTGAACGTCATTAGTCCAAAAATTTGGTAAAAAATTAAGTGGAAAACGAACAATCAAAGAGAGCATTATCGGTACATTTTATTGCTTCACTTCCAAAAGGGCAAAAATGCGATGCAAACTCGAAAGAAATTACGCGATGTTTATGGTGAGGACTGCCTTACCGAACGCCAGTGTTAGCTTTGGCTTGTTCCCTTTTGCTCTAGAAATTTTATTGTATAAGATCTACCACATACTACATGTGCAGTCACTATTGAGGACGATAAAATATGAAGGCGTTAGTGGAAATTAACTGGCGTATGACAACTCAAAAGATGGCAGGCAACCTTGACAAATCGAACTGAACTGTTTACTTGCACTTATAGCAGCTCGGTTACGTAAGCAGACAGGATGTTTGCGTCATTCGCGAACAAAAGGAAATCCACCTCACCAAGCGCATTCGCACGCTACCAAAGTTGAATGAAGAAGTCAAGAAAACGTTCTGAACTGGCGAATCGCAAAGGAGTGATGTTCTGTCACGATTACGCCAGGCCCAGGGGTGTGCGCTCACTTTCAGCCGGTTATTTTTCCGCATATTTCTAACGTGGAAATTCATCGGTAAATTTCGGTAAATTCGGTTAATCCGTTATTTTTTAAAATTTAATATTCCTTCAAAAACAAACAGTTTTAAGCGGCGGTGATGTAAGAAAAGTGTAAAGTTTTTCACCACAACATCATCAAGCCTAACAACGCACAAGTATATCGACCTTTATTGTGGGTGCTTTTAAAAAAGATGAAAGCATAAATGAACAAACAAAAATACGTTCTCGAACGTCCGACATTCAATCGAATATTGCTATATTTATTTTGGATTAAAAGTCTGCTTTTTGAAATTATCACCATTCATTCGATGAAAGGATGATCAACATCTTACATTACTACTTCTACGAATTATTAAGCAATACTTTGGAGCAGAAAACAACGAAATGTGACATGGTAGCGAACTTCTCTCTCTTCCAAACAGCTTAAAAGTCCACCAGCGGATCAGGTGGACTATCAGAGCACATTCCGATGCCTTACATCTTGGACCAAATTACGGGAGCAAGACATTGCCTTCTCCTAATATCTCTGACGATCATCTATTCTGGGAGCTTCTATATCTCTAGTTCAAATTGTCTCATGTCTGTTGGGAATCACAGCGCGAGGTACTATCTCAAGGAGCGTGTTTTTAACACTGGAGTGCACCACCTCCACCTTTTGATGTGGACATGGATGTTTTAATGAGGTTGAGGACTAACGCTAAGTCCTCAACCTCATTGAAACACGCCAAGTTATCGGTGAAGATAGAAGCAATCACTTCTAAACTGAGATTGGCAGTATGTTTCCTTCTCCATTCGATAGATAGAAACATGATTTTGTATGAAAAAAGTCGTTAAATTTTCCGGCAAATTTGAGAATTTACCGAAAAATTTCGTTAAGAGGATTTATCACCAAAATGCCGGTAATTCCGTTAAACCGGTAAATCGGTAACCGTTAAATGCACACCCCTGGCCAGATCCCACACCTCTTTGATAACCCGCCAAAAATTGACGGAGCTCAATTGGGATCTGATGCCTTATCCACTCAGTGGCCCTGATATAGTGCCATCAGCTGTTAAAGACAAGTTGCACCAAGTGTGCACAGGGTCTTCGCTGGTTAAAGCCGAGGCTTCCTCGAACGTGGAATGTTCAAATCGAAAGTTGTCTAAAAGTCTTTATGTTCTCTCGTCTTGAATGCTCGGCATCGTTGTCAGCTGCGATGTTTCTGCTTCTGTGCTAGCGAGGTTGGCAAGCGGAAAAGTTTGTTCTAGGCCTGAAGTTTCGGCCATTTCGTCGTATTAGAGGCACGACCACGACACCACGACACCACTGAATATAGCGCCCTCAGGCCTAGAATAACCTTTCCCCTCCCCCTACCAACCTCACCCGCACAGAAGCAGAAAGTTCGAAAGTTGGAAAAGGTCAACCACCAAAATGGTCAGTAAACCATTGTTTTAAGGCTTCCTTGGTATAAATATACCGTTTCCACGTCGAAATCAAATTGCCCACTCATGTAAGATAACTTAAGACCTTTCAAATCTGAGAGAACCCTTCCAAGTCGGGGTAAGCTTCTTCTACATTAAGCAAGAGACTCAGAAAAAATGTCAGAATAATTTTTTGTTCAGGGAAAATTTTAGTGAAACTTTTTTTGAAGTTTTGATTTACTTTCCAATAAGAGAACGTATAGTTTGAAATTTTATAAAAGTTTTATTTCTCAAGGAAAAAAATGAATTAAAACAGTCATTTTTAGAGCCAAGACAGAATTGCGCCATACCCCCTTCCGAAATTTCCCGATTTTCCTTCGATTGATAGCGAAATGTTTGTTTGCATAACGTTTCACACCTGCAAGAAGTGCAGCACAGGCAATTATAAAAAACACACATATCCTAACTTTCTTAAGCAGTATTTACCATATCAATCAAATAAACGTTGCATAGATTTTTTGAGTGCATGGCGCGATCCAGTTTTTGGTGCAGGACACGACTGCAGCCTTGTTGCACTTTTTGCACAACACAAAATTTGATTTACTATTTTTTTTTTCTGAAAAAAATAAACATTTTATAAAATTATTTCACTTATTCGGCAGCTAAAGTGAAAAAATCAAAAGTTTTTCTAAGTTTTCCTTGAACAAAAAATTGTTCTAACCATCTAGGAGAATTTTTAGTTCAACTCATAAGAAGCATCTCTCGATTTTGAAGACGTTCAAATTGATTTCAAAGTCAATGGGCCAGGTTAGAAGAGGGTCCAATTTGATTTGAAAGTGTCCAAATTGGTTTTAAAAGCGTCCAGTTTGATTCGAAAAGTGTTTAATTCGACATGAAAATGATATAAATTCACTTTGAAAAATATCAAAAAACAACATTAGTTAACATGCAACCCAGTGACTATGTTGATAGTAAGCCGTTACAGCGATGTCAAACCTCGAGCACTAGGCGGGACTCGATGTAGCGTTCGATGAAGCAGTGCCAGTGGTGTAATGGCGTAGAGCATTTCCGTCCGCTCAACAGGAGGTGTCGGTTCGAGCTCCGCCTCGACGCTGAAGTTTTGATTACAACAAAACATTGTTACAACAGCTTGCAATCTCGTTGTCAGCCACCTGAGGCTTAAGGAAAGTGACTTGAACTATGTTGATAGTGTCCATAAAAAGCCTACCTTTCCGAAACAACTCTAAATCCCCTAACATCCGGTTCCTACTTTCGGTTGTTTCGCAGCTTCTCTGCCAGATCCGTTGCGTGAATCTTGTCGTTGAAGACGAAAAGAGACGAAACACAGTGCATGGTAGACGCTTTTCCTGAAAACCTTGTCATTTGTGATGAATGTGACGAATGGCCTGGAAACCAACAGCTGACCTTCGTTCAACAAGTCCTCTAGGACTGGCTGATGACGCAATACAGATAGTCTTCTTATATGTATAGCCGTTCTAGTCGCTTCTGAAACAGATCGCTACACTGCTTCTGGTGCAATGCTGCTACGGCTTTTTACTTGATATTTATGTATAGCCGTCTTCGCGGAAAATCGAGGACACGCTTTTTTCACCTCCGGAAGATTTCATAAATAACATTTTGATTATTATTAGCCTTAATCTATATTCGTTGCATTCGAAACGTTTTGAAGAAGAAAGTAAGCTATAGTACCGACTAGATCCCAGTTTTTTTCAGGCAATCGTTGCAGTTATACCCTTGTAGTTGGTTTATTTTCCTAATCACCACATGTGTGCAGATTCAGCACTGATTCTGCTCCTCTCATTTCCTTCATTTATTTATTTTTGATAAATAGACAAAAATTTGGAGAAAGTCACACTCCTATTCGTTTTGTCCTTCCTTCTTTTTCTTTTTTTTTGGGCGCGTGTAGCGCAGTCGCAGGAGGTGCCGGCCGTCTCATGTGCCCGATACCAGATTCCAGGTTCGAATTTGACGCCCAGATAAGCCAAGCATCCATCCCTCCCGGGTCGGTGATTTGGTACCAGACCTGTCTGAAAAGGGTAAAGTGCAGACTTGTTCATCACCTGGTCAACGCAAGTCTTTTCTTTGCCAAATTCGCATTCAAATGCCTTCACATCCAGCAGAAGTTGAATGCGTAGCGCATCCCAAAAAGGGATTGAGTTACGCTGTCCTTTGTTCTTTATCCTTTATTCGTTTTTATTTAATCCTGATGATTCTTAAAGTTGCGCAGACAACAGAAGGATCTGCTCTGGTTAGAGCTCTCATAAATGTAGGCATGCTCTTTCTCAAATATTATGAGCTTTTGACCGATACTGTTAAAAGCTTGAAAATAACCGACGTTTAGGCAAGATTTCCTTCTTCTAATTATGGAAAAGTCGTAAAGTAATTGCAGAATTTCTTGACGCTTAAGAAGATTATGTCTTCTCAAGCGTTTAGCGAGGTACGCTCCCTTATATTTCTACACACATAGCATTTTTGGCGCATAGTAGAGCCGTCGGAGAAGGAGCCGGCTCTCACGTGCACATAATCTGGATCATGATTTCTGGCTCAATTCCTCTCTCAAGCCAACCACTCTTCTATCCGTTTGGGATCGGTGAATTGGTAGCATACCTCTCGTAAATGAATCAAATGATGGCTTCTTAATCAGCTGACAAGTTATGTTATAAGCCCAATACGCATTCAAACGGCCTTCACGATATCCAATGGAAGCAGAATGCGTGGCGCATCCCGAGTGGCAAACGATTGGTGCTGCCCTTTATTTTTATCCTACTTTATTGCAAACATCCTCTTTTTTGACATTATGGCACAACGGAAAATGGTTTAGGCAATTTGAATGCGTACTTTTTCGCATCGTTGTTTATGATGACTTTTCAAATATCACAAGTGTAACAAATCGGAGTGTGGGCAAAATCTTTCTGTTAGTATAAAAGAAAATGTGGCTGGCAACGAGGTGGCCTTCATATCGATGTATTGTTGCTATTGAACTGATTTCGTAGCTTTGACTTTGCAATAGTGAGGCTCGACTTGGTCAATTCTTTATTGACAACGTTTCGGGCTATAAACCCTTCTTCAGGTCTAAAAACAGTTATATTGCACATCTCTACAACAACACTTTACAAACAAATAGAGAGCTTTCCGGACAGACCTGGGAATCACAGGGAGGAAGAGGGGCCAGAGATGTTCAGTGGTGCGTTTGGCCGGAAATGAAGCGCAATAGTCCTCGGGCTACTTATATATCTTAGTGGGCAGTGACCACTCTCTAATATTTCCATGTCGCCATCATTGTCAGCCGGTCACGCCGCGTACCCTTACAGGGTGATAAGCCTCATTGCATTCTTCATTTTCATCTCTCCGATTTATTGGTGGTTCCCAGTGCTTTACCTCCAGCGCTTCCTTGATCTTCCTCTCCACCGGATCTGTCAGATTCCTGTGGAGTATAGAAACTCGCAGTTACGGCAGCGGATCACGTGCGTGCTTTAGGGTGTGGTGTTTCGAGAATGGATTGTCTGGGTAGCTTTGAGGGCTACGAAGGCAGAGCTCTCAGGTGTTCATCCATTCTCTTTCCTAGCGGCCTTCCTGTCTCGCCAATGTAGAATTCTTTGCAGGATGTGCAGACCACTTTGTAAACCACACCACTAATGATGCACACTTTGTGTTCTCCTTCACAGATCAAACATTCGTCCTTTCACACTGATTCTCATATAGACGCGAAGCTGTAAGTAGGCGTCGTAAAGACGGCGGTGGTCGGAAAATGAGGCCTATAGGGAGCCCAGATCGTTTTACGATGCGGTTCACGTCCAAAGCAAAGGAGTCAGTGATGAAAGGTATGATTAAAGGAGTGCCGCCAGGTGATCGTTGAGGTTTCCAACAACGACATTCCTTTGAGCTATATCCGTTCTGCCGTAGAATTTCACTTCATTGTCGACTTTTCTAGAGTTCGTAGACGTCAGCGCAGTAGACGTGGCTATCGTATGATGAACAATATTCTGTCTCATATACATAGGATGGCAACTCCTTGCATGCACAAGAATGTTATGAGATGCCGATTTCCTATACCACATACTACTTATTGACCCTCTGATATTCTTACTTTCGTGTTCAGAAACGGGAGAAATCCACCTGGTCCTCGAGTTTCTGATGTTAGCTTGATCGTTGGAAACGCTGAATTCAGCCGTCCAAGTGTCTGCCGTAGCGTTGTCGACGATTTTCCCACAGCGAATATGTCATCGATATATCGCCTGAAGTATAACACCCTCGTAGACAAAGCCGGCCGCTCAAGGCAATCCATAAATATGACCCGAGCAGCGGCGCCAACCTACTTCCCATTGCAAGACCTCGAGTTTGCTTGTAGAACACATTTCGGAAACGGAATGCGCTCACTTCGACCACGCTTCGTAGCAACTCCTCTACATCTTCTCTGCTTAACCCGAAAGTTGAAGGTTTTGGTGATGCAACCGTAAAAGCTGCAAGCAGGCCTCACAGCTCTTCGGGTGTCAACATTCGTGTACAGGGCAACCACGTCAAAGCTCTGGGAATCCAGTCGTTGTTCTTCACGGAAGTTGCACTGTCTAAGTTGTTCGAGAAATTGTTGGACGTTTCGTAGGTGAGCTGGAACGTACGAGAGCAATGGCGATAGCAAGTGTTGCAAGAACCAGCTGATCCGGTCAGTTGGTCCACCGCAGGATAACACGATGGGCCTTGTTTTGATAGTAGCGTTATCGAATTGAGTCTCGTTCCCTTCTCTTGCCATCTTGTGAGTTTTCACTAGCTGGTAGTAAGTCGGCACGTTTTCGCCGTTCGGTAACAGCTGAGCAAGTATAGATTTTTCTAGCCTCGTGCCCAGGACCCTACGAATAGTGCCTTTAAGGTGCGCGGACTCTGCTCTATATTGCGCACGTGTAGTTCTTACGTACATGCTAGTATCCGCCAAAACGCCCTTTCCTTTGGCCCTCGCGGTAGTCCAAATCCAGAGGTGATGAACGACGGGTTTTTCTGAACAGCCTCAGAACGGCTCGGCATGCATATCGGTGATCCCACGTTCGGGTCGACATTTTCCTTCAGCTCCATGTCGTCTTGCATTGCGCATTCATCAAAGATTTCGTAGCCCAAAACCGCAAGTTGTGGGAGAGCAGAATTGCCTCCTCACAAGTACGACTCCAATCCGCCACTCTGCAGGGGCAGCACTGGGGTTTTTCTGTTATTATGAAGGCTGTGTCAAATGCTGGTCAGACGATAGCGTA